>VDFB02271358.1:797560507-797613801 GCA_007258455.2 Sequoia sempervirens
TTTGGCACTCACCAAATGGTCATTTTGGGTAAAAAAAAAGTGGCACCTTTTTGGTGTCACAACATGCTGCAGTTACCCTCATACTAAACAACTTGGTGCTTTCTTGGAAAATAGTTGAATGGAAACAAAAACCAAGAAAAAATTGAATCCTCATCAAATAGGATTTAAAAAAAGAATATGATAGGATTAGGTGACAACTCATATTAAAATTATACATGAAACTCCTTTGAATGATGCGGGATAGCTTGCCTACCAATCAATGGTCTAACTAATCAAACCTCTCCTCTTTTAAAATAACCAAAGAAAGGTTACCCTTTAGCCCCATTCCTCAATATTCTCATACCACATGTTCTTGAATACCTTGTAAACCATGATAAAAAGTGGAATCTCATTCATGGTATTTCTCTACTTGGCAATGAAGTAGATCTTAATTCTCCTTTTTTTGATAATAGATTATTATTCATTCAAAACTATCAAGAACTCAATAACACCCTTGATGTCTTAGACCTTTTTTTTTACTATTGGCTCTCTACCATCTTGTAATAAAACTAAAATTTGGATGACCTCAATTAATCAACCACCACTTTGGGTACACCAAAGTGAAAATTCAATAATCATGACCAGTGTAATTTCAGAATACCTGGGCATCCTATTTAGGATAGGAGTTTCATTATTTGAAATATAAAATAATTCATCAATAAACTAAAAAAAATCTTAATCTATGGTTAAACAAATTTATTTCCATGGCTAGACGTATTCAAATTTCCAATAGAATCCTCATAAATAGTCAAATTTACATTTCATCATGTTAGATTCTTGAAAAAAATGATTGTAATTGGCTAACTCTATTAATAATAAGTTTTCTTTGGGAAAAATGGAATGACAAAAAAATCCCATCTAGTTTCTTCATGGCTTTATTATATTCATCCAAAAAACAAAGGGAGTTTAGGAGTGATTAATCCCCTGACACAAGGGATCATCCTTATAGCCAAATGGATTATTAGATCTCTTCATGAAGTAGTACCATGTAAGTCTCTTATTAGGCACATAATTTCTATTGCTAAAGCCAATGATACTGGGAAAGAGGTTTGGTGGAAAGATAAAATCCTTACAGAAAATACTTCAAACCTCAAGCTTCTAGATAGATTTTAAGCATATGAAAATATTGGCAATATGTGTCTCCTCTTCTTGAATGGAAAGGACATAATCTTATTCATGTGATAAGTTTTTCTTCTTCATCTATTTGGTGGGATAGGATGATATGCTTAGATAAGAAACCTCTTGAGCTATTAATTCTCAATTGCATATCAAGTTCTTATTTAAAAAAAGACATCAAATAATTTAGAGATATCTAGGAGTTCACATCATTAGTTGGAAAAGTGACACGCAACTCAAGAATGAATTCAAGTCTTCTAATGCTCTTATCAATGTCATTCACAAGGTACAAGATGGCATTCTACTAACTCTTCAATCAAAAAATTCTACTCCCATTTCATGCAATTTTTTAAAAGATTGCAGGTGGTTTCTAGGCTATAATATTGAAAAGTTCCCTCTCAAGCTAATTTACCATATGCTTCTCCCTCTAATCCAAATCTAACCAAGATTAAATATGAAATGGAAGGTGAATTGGCTTGAGTCCAAGTGGTTCAACTTGAGCCTTGTTGTTTGAAAATCCAAAGCTAAAGCTAAAGCTAAATTTCTAGCATGGAATATTCTCCACTATAAAATTTCTATGAGAGAATGCTTCACCTTCCTTCCTACTAACTCCACCAAATGTCCTTTCTATCATAAGCTAGAGACCATTAGACATTCTTTCTAAACTGGCAAGCACAATCAACAAATATGGCAAACAATTATGACCTTTATTATTACTATATTTAACATAAAATTAAGATGAAAATCAATATTTTTAGGACTGCATTGTTCATATAATATGATTTTACAATCTTTTTATCATTGTATTCTATTAAATATTTGGATGCTTTGATATAAAACTATCTTTTCTATTACCTTTTTACCTAAAAATTATTCTTGCATAATATATATTTTCTTATATTATTATGTAGTAATCAACTCTTACTAAAGACTTGAAGAAGAAAAAAACAACAATTCAAAACTCAAGACACAAATATCTAAAGTGTACTCTTAATCTACAACTATTGCCAAGGATTGCATTGGATCTCTACTTACAACTAATATTATTACAAAAGAGCATGTATTATATATTCTCAAAGAAAAGTGATTTTTTCACTCTGCGTGACAACTGTTTCTTTCAACTATAATAAGCTGATTGATTGGTTTTTGACTCTTTGTAGGATTTTATTTTAATTTTATTCAACCCAAAATTTGTTACATTCAAACTTTTAGATTTGGAAGTGCCACCATAACTTTTTTCTGTTGTATATTCTTTTTCTATTATGAATATATCCATTTCGAAAAAAAACATCTCGTCGTTTAGAATTCATGAATATCATCGTACACAACTTGATTTCTTCATGAATGTTGGACAAGGAGTTTTATTTTTGGTAAATTCCAAGGATTCGAAGCACCGTCGTAGTACATAGAATGAAAGCACAGATGTCTCTACGCCACGGTAGTTTAAAAAAAAAACAATTTAACACTAAGCAGAGTACTTTCCTGTGGTCCGTGGTGGGTAGTGATCTTTTCTTCATCACTTCCTCTCTATTGTACATAAATATTTCAACTTTTGGCTGGTCTAGCATATTTTGGGAAGGGTAGCTTTTTCTTGGCTTCTATAGAATGATTACGACCGTATGTTTAGGTTTATTTTATATCTTGTGGTGTTTATACTATCTTCCATTGTCAGTCTTTGTTACACTTATCTGTAGACTATAAGCATAAGCTTAATGCTATCTTTTGTTAATCCTCGCGAGGGTTTGGTTTATAATGTTAGTTTATAGTTTACTTTTGAGTTCCTTTCCTGTGTAATGAATATTATCTTCCTCCTCTTTTATCATAAGTTTAATGGCATAACGCTGCTTGTGTAGATCTTGTGGTTGTTTTTGTATATACAATGAAGTTCATCCATGGCTAATGGCTATTTTGTCAAAGTTATGATTCAATGTATATCTGCTGTTCAAAAAGTCTAACATTGAATAGCAGCTCTAATAGAGTTAGTAATAATTTATATAAATCTATAATAATTTATATAAATCCATTAAATCATTTAGCTATTTGATATGTGAGTGCGGCTGAAATCTCTTTGAGAGGGTCCTGAATTTATTTTTAGTTGTTTAATCAAAATTATTCAAAATATCTATTCTAGCATAATTGACATTTATAATTTTATTGAATTAATTAAATATAACAAATTATTGCTAAAGTCATATTTTTTATAGATCTTATAAAAAAATTATGCATTTTTTATCACATGCTAACTCACTAAATTCCAATCAATTTATGTTTATATAAAATAAAGCTTTGAAGTGTAAAACCAATTGTCACTAAGAAAATATTTTTATATATTATCTAATAAGAATTTGAGGCCTACATAATTTCTAAATAAATTTGTTCTTTTTTAATATTTAATTTCTATAATTTGTCTTTATTTTGTGTCTTTTTACTTTACTTTTTTTGTTTTATATATTGTTGTTATGCATTTCTAATAATTAAAAATTAAAAAAAATATATGTTCATGGTACGAGACCTTATGGTGTTATTGTAGGATGCTTGTTCATATAATTATATACTAGCACTTGCACCTAAAGAAGGTTCAAGGATTATGTCAACACAAAATTATATGTATGTTAATATTCTAGAGTATGTATTTGTAAATGGATGCACTGTAAATTCTAGTTGCATGTGGTTGAAGTAAACAATTAATAATAAGTGCAAAATAATGAAATAAAATAAACTTTAAAAAATCTATTTTTTTTCCTTAAAGATACTAAGTATTATCTAGTTATGAAAAAATTTATTCTCCATTGAAATCCTTAGGCCTATTCTAACATTTCTATTGACCATTGTTACCATATCTTTGACTTCCCACTCTCAATGTTTTTAATTTTAATTTGCACTTCGAGGTCGAGAATCAATAAAAATATTTCATCATATAAAAAATATATGTCACATTTATCAAATAATTCATACTCATCATTAATGTGGCGTTTCTTATCAACATGTTCACTATCACAACAATCACATTCCTAAAAAGCTGATTTGGAAAGTGAAAAAGCTCATAATCTACATGAAAAGAGTCATTATAAGCATTTCCCTCATCACTTATGTGCATGTCAATTCGGTAACTCTCATAACCATTAGGTTCAATAAAAAATCCTTCCCCACATGTGGTATGCAATTTTCTTGTGTAAGAAACAAAGAATGTTCACACACAAGTATCTCCTTCAACTGAATTAAATCACATCCACATTTATCTCCATCTAATCAACATAACTAAGTCACAATATCATATTCCTAAATGATCTAAAAAACAAGGATTTCACAAAAAAATTCAACCCCATTGACATCCCATGCATCAAAAAAAAATTCCATATTAGGTTTAAAGACAAGGTCAGGCTTATTCTTTAGATCATCATACAACCCTTTGCTAAATATCTCAAAAGAAGGATCAAGTATTTCAAAATTTAATCTTGAGCCAGATTTCTCATAGTGACTATTCATAACATATTCACTGATGTAATAAAAATCACATTTAACATTGCTTCCTATTGTATCAACATGAATATATGAATAATTTTTAGTATTAGCAATTGCAAAATTATCATGGTCAGTAAAAATAAATTTAGATGAAGCTACAATTATATGTGCATTGTTAGTTGATAGCAATGCATCTAATCCACATTCAAAATATTTATCATAGCCTAGTTCTTGTTCACCAATTAGTAAGGAAGTGCCTTCATTAGCCTTTACATCAATGTAATCCTCGTCTAAGAAAGATATTTCTACCTCCTTTTCTTGAGAGTATTCATAGTAAAAAGGATTGCAATGAAATTAAAGTCACCTAGATCAATAGGGTAAAAAAATTCCTCATTTAGCTACAAACTTGTATTTGCAACACTATTATCTTCATCATAGTCATCATCTTTGCAAATTGAGTTTCTACTTGAAACACTTGAGTATAATTTTATCTCCTCACTTAAAAGGCTATTGCTAGGCATAATCTCATGAGCATATTTCTCACTGCAAATTTTTCTTGAACTATTATGATAAAAAATACTATCAACATCCATTTTATCAACAAGCTAATCAAAACATTCTTCCTTACCATTACTAAAGGAATTACTTTCATTTTGTATGATTTTCTCTTCATCCTTATGTGACACATCATCATTATTCTCATTCAACAAAATCTAACTATAAAAATCATCTAACCTAAAGGTTCTTGTCTTCTATCCTCGAGAATGAAAATCTAGTCATATATCTAGTTGACTCTAGAAGGCTTCAACCTCATTGATATTGTGCTCAAGCCTGGCTCAAAGGCTTAAAAAAAAAATTAATGCACACTGAATCATCAGGTCTATGAGGTAAAGAAAATGAATCCTTCATAAATCTTACAATGTATCAAAAAGTGATATATCATCAACACTAGGTTCAAATTTCTCATCAACATCTTCTTGAATGTGTAGATGATTATTATCAAATGAACATACATTGTTCATTCCTTCAAACTAATCAGTAGATAGTATTATAAGATCTTTCCATGAAAATATGCAATACATTAGTAAACTGAAAACCAACTTTTAGCATAGTTTTATAAATACCTTAAAAAACCTTCATAAGAACATCCTCTTCTTCTATTTAATAGTCCATCATCAAGATAATAAAAAAATATAGATGTTTGGATGCTAATTCTTCATAATCTCCTCTAAACTTTCATAAAAAATTATTATACTTCTAGGAACACAGTGTGGATAACCTTGGATTCTACAAAAATCTAGAGAACTTTATCTTTCAACAACAAAAAGTTTTCTCTAAGGATATGAGTGTTGTTATATTATGACATTATAGCTTGTAGAGAGAGCACCAAAATTATTACACATATTTGAATATTCCTTTCAATAATTTTCCCCCCCTACAACCATTTGCTCTCAATTCCCTCTTTATTCTGAAAGAGTATTAAGCTTTCTCAACTCCCTTTCTCTTTGTGCTAACACATTGAATAAGGGAACAAAATCTTCTCCAAGACTTTCTTGTAACTAACCTTCTTACACAACACTTCTTGAAGAAAGAAATAGATGAAATACCTAGAGGTGTATTGTAGTTGTCACAAATCTTCTTTCTCTGACCAGAAAATTAATAAGGCCAAGCTCTTCTTCAACATTCATCAAGTTCATTTCAGATTTTTTGCCTCTCCAAAGAGGCTATGATCTTTACACATATGAGAGCTCCTAAATATGTCAAATTAATTTTTGAGTACTTTTCATTGGTGAAGCACCATATCTCATGAAATTTTCAATTATGCCACAACAATTTCCTTCTCCAAGTTTAAGGCTATCAAAATCATAACCAAATGTTCAAATTAGTAAATTCTTAACTCTTTCCCAAACGAATAACTCTAGAGTTGTCCCCAGTAGAGCTACCAATCTATTTGTCGTTTTCCTAGCTAATTGCATTCATTTCTATAAAGATTAGGCAAGTCTTATTATCAAGAACCCTATATTAGTGGCCAATGAATTAGATATTGATCTCATACTTTTCTCCCATGCACTTCAGGCTCTACAAGGCATAGAGGGATCACCCTCAATAACACTAGATATGGAAATCATGCTGCAAGGTGTGCGCCCTTGGTCTCCTTGTGTTGTGCAATGCAACACTTGAGTTCTTGACATGGCTTAACTTCCTCCCATGGATTCATTAACTTTGGAGGTTGTATATAGCATTAGCAGGTCGATCTTTTGGTGCAACGACAACTATCTATGCAACAATTAGTATCAGAGCCTAGGTCATGGGTTCGAACCCCTCACTTGTGCTGGGGGGACTATTGCAAGGTATGCCCCCTTGGTCTCCTTATGTTGTGCAGTGCAACACTCATGTTCATGACATGACTTAACCGCCTCCCATGGATTCATTAACTCTAGTGATTGTATTGGGAATTAACAGGTTGATCTTTTGGTACAAGAACAACTATATATGTAACAAATCGGACATGGTTACATCATAGTTCTTAGCAAATAAACTTCATACAAATAATATGCATTTATATGTCAACACCCATGACTGGTACTTTCCTTGTCACCATTATAGCTCTAGTATAAAGTGTAAAATAATTATAAATAAATTACAATATGACTAGGGTTCTAATTTGGATTTATAAATCTAGGTGTTGTTTCTAAGATTAAGAGAAAGTAATTCAAGATAGACTTGTGCCTATCTAGGGTTACATAGTCAATATCTTGTAAACATCCTTCACCATATTCTAATGATCATTTAGTCATTAACACCTTATGTTAATGAGATCATTTAATGAATAATAGTGCAACTCTACTTAACAATCCAATGTGCAACAACAATATTATCATTATTCTCACTAAAAGAATTTGCATTGCTCTTTGAACAGAAACTAACCATGAAAATAACCCAAATGTAGAAAATGTGCAATGAAAGCTCTATAATCCTTGACTGTATTACTGAAAGAAATATCACATTATAGACTAGAGAAAGTACACACCAGAGTATGCAAAAGCATGTATTCATATATGTTGCAATCAAAATATACAATGCAATTACAAGAAGATTTGCAAGCATAGACCACCACTTCCATACACAAACCATAAAACTAAAAACCCACCCCTTACAAATTTTCAAAATATAGAACCCTTACAATGGCATAGAAATCACATTTAAAAAAAGGGAAAGCCTAGATCTTCCAACTAGTTGACATTTGGCACATTTTGATCCCTTTGATCTATAATGAACTAGTATTAGAATATGCCTTAACATCTTATTTATGCAATATGTCCCCACTTAATAACTAAAATTTGATAATTTTCACCAACTTGTTTGCATTCCCATGCACAATTTTAAATTATTCGTAAAACCACTTTACCCAGCTATAGTTTTACTTTGTAGGTGAAAAAATTCACCCTCAACCTTTACCTTCCTCACAAGTAGTTAAAATATTCTTTTAACTAAGGATTTTATCCTTTAGAACTTCCTTTATTTTCTTTTAATTAATTTAGGCATTTTTCAAACACATGGTTGGTAATCACCCATATATTGCATTTTACTTATGACCATCTCTTATCTATCTAAGCTTGCATTTTAGCTTTGTGTTTCCTTTTTTTTTATTTGACACCTTTTGCATAGAACTAACTATTACCCTTTCAACAATGGTAAAAGAAATTTCTCATAACATTAAAATCACAACCTCTTTTTTTGTGTGTCATAATACCAAAAAATCATAGCATTTTTATTTTCTATTAAAAATAATTTCTCTCATAGATGAGTAAAATAAACAACATCCAAATCATACCAGAGACAAATGAGATGATCATTGAGCACTTTTAAAAGTTGTAGGTTGTGAAAATAGATAATGGGTCAATTTGGAGGATGTAAGAACTCGAAAAATAGGTAAAACTTACAAAAGAAACTACTTGTGTGTGAGAAAAGGTCTAGACACTTTTTGTAAGGAAAAACCATCATCTACAACTTAGAAATGACATGAAAATTCTGCTCAAAATCCTTTCATGTGAATAATTCTCATTTTAGTGTTGTGAGAGGCTTGGTGCATGGCTAGGTTGTGAGAAACATTTCAAGACATTTTTGATGATGCAAGGGAATTTTCAAGGCAACGAACAATCTAAAAAAAGTTGAATAAACTCCCAAATAAAAGTCTGGGAATTGGAATTGTTTGTCAAGGGTCATTTTTGGGAATGGTGGGAAATAGAAAACATACCAAGCAACCTTAGAACAAGTGCAAAGGTATGAGAAATGAAGTTAAAGAATTTTTCTAGATAATAAAACCTCTGTTTGTAATTAAAAATGGCTTTAAAATGTCTCCTCATGATCCCCCATGTGGAAAAGAACAATTAAAATTCCCAAACATCTCACACCACATTCTTGGAAAACTATTCTTTATGCCTAAATGCGCTACTTTCACACACATGCGTTATTTTTTAAAAAGAATATAGTAAAGCCTGTTCATAAATACAAGTCACCACAATATTTAATAACACTATAATTTCACTTTAATTTCTTTCATGTTAAATTGTGGTGGGTTTTAAGATATGTAGTAAGTAAATTTTTTATTTCACTCTTATTGATGTAGGAGAATCTAGGTTCACGTGCAAGTCTACGTCGACCAAAAAATTATTAGTTTCTAGATTTGGTAAGGTTTCATGAAAAAGCAATTTTAAAGTTATTGCAAAAGTTGTTTATCGGTTTCACTGATCGACATATAGATTATATTGTCTTCATATTTGTTTCTTTCTTCTAAAGGGTATGCGCAGGATCATGATAAGCCAAAAAGTGGCAATATGATGGGTATGTGGCTGACAACTTTTTTTTAACCCAAAATTGATGAAACAAAAAGGGTTTTTAAAGGAGATTCCCAGATTTCCACCAATATAAATTATGCTTTACTTTGAATTTAATAAGTAATTATTATTCATTTTCTATTTAAATTATGACTAAAGTCCTGATTGATAGACTGATTCAAAAACATCTATAACTTTCAAACAGTATCACATTTTTTGAATCCAAAACATGTGTCACATTCTATGCTTCACATACTATAGGATTAAAAAAATAAAAATTGAATTTCATGAAGTTTTGACCAAGTTAAGGTGGTCAGACACATGAGTTTTTTATATTTTTTAAAAGTTGTAATAAAAAATTCATAATTAATTATTTACTTGGAAAAAAATTACAAAAAAATATGCATCACATTACATGATTCCTCTACTTATCTCTAAAATATTATAAAAAAATATTATCATTTTATTGTGGTTAGGGTGGTCAGATAGACACCTACTTCTTATTTTTTCCTGAAATTTAAGTACTTGCATTGAAATTTCAAATTTTCACCAAATAGATTTCTTTTTTTTAAAACAAACCTTGTATTTTTGAAACTACATTCAATTTGCTACAGATTCTATTCATACATATTTTTGAAATAATATAGATAACTTATTCAAATTTTTATGTCAAACTGCCTAACTTTGATTTTTCTAATTTTTTTGCCACTTAAGGGCCTATTTTTTCCATGATGATCCTGCACATACCCTAAATCATATTTGTTTCTTTCTTGTGTATACCAAGAGATAGGAAACATTTGAAGGTTATCCCGTTTGATAAGAGGAATTGATTAGAATGCTTGGCTAGAGGGATGACACCTCAACTCCCAACTTCAACAAAGGGGCAATGATTTATATCTAGTATGAACAACATGAAATAAGTAGGAGGGCGGTTGAAGGAGGATGAGGGGTAGGAAAGAGTGCTAAATCTGCATAAACCCCCTTCACATCTCTTGTTCATGCCATAAAGAGGATAGAATTTGAGACAAATAAACAAAGAGTAGGTGTTCGAGAAGAAAAGTTATGCCTATATGGATAGCATGATTTGGCTATGAGAAGAGCATTTATAAATTATAAATGTGGATTTAAACATAGAAGATTAAATGAGATTGTATGGGTCAAGCCTATCAAAGGAGAATGAGAAAAGGCATATAGAAGAGAAGTGTAGGGAGCCCTATGAGTCAATGAATAGAATAAGAATTAGTAACTAGGTGAAGCCACAATAGTGGTTTAAAATTTGATGGAGGAAGGAAAACTAAGAAAAAATGACCCCATGGCAAAAAAGTTGGTTTTAGGGGTTCGAATGAACCTATAAGTTCAACTGAACTAAAGAGGGGTTCGACCGAACTAGGGTTCGAATGAGCCTACTTAATTACTGGGCCCACATTTCCTGCCTAAAAAACAAAAGGAAAATTCATATTGAGGGGGGTTCGAATGAACCCTGGTTCGCTAGAACCCCCATGGTTCTAGCAAACCCCCCTTTTCCCTAATTTTTGACCTTGTTCACAAAAAAAAACTATTTTTTTACGCTTTGAAGCTCGGGTTGAGGATGAAAATGGAGGAATATTTACAAACCCAACTGGAATCAGGTAGTCCTCGGAACGAGATATCCAACGAATATAAATTTAATATGTTTTGGTTTTATTATGTACTTTTTTTTTAGTTTTATTAAACATAGGTTTTTCATTGAAAATGAAGGTCTCTGTTCTGCACATATGGAAAAATAGTAGATTATCAAAAGAAAAATTGAAAAATATGAGTGCACCAAATATTGAAGTCTTTTATCTAACAAAAAATAAAATTGAATTTTGATATATACAAAAAGTTATCGTTATACGGTCATTATGTCCGAATTGTAATTGGTTTGACTTGAAACTTTATTAAAGAAAAAATATTCAATAAAAAACTATCTAATCAAGTGGAAGCACTAGATATCAGAGTTAAAAATCTAAATTCAAAAGAATTATAATTTTATCCTTCATGGAAAAAATTTGTGTTATACGGTGGCCACTTTTAAAAATGTTGTTTTTAAAAAAAACTAATTTTCGTGGGAGATGGAAAAAGAAGTACAATATGATTCCAAAAATTTTGAAAAAAATATTTTAAGAATCTATAGACAAAATGTGACAAGACTCTAGTTTGCATCATTTCAAAATTCCTCACGGTTTAGTTGTTATAGGTGCTCGAATGTGAAGATTTAGTTAAAAATAATAATTTCAGTGTACAGTTTGGCGAAAAATTATAAACCACTATTGTGGGATCACCCAATTGGATGAATAGAATAACATGACTAAAGGAAGCATGGTAGATAGTGAGATTAGTGAGTGGAAGAGGTTGTGTATTAATGTGAGAGTGATAATTGGCATGTCATGTCCAACAACCACCAATTCGGGTAAGGATTATAGGTACTGTATTATTCAGTGGATTGATATGACAGGGTTAAAGAGGGCAATACCAGGTAAGAGTCATGTTTTACAATAGAGAAGGATAGAACTTCTCAATTTTATTACAAATTGAAACTTATATTCAAGTCGAGGTCACATGAAATTGAGGTGAGTGAAATTTGAAGAAAATGAAACAAAGGATTCATCGAATGGGTATAGAGCAATGCATAAGAATGAAATCTTGATGGGTTGCATGTCTATAGAAGAGTGGTGTGAATAGTGGATGACACAAGTAAATAACCATGCATAAGATGTTTGGAGATCACGTGAAGAAGATTGGATGATCTAAATCATAGAACGGGCAATGGTTAAAGAAATTTTGATGAGAGAACATAAAATGAGTAGAGCTGTGCTTATTGTGGATGAAGTGTCTTGTAAGCTGAGAAAAGAGAAGTTTTGTCTCCTCAAGCCAATAAGACTCACGCAGGGGAGATAAGTGGAGGGCTACGAAGTTATTGTGAGAATGCACACACACAATTTTTAATGAAATGCAGATTAAATTGAGAGTTCAAAAAGAATGTGAGAGGAATGAAATGGTTGTCTTAAGGTGAAGACAAAAAAGGCATAACCATTAGATAGTGCATATGAACCTATAGGTTGTGATTTAATGTATAGCCCAGAGGCGACCAAAAGAGGAATGTGAGAGGTCACTTGTAGAGTGGATCGATGGGGACGAATGCAGTAGTTCATGGAAATTAGCATGTAAAGAGGAAGTTGCAAGTAAAAGATGAGATACTTGGGCATAGGAGAGATGAAGTGTTGGATAGAACAAAAGGGCAATGGAACTTCCTAAAGAATGTATTGTAAACTTTTATAAAACTGAAATAAATATATTTGGTTTTTGAATTTGAGTTATTTGAAGTGCAATTGCAAATCGATTAAAATTGACACAATTTATTGTCAATTTTGGTTTAATCATTTTTTGAGTCTGTTGTAGTTTAATATTGTGAATAGGGAAGATTTATGAATTTTCTTCTCCATCAAGTGGTATCAAAGCTAGAGGTTCTAAGAATGCAGATAGAGCACCAAGAGAGAGGTAGTTCACACCAAGACGTGCGAGTGGAGAGAGAGGTGAGCAGAGGTTTTGGGGGTACAATTAGATTGTTAAACATGATGCAGCTTGTGACAAAACCTATGGATAGTGGAAGCAAAATTGAGGAGCTCAAAAGTACCATTGTAGGTGTGTGGATTCCCAAACAATTGAGGGCTAGAAAGAGCAGTGTTGAAAGTGCAAGAGAAGCTTAAAAGTATCCTTGCGGATGATTGGAGTATAGAAGGGTTAAGAGTAGAAGGCACAAAGGAAAGTGTTGTGACATATTACAACAGATGAACTGGAATCTTCGTGGGATTGAGATATGATTGCAACATGGTGGTTGCAAGGGTGAGTGAAAAGAAAGCATGCCAGAGTAGGGCATTAAGAGAAGAGAAATAATTTGGCAAAGGAGGTTGGGATGTCAGCGATGGAGTTCATTGGAGATTGTTGTAGTCTCAAAGGGTGGTTCTATCACCTAATTCCACCTTCAGATTTCTTACCCAACATGTCTAATGCAAGAGCATCCAGGTTCATGTGCAATCCTACGTCAACCAAAAAAATTATTAATTTTTGGATTCAGTAAGGTTTCATGAAAAATTAATTTTACAAAATTTGATGATGAAAGTCCAAGCAACTTTAATAGTTTTGCAGATTTAAATTTATCACAAAAACTGATTATCGGTTTCACTAATCAATGGATGGATTATATTGTCTTCATATTTATTTCTTTCTTATGAATTGTAGTGTAGAAAAATGTGTACCTTTCTTGATATGGGAATAATTAATGATAAATTGGATTTAAGGTCACCTTGGTCTAGTGTTGTGAGGTGTTTTACACATCCACATTAGGTTTTGGGCCCTTTTTAAGTTGAATTAATTTAACTCTGCCTTGATTTAATGTTGTAAAATATAATTAACTATATTTTCACATTAAATTTGGGAGAATTGTAAATCAAGTGGACCTAATCTAGTGTTGTAATGTGTTCTACACATTCACATGAGATTTAGGGGCCTTCTAAGCTAAATGGTATCGATTTTTCCTTAATTTAGTGTTGTAAAGTGTGTTTATTTACACTTTCACATTGGATTATGGGCACCATTGCATTTATCACCTTTGCATCATCATTAATAGGCCCCTATGACCCCATATTGTTCACCCCAAGGCATATTTTGATCAAAGACCTAACAAAATCAACATAAAATCTTAAAATCTTCACTCCCCGACACTCTAGCATGAAAAATAGCCCTTATGGGACCCATTCGCCACCTTGGGTGAATGATTCCCATCCAGGTAGGAAAAACTAGCCTAGGAAGGTGAATGAGTCCCATTTGGCCTATTTTTAAGGCTTTGAGCAAAAAAAGTGGGTTTTTATTTTAGATTTCTTCAATTTCAGCCTTGGGGATCAAATTAATAGTCATGTGAGTGGATTGCCTATATAAGAAAGCCTTCAAATCCTCATTACACATAAGAAATAACAAGCATCATACCTTCAAGCCATCAAGTCAAGAATTTCAAGTCTTCACAAGGTCATCAAGATAGTTTACAAGGTCATTTCTAAGGTATTGAAGAGAAAGATTCTTCATCAATTGTTGCAACAATTCAAGATCCATCATCACAGAAAGGTTGTAATTGCATTAGTTCATGTTCATTCTTCATTATCTTCTTTCATCATTTGGTTTAATTACCTAAAAGGGGTTTGACCAAGGAAAACCCCATTCCCTAACAATCAACACTTTTTTTCTCTTTCCTTGTGTGATTGTAGATCTAGGTGATTTGAAGGCTTAGAGATGATTGAAGAATAGGTCTTAAACCCGTTGGAGTCATCTCCCTACTTGCAAGGTCAAAGTATTCACAAAAAGTCACTTATAGTCCTAACAACCAAGGTTTTAGATCTGAACACCTGGAGGTACAGTTTGAGCAAACTGAGAAGAGTAGATCTAGACTTTGAATTTCTAGAAAAGCCAAACTAAACTAATTCACCAAGAGTGGTGAATGATTCCTATTGTAGATATTTTTTAGAGATATTTGTAGATTTGGATACCCATTTGGTCGAAACTTGCTCTGGTATAGTTTTTCAGAACTTGGACTGATTCATCCAGAATGGCGAATGAGTCCCACTAGGCCTAAAAGGTAGCAATTTTAGGATTTCATAGCTCCATTCCATCTCTCTCTAGATTCTAGGTGCACACTTTCAATTTTGTAGCTTTCAATTTTATTTCATGGTCATTTCTAGGTCATTTTGCATTCACCTTAATTTCACACTACATTTTCCAACACATTGTCTTTTCCAAGTTTACACTTGGTGGAAAACTCCTCACTATACATCATTCAATCCCTAGAACAATCCCTTTGCAAGATTTCAATCTCCTTTGCATTGAAATCTCAAGGGTTTGTTCTTGGGTGAAAGGTTGGAAATTGGTCTTTGTCCTTTTAGGTCCAAAACCCTATAAGCGAAAGAAAGCAGGTACCCCTTTTCTTCTTTTCATTTAGGTGAACCTGCATTTAGAATACCTTCTATTCTGATTTGGATTCCATCATCATCCTAGATTTAGCTTGCATTAACTTTGCATTAGTTAATTAGCATTCTAGGGTTTCAAAATTTTGCATTAGTGAAATTGCATATAGGTAGTATTTTTGCATCTCAAATAATTGAAAATCATCTAAAAATTGCATTTTCACTAAGGATACATATCATACAACATACAAAGCATCAAAATCCATTGAAAATTCTTGAAAATATTCAAAAAAATCTATACTAGGACTCATTCGCCACCTTGGGCGAATCAATCCCAGAACAGATCTGAAATAGCCTTTTACAACAATCAAAACCTTGTTTTTAAGCTTCCATTTGATGCCATTGGTTATTTGTTTCATTGGGTTGACTTTTTGTTACATGCATTTCACTAAATCTAGCTTAAATAGGCTCATTTCATGTGTTGATTAATTCCAAATTTGCATTTACAACATCTCATTTTTAGATCATTGCATATTGCTTCAAATCTAAAAATTGCATTTAAACATTTCACTTTAAGTCATTTCATTGCACTTTATTTACTTTCTCATGTTAGCACATGTTCTTTTCAAGCATTTATTGTTTCTAGAATATCAAGTGGCTTGTATGATTCCATTTTCTCTACCTATGGGCATAATCTAGGAAAGCAAAGTAAAAACTTTGATAAGCATGTTGGATGCCCTCCTAGTATCTAGCAGATTTGTAATGTAATAACACAAGAGGATGCAAGTGTAGACAATCATAACAATCATACTTGTTCTTCTCCCAATACCTCTCTTATTAGTGACAAAGGTATCTTGGTGAAAGAAGATACAAGAATTGAGGTTCTTGATTGTTCCTCTCCTCCTTTGGAAGATATTAGAAAACAAGAAGATGATATCATAGAAAAATTTCTAAACATCACCTTACCTAGTCTCCATTCATTCCTTATGAAAATGTTTTAGCAAAAAAAGGATGATATCATAGATTACCATGTCAATCACAATTGTCCTTCTCCTACTATCCCTCCTCGATGTGAAGAGGATAGGTTAGTGTTAGAAAATGCACCTATTAAAGGTCATGGGAATCTTGTTCATCCCTTCCCTAATGCTCCTACCATTTGGGATGATCTATTTGGTAAGATGAAAATCATAGTTGTCCTTCTCTTGATGCCTTGCATCCTAGTGATGAAGCTACTTTACAAAATCTAAACATGGAATGTGATGAACATCTTAAAATATCTCCTACTAGGGTAGATAATATGGTACACGAGAATGAGACCTTAGAGAAAAAGGAAAATCAAATAGCTCCTTCTCCTAATATCCCCACTATTAATAATCAAGGAAATCCAACCATTGTTCATTCCCCTACTTGCGATGAAGTCATTTTGGAAGAACCAATCCTTGAATTTCAAGAACATTTGGTTTGTAGTTCTCCTAAAAGCTTTCCTCCTAGGGAGAATTATATCATGGTGTAAGAAACTGACAATAATAGTAAGGTGGCTTCCTTAGGTGATGAAAAACAGGTGATTCTAGATTTTCCTTTATTAGAGATACATCAAACCAAGACTATCAAGGTTATCAATGTGCAAGTTTTTGTTAGATCCCCTTCAATTAATGGACCTCCTACATATCCCATGGGCCATCCTAAGTATCCTCTAATCCGTTACCCCCCTTCACACAAATCACAAACTCAAAAAAAAATTGAACTCATCCTTTACCCGCCTAAGAATAATATATCATAATAGCTAAGTCATAATACTGTTGCTCATACATATAACACTAGGAACAATCTGCAAGCAAGAGAAACAACTCCAACATCCCTCCCATTTCCTAACCTCATCTTACCAAGTCCTCCTTGTTTATCTCCACAAAGTGGAAAGGAGTAAAATCTTGTTAAACAACTTAAAAAAACTCCTGCAGAGATATCCCTATGGGATCTAATTCAAAATTTACCTAATTATCACACTATGCTTCAAGCAGCCTTGCAACAAGTTCCTATCCCTTTTAATGTGCAACCAAATGACATAATAACCATGATTCAAGGAATAAATGTTGACATTATTTTCCACCAAAGTGAACTCTCCTCTTTGGAAGTGCAAAAACAAAATGAAGCTTTCATCATAATATATCAATACAAAAGAAAAGGGATAAAGAGAACCCTCGTTGACAATGGATCAACCATTAATGTGTGTAGTGTAACCCTTTTGGATAGGCTTGGTGGGATAAATCAAACATTCAACTAGACTGTTTATCTATTAAGGGATTCGACAATGTAGGAAAACAACTGCTTGGTGTGATCACTTTTCCTATTATAGTCGAGAAGGCCACATTGGAAATGCCGATCCATGTTATGCCACATGATCTCTCATATAATATTATCTTAGGTAGACTGTGGATTCATGCAATGAATGGGGTGCCTTGTACTCTTCATCGTAAAATGAAGTATATCTACAACAACAAAGTGTACACACTTGAAGAAGACCCTAACCCAAATAGTTGTTTAAACATTGAGAAAAATAAGGAAAATCCTTTGGCAACATTAAAACCAACTACACAAGTGGAACCCATGCAACAAAAGGACAAAGAAAAACATATCAAGGAAGCCACAAAGCTATTACATGATGATTGGGGTTCCTTGGATTTCATACATAACTTTGATGGGAAACCGAAAATCATAATAAAGAAGCGTGAAAAAGAAAAAGCGGTAATGTCAACACAAAAATCAGAAGCCCCTTCAAAAGCATACACCTCAACCACTTTATAAGAAAAATAAAATTACACAATAAAGTTTGACAAACTTAATCATGAACAACCATCAAATCCAAAAGAGATGAAGAATCTGTATGGAAAAGGTTATGAAATGATGAAAAAACTCGGCTACAATGGAAAAGGATGTGGTGCTAGAGAAAAAGGTTTTCATGTCCCTACATAGCCTAATACGCAAGAAAAAAATATGGTCTTGGTTATTTTCCTTTCATAGAAATTGTGAACAAGGGAAATGGAGTCACAACTTCTCTTATCCACACCTAAAAGGGGAATGAAGGAAGAGGAATCCTATTTCACAAATTTCACACTCAAGAACAATTTCGTGAGATTCCAATGCAATAGAGATTGAAATGTGTCAACAGAGATTGTTCCTAATGCTGGAAATTGATAAAGAAGATAAAATATGGAAGCAAAACTAAGAAAATGCAAAGTGTTTGAACACATAATGTGAAATGAAAAATGAACTAAAAATGCAAGTAAACTATAATAGAAATTAATGAAACTGAAGAGGTGCACTTGGAAACTAGAAAGTGATGGAGAGGAGCTTTGGAATCCTGCAAAAATCACTATTGAAGCCCACTAGGACACTTACGCCAAGCTAGGCGACTTAGTCCTTTTTTGAGGAAATTATGCCAGAATAGGTTTTAGGGAAAAGGGTACTCAGAACTACAAAAACCACTTTTCAGGCCTAGTAGTGGGACTAATACGCCATTGATGGTGAGTTAGTCCACTTCCAATTTTTAGGAAATTCAAAGCTGCAATCTATAGCTCTCGGTTTGCACTTCAGCTCCTGACAGGTTTCCGAATCTGAAAATGCAGAATCTGACCTGTAGTTGTTCTCCAAGCTTCCTTTATGGCTTTGAGTATTTTGAATGACTTTGATGATTTGTTGACAACTTTTCACACCTTTCTCTTTCAAAAATATACACACAAGACCTGCAAAACACATGCAAAGAGGGGAAAAAGTGTTAAGGGTTAGTGAATAGGGGTTTGCCTTGGTCAAACCCTAGTTTGGTAATCAAACCCTTGAAAATGAAATGCAATGAAAAGAGAATAATGAATGAACAACATGCAATGCTACAACTCACCAAACCTTTGAAGTGGAAATATAAAGATATGCAAGTAGTGGGTCCAAAGTGCTTGTATGCTCTTTTGGACAAAATGCTTGAATGCAAAATCACTTGATTGCTTGATTAGAAAATTAGGAGAATTTAGGAGATTAAGGAGGATGAAAGTGAGAGGAAAAACCCTATATTCATACATGATTATGCAAAATTTCTCAAAAATACCACATCATAGGCTGACCTTAAGGCTTAGAAAATAATATCCCACCAGAATTAAATGAAATAATTTAGATTTTTGAGCCAAGTGGGACTAATTCACGGCGAATTTGTTCCACTTAGACATTTTAATTGGGTGTTAAAAATTAAGGTGTATTAAATGATGTTTAATGGGATTATTCTAAAAAATACACTTAAGTAGGGCTTGTAAGTGTATAATGTGTCATTTAAACATAAGATAGGGTCAAATTATTGATGACAAGCCTAGAAAAGCATGAAATTTTGTTACAACACTTTACAACACTTTGAAATAAGGCTTGGTAAGTGATAAAAAGAGGTTATTTCGATGAAATACATTAAAAAGAACCTAGAAAAGTGTGACAGTGTGTTACAACACTTCACAACACTTTTGCAAGGCATCATAAGGTTCTTATAGTTTGCTAGGTCCCAAGACCTAATGTGAATGTGTTGACCACAATACAACATTAAATCAAGGCACAACTAAGCCAAAGTCACAAGTAGGACCCAAACAAGACAAAAAAGTAGAAGGGTTACTTTTTCGATGTGCATAGAAATCAACCCATCAAACAAGCCTTCACTTAATATCAACACTAGTTATTACAAAAGATTCCTTGAAAGAGACACAAGAAACAAGGAAATATTCACTTAATGTCAATTTCATCTCACAAAACACTAATTATTTGAACTCGTTAGATTTTACATCCTCCTTTCAAGGATAGAACAAAATATCACAATCTAGAGAGTCTTGCGTAAGTATGAAATATGGTACTAAGCACTTGAGATATCTTTTTCACAAAATAAAGGAACATATTCTACTTGGGATCAAGAGAGTATCTTGTTGAGGCTCCTCCAAGATCGTTCGATATCCCTTTCAACAAGTGTTAGTGTAATTAATTATTTATTACACTAGCATAAGTTAACTTAGGTCTTGCATTAATGTAATTTAGTCCTAGGTTGCATAAATTAGAAAATCATTAAAATAATGGGGTAATTCCCTTTTCCATGTTTGTAGGGGATAAAATTCTTTCTAGAAGATGAGTTTTCCTTCTAGAACTTATCTCAATCTTTTATCATTTCCTAGGTAGGGTTCACATGTTGTCACATGTAGTGTGTTTTAGACACTTGGAAACATCTTGTGCTTTTAAGGTTTTAACTCTTGCCTATTTAATCAGGCATATGCACTTTTGTAACATATCTCATATCACATAATAGAATCTCCATTTGCATGCCATTGTTGCAACACTTTCTATGTGGTTGAATATTTCTTTTGGAAAAGGTCCTCCACTGAAGACTATAGCTTCATCAAGGACACTATGACCATCATTTCAACAAAAAGAACACAAGAAATTTTACTGCAAGAATTCATGGTCAATCTACTAATTAATTTAAGGCTTTAAGCAAAAAAATTCAACATCTCAAGGAGTGTTGTGTTGAAGCACCTAATTCCTCTAACTAATACTTACGTCTATCCTGTTCGGCTCACCCTTGTCCTACACTAAGTGGGGGCAAGGGGTTAGTTAGCCTTGCCCTCGTATGTTGCTTGTTGTTGCCTCTTTTGGCTAGTTGATCACCTTTCATGTACATATAAGAGAAAGCTTGGGATGTGGATGACATGCCTTAAGTTGGCTCACATGTGACATACAACCTTTTTCATGAAATAGCTTATCAAAAACATATGACTTGGCATAGGGCTTTCCAAATAAGCTCTCATGTCTTTTTCTACTTTAAAAAAATTACTCATAGTAATGGTGTTAGAAACCACTTTAAAGTGGGGGAATACATCGACACTCATGTTTCATTGTGCAATTTCTTTCTTCTTTTGATGCATCCTTTTCTTGGTGGTGTCATTAGGCTTGATTTCCTCCAAGAGCATGATATTTCTTCGACTTGTCCTCTTTTGGAGACATTAGGAACAATGTTCCCTAAGAGGAGACCTTGCATGAACTAAGAAAAATCCCTTTGAACATACCTTACACTATTTTGTCATTTACCACAATTGTTATATGGCCACCTTACATAACATAGCTTGCATGTCTATGGAGCCATCCTGTCTATTGATGAGCTCCAAGCATACAAAGTTTTGCTTGTCTCATGAAGCTCAAAAATCATTTTTTGTATGGTGCCTTATTAAAGTTATCAGGAGGTACATAACTTTGGTATGGTTGAGCGGGAAGCCCAATCCGAGGCATGACTTTCCCCATAGCCACTTGTGTGTGTGAGTGCATACCATCCATGAATGTATGTTTTTCACCTTTTAGGACTTCTCACCTAGTGGATAGCCAAGAGTTCTGTTGCCTCATAGTGAGTATGTTTATTTTTGACAAACAACCTAGATATGATCCACATCGTGTTGGAAAAATGGTCGAAGCTTGATCCACCTTTTTATTTTTGTTCTTCTTTCTTCTAGTTATTGTCATTACATGATCACGTATCTTGTTTTGCTAAAAATCATTCACCTTGTGCGTGTCTTCTTGTGCTTATGTTGGTTTGACTTAGGATCTTGGATCTCAGGGGCTTGACTGCTTCCTTGATCTTTTTTATCCTAGACCATCCGCATTGGTACGCTTGGACCCTTCTTAAATGTCTACTTTAGTGTGAGTTTGAAGCAAGTTCATCCTCTCATTAAAGTGGGGGCTAAATGTAGTGTAGAAAAATGTGTAACTTGCTTGATATGGGAATAATTAATGATAAATTGGATTTAAGGTCCCCTTGGTCTAGTGTTGTGAGGTGTTTTACACATCCACATTAGGTCTTGGCCCCCTTTTAACCTGAATTAACTTAAATTTGCCTTAATTTAATGTTGTAAAATGTATTTATCTACATTTTCACATTAAATTTGGGATGCTTTTAAATCAAGTGGACCTAATTTAGTGTTGTAATGTGTTCTACACATTCACATGGGATTTAGGGCCCTTCTAAGCTAAATGGACTCAATTTTTCCTTAATTTAGTGTTGTAAAGTGTTTTTATTTACACTTTCACATTGGATTTTGGGCCCCATTGCATTGATTACCTTTACATCATCACTAATAGGCCCCTATGCCCCCATATTGTGCATACCAAGGCATATTTTGATAAAAAATGGTCTGACAAAATAAACATAAAAGCTTAAAATACTCACTGCCTGACACTCTAGTATGAAAATAGCCTCAATGGGACCCATTTTCCACCTTGGGAAAATGAGTCCTATCCAAGTGGGAATCATTCACCCAGGATGGAAAATGAGTCCCATTTGGCATATTTTTTAGGCTTTGAGAGGGGAAAGTGTGGTTTTAATTCAAATTTCTTCAATGTCGGCCCTGGGGATCAAATTAATGGTCATGTGAGTGGATTTCCTATATAAGAAAGCCTTCAAATCCTCATTACACATAAGAAATAATTGGCGTCATATCTTCATGCCATCAAGTCAAGCATTCAAGAGTTAAGCATTTCAAGTCTTCACAAGGTCATCAAGATAGTTTACAAGGTCATTTCTAAGGCATTCAAGAGAAATATTCTTCATCAATTGTTGCAGAAATTCAAGATCCATCATCATGGAAAGGTTTTAATTGCATTACTTCATGTTCATGCTTCATTATCTTATTTCATCATTTGGTTTAATTACCTAAAAGGGGTTTGACCAAGGAAAACCCCCATTCCCTAATAATCAACATTTTTGTTATCTTTCCTTGTGTGATTGTAGATCTAGGTGATTTGAAGGCTTGGAGATGATTGAAGAATAGGTTTCAAACTTGTTGGAGTCATCTCCCTACTTTCAAGGTCAAAGTCCTCACAAAAATTCACTCACAGTCCTAAAAACTAGGGTTTCAGATCTGGACACCTCAAGGTACAAATTAAGTAGACCGAGAAGAGTAGATCCAAACTTTGAATTTCTAGAAAATCCAATTTGGAATCATTCACTAAGAGTGGCGAATGAGTCCCACTTTAGATATTTTTTAGAGATCTTCTCAAATATGGATACCCATTTGGACGAAACTTGCTCTGGTACAATTTTTAAGAACTGGTAATAATTCGCCCAAAATGGTGAATGAGTCCTACTAGGCCTAAAAAGTAGCAATTTTAGGATTTCAAAGCTTCATTCCATCTCTCTCTAGATTCCAGGTGCACACTTTCAGTGTTGTAGTTTTCTATTTTATTTCATGGTCATTTCTAGGTCATTTTGTATTCATCTTAATTACACACAGTGTTTTCTAGCATATTATCTTTTCCAAGTTTACACTTGGTGTTGAACCCCTCACTATACATCATTCAATCCCTAGAACAATCCCTTTGCAATATTTCAATCTCCTTTGCATTAAAATCAAAAGGGTTTGTTCTTGGGTAAAAGGTTGGAAATTGGTCTTTCTCCTTTTAGGTCCAAAACCCTAGAAGCAAAAGAGAGCCCCCCATTTTCTTCTTTGCATGAATATGAAGAGAAGGGTAACATTTGAAGGTTATCTCGTTTGATAAGAGGAATCAATAAGAATGCTTGGCTAGAGGGCTAACACCTCAACTCTCAGCTTCAACAAAAGGGAAATTATTTATATCTAGTATAAACAATAGGAAATAGGTAGGAGGGTAGTTGAAGGAGGATGAGGGGTAGAAAATAATGCTAAATGTGCAGAAACCACCCTCACTTTTCTTGTTTGCACCATAAAGAGGATAGAATTTGAGACAAATAAAAGAAGAATAGGTGGTCAAGATGAAAATCTATGCCTATATGGGTAGCATGATTTGGGTATGAGAAGAGAATTTAAAAATTACAAATCTGGATTTAAACACAAAAGAGTAAACAAGATTGTATAGGTCAAGCCTATCAAAGGAGAATTAGAAAAGGTGCATAGAAAAGAAGTGTAGGGAGCCCTTTGAGTCAATGAATAGATTGAGAATTAGTAACCTTGGATGAACGACATAACAAGACTAAAGGCAACATGGTAGACAGTGAGATTAGTGAGTGGAAGAGGTTGTGTGGTAATGTGAGAGTGATAATTGGCACATTGTGTGAAAAAAATACCAGTCTGGGTAAGGATTAAAGGCATGGTATTGTTTGGAGGATTGATATAATAGAGTTAAAGAGGGTGATACCAAGTAGTATTTTTGTTTTGCAAAGGAGAAGGATAGCACTTCTGAATTTTGTTGCAGATTGAAACTTATATTCAAGCTTAGGTTGCACCAAATTGTGGTGAGTGAAATATCAAGAGGATGAAATAGAAGCTTCATCAAAAGGGTACAAACTGTATAAGAATGAAATCTTGATGGGTCACACATGTATAGAAGAGTGGCTTCAATAGAGGATGATACAAGTAAATAACCATGCAGAGGATATTTGGAGATCGTGTGAAGATTGGAGGATCTGAATCATAGAATGGGAAATGGTTCAAGATATTTCGATGAGAAAAAAAGAAGGGTAGAGCTACGCCTATATCAGATGAAGGGTCTCATGGGTGGAGAAGAGATATAAGTTTTGTCTCCTCAAGCCAATAAGAGTCACACGGGGGAGATAAGCAGAGGGATATGAAGTTATTGTAAGAATGCATACACATAGTTTACAATGAAATGAAAATTAAACGAAGAGTGTAGAAAAAAGGTGAGAGGAATGAAATGATTGTCTTAAGGTGAAGACAAGAAAGGCATAGCCATTAGACAATGCATATGAACCAACAGGTTGTGACTTTTAATGTATAGCTAAGAGGCAACTGAAAGAGGAATGTGAGAGGTCACCTATAGAGTGGGTTGATGGGGATGAAGGTAGTAGTTCATGGAAATCAACATGCAAAGAGGAAGTTGCAAGTAAGAGACGAGATCAATGGAATTGGAGAGATGAGGTGTTGGACAAAACAAAAGGGCAATGGAACTTCCTAGAGAATGTATTGTAAACTTTCATTATTTACTGAAATAAAGTTATTTGGTTTCGAATTTGAGTTAAATTTGATGTGCAATTACAAATCGATTAAAACTAACACAATTTATTGTCAATTTTGGTTTAATTATTTTTTGAGTCTATTGTAGTTTGAAATTGTTAATTGGGAAGAGTTAAGAGTTTTCTTCTCCATCAATTGTTCGATTATATGAAAACATTAATAAGAATTTCCCCCTCTCCCATTCACATGCCTTGGCCACTTTTGAGGAGAATATTAAATGTTTTAAAAATAAATATTATTTTTCCTTCTCCATATATTTAAAAACATTTAAATGCCATAAATATTTGCACACAATTAAAAATTTGCAAAGTTGGCAACCTTTTAATTATTGAGGAAGCTAAACGACCATATTGATTTCATGGGTGCATGCGACGTCTGGAGGTCATGAAAACATGGAAAGGGCCATTACTAATTATTTATATTATTTTATTACATAGCCAAAATTTATACATCAAATGGATTCTTGATCGTAAACTGGGCCTTCTGGAAGGCACTCGAATTTTTTTTTGGATTGGGACTTGACTCTCCTAGAACAAGCATGAAAATAGAGATATAAGCTAATTAGGACAAGATATCAACTTGGTTTATTCTATAATTGAGTCATTTAAAATAAAAATTATGGGTCCCTTCCGATCTGCTCCAAAATGGTGACATGTTAAAATTTTCCTCAAACCTTGTCTGAGAGCCATGAAATCGAGTTTTCACACTCATGATGAAATACCTAAACTTTTTTCTAACCGTTTTTACATGAAGAGCCCTTGATTGAAAAATTTTAATGCTAGAATTTTAGGGTTAGTTGGTTACCAGAAGGCTCAAAAGCAAAGTTTTGTTGCCAATATGAGAAAATTTAATAACTAGAAAGGAAATAAATTTATAGGTGCTAATACCCATCATGTAAGATAAGATATGTTGGTGTAAATTCTCCTAACCTTAGAGATATTTATGATACATTTGGTATAACTCTTGGGTAGTTAAAGCATGCCATATATAGTTTTAATTTATGATTCATTAAGGAGTATATTGTTGGGATTAAGGTGTTTCAACATTAGAGTCCTAATATTGATTTATTTGATGCAATTAATGCATTTATTTGTATTATTTAATTTCCTATGATGTCATGTCATTAATTGGGAACCACCAGCTGGGTGGCATCCTCATTGGAAGTGATTGGATGGCATAATCATCCCATGTGGACATAGGCATCCCAATTTCGAATCTATGACATATGAAAAATTCTATGATGCATCATAATGAATATTTGAATGCATGGAGAAATTTGGCGCCCAAGCTAGGTTATGATAGGATGTAAGAGAATCGACTATTTTTAGTTAATTATGACAGATTCTTTGATGGATCCTATGAAAAATTCTATGGCATATTTATGACATATTCTATGACAGTTGTAAGGCATTTTGCATAAGATATTTTAGCATATTCTAGGTTCCCAAGCTTCGAAGAAGAATATTTGCATGTTTGACCATTGTAAGGGGTGTAAGGGAATATTGTACATGTGTCCAAATGCATATCTAAGGTGTTGGATATTGTGCCATGTGGATTTTGATTCCCCTCACCTTCTAGATGCTTCTTGAAGCTTGTATCACTCTATTTGTTGAGTGCCTTGAGTTGTATAATGCATAGTTTATTTGCAAGTAATGAAGTGTTGCTGGGTTAACTCCAAAATAGGTGTTTGTGATGAAGCACTTGTGTAGAAGTTTTGTACTTGGGCTATGTTGTAACTCCTATTTGAAGTAATATAGAAGTGTTGTGCTTTTGGATGGTGGGGTTTTTTACTTGAAAGGGTTTTCCCCACATATATCTGGTGTATGTTGCATTTTTGTACTTGTTGTTCTATTTCTATTATTCTCTATGTGCTTCTCTTGTTGTAACTATATAAGGTGTTAAAATGAAATTTTTGTAACTCTCCCCTACTTGATTACTGTAGGAATTTGTTTCCACTCACCCAACTTCCTTTTAGTTGGTATTAGATCCTGGCCAACCTTGGTTTCTTTGTTGGGTAGAAGGGTTTTTTGAGATAATCTCTATTTTAGTGAGAGTTTTGCAAAAGTGTGTGTTTCATTACCTTATTGCAAGAAAAAGATGGTAGGAGAATCTAGGAGGATTGAGATGGAGAAATTTAATAGTGGTAATTTTGAGTTGTGGAAGCTCAAAATGGAAGAAATGATTGTAGACCTTGACCTATGGGCTGTTGTTTCTGGAACCAAACCATTAGGCATGAAACAAGAAGATTGGAATCTCATGGATAGGAAAGCCATGGGTCTTATTAGACTTTGTTTGGCTGATTCCGTCCTCTATAATGTCCATAAAATGAAAACTTTTGCTTCTTTGTGGAAGAATCTTGGTGATGTCTATCAGGCTAAATCCTTGGTGAACAAGCTTTTCTTGAGAAATAAGATGTATTATCTAAAAGTGGAAGATGGAGGATCTGTAGCAGATCATCTAAATGCATTTAACTTGTTAGTTGCACAGTTGGGTTCTTTTGGAGACAAGATTGATGAACAAGATTGTTGCATGCTCCTTTTTTTGTTCATTTTCAAACTCTTGGGATCACCTGGTAATAGCTATTGGAAGCACTACTTCCACCTTTAAGATGAATGAGTTTGTTGCCTCATTATTATCTGAAGAGATGTGAAGGAAGTCTTCTAAGATGGCCAAGGAGGACCTTGCAGTTTGTGGCACACCAAAGGAGAGAGACAAAAAGAAAGAAAAGAAATATAAGTCAAAGTATTTGGGGAGATCTAAGTCTCTTGGTAAGAATTTCAAGGAAAAATGTTGGAACAATGGAAAATTTGGTTGCATTTAGAAAGATTGCAAGAAGGAGGAGAAGAAGAAAAACAAGTCTTTCTCTCATTCTGAATCCAATAAATCATCTCAAGATGATGGAGAAGCATTTATTGCAGGCTTGGTAGCCAATGCATTAGATGATGTGTGGTTGATAGACTCGGGTGCATCCTTTCACATTCAAATTCTCATAGAGATTGGTTCTCATAGTATGAGGAGTACAATGGAGGAGAGGTGTAGCTAGGTCATGACTCTCACCTAAAGATTGTTGGCTGTGGAAGAGTCAAAATCAGATTTCTTGATGGAAGAGTGAAGGGTATTGATGGTGTCTTGCATATCCCAGGTTTGGCATGAAACCTACTTTTTGAAAGTAAATTGAATGATTTGGGAGTGCAATTTTTTTTTCTGGTGGAGGATGTAAGATGACTAGAGGGGCTATGGTGTTGGCTAAATTTGTTTGTATTGGCACTTTGTTTTAGCTTGATGCATGCATTGTATAGTGCAACAGTTCTTCTGATGTATCAAAGAAGAGATCTTTGGTTTCTTCATCCTCACCATTAGATTGTGCAGAGAAGGAGCATGTTGCAGCTGCATCTGATGGTCATGCATTTTTGGCACCTAAGAGTGCTCATTCAATGGAAATAAAGCTTCATGCAGAGAACACAATGTTATGGCACCAACGACTTGGTCACATTGGTGAGAAGAGTCTTGGAACCCTAAAAAATAAAAGCCTTGTTGGAGGCCTTGATGATTGTAATCTTGAGTCCAAATTTTGTGAACATTGTGTATATGGAAAATAACACCATGTTTCTTTTTACTCTAGTTCTCATAAGTCTTCTGGGATTTTGGACTATGTTCATTCAGATATTTTTTGTCTTGCAAATGTTCCTTCATTATCAAAATTTGTATATTTTGTATCTTTTATAGATTATTATAGTAGAAAGGAATTTGTTTATTTCCTCAGAAGTTAAGCTGAAGTCTTTAGCAGGTTTAAGGAGTTTAAGGCCTTGGTAGAAAATCAGACTAGCAGAAAGATTAAGTGTTTGAGGACTGATAATGGTGGTGAGTTTTTCTCCATAGAGTTTGACCAATTCTATAAAGAGCACAAGATTGAGAGACATAAGACTACTCCCTACACTCCACAACAAAAATGGATTTGTAGAGAGGATGAAAGGAATGTTAATGGAGAGGGATAGAATTATGTTGAGTGGTGCTAGCATTGAACACAAGTTTTGGGCTGAAACAGTAGCCACTGCATGTTATTTGATCAATTGATCTCCTACATTAGCGCTTGTTGGAAAGATGCCCATGGAGGCATGGTCTGGTAAAAATCCTTTGATGAGACATCTCAGAGTATTTGGCTGCAAAGCTTATGCTCATGTTCTGATTGAGAAGAGGTCTAAGTTGGAGAACAAGGCTATTAAGTGTATCTTTATCGACTATGGTGGCAGTGTGAAAGGGTACAAGCTTTGGGATCCAAAATCCCAATAGGTTCTCTACAATAGAAGTGTGATATTCAGAGAGATGAAACCTTCCATTGTTGAGCTACAACCAGAGAAAGATGAGTAATAAAAGGAGGAGGTAGTGTAGATTCCACCTACATTGAAGAAAGAGGAACCAAGTTCTCATGTTGGACCTGATGATGAGGAGAGATCAAGTAACTCTAAAAGTTCTGAAGAAGGAGGAGAACCTCAACTTTAGCCTTTGAGGAGGTCTACACAATCTAGGTGGCAACTGGAAAGGTTTGGATATTCATTATTGGATTCCAGTTGCATATTTTCCTTGATTACTAATACTGATGAGCCTAGGACGGTTAGAGAGGCATTGGTTATGAATGATTCAGATTATTGGATGCAAGCCATGAACGAGGAGAGTGCTTCATTAAAGAAGAACAAGACTTGGGATTTGGTACCTTTTCCTATTGGACATAAACATGTTGGTTATAAATGGGTTTTCAAGAAAAAGTAAGGTCCTAATGGCAGTGTTTAGAAGTATAAGGCACGATTGGTCACTAAGGGGTTGTTGACATCTATTTGGCTCCTGTTGTCACTTGCAGCAACATACGAATTAGAACTGGAATAGATGGACATGAAGAAAACATTCCTTCATGGTGATTTTGAGGAAGATATTTACATGCCACAACTAGAGCATTTCGTTGAGAAAGGTAAAGAAAATTTGGTTTGCAAACTGAAGAAGTCTCTTTATGGTTTGAAACAATCTCCTAGAAAGTGGTATTAGAATTTTGATACCTATGTGTTCTCATTAGGAAATTTTAGAGATCTAAATCTTACCATTGTGTGTACTTTAAAAATAATAATGGTCACATTCTCACTATTGTCCTATATGCAAATGATATATTGTTTATTGTGAATGGTAAAAGTATGATTTTAGATTTGAAGTTTCAATTGTCAGCACAGTTTGAGATGAAAGACCTAAGTGAAACTAGGTACATTCTAGGAATGGAAATAACAAGAGACAGAGCTAACATAAAACTTTGGTTAAGCCAGAGCAAGTATGTGAACTCCGTGTTGGAGAGATTCAACATGGTAGATTGCAGACAGTTAGTTGTTCTTGTGATGCAGGGGACGAAGCTTTATGTGAATGATTGTCCAAAATCTCTTATTGAGATGGAGGACATGACCAAAGTACCATATGCGAGTGTAGTTGGTAGTCTAATGTATGAAATGGTGTGTACAAGACTAGACATTTCCCAAGCAGTGGGATTCCTTAGCTTTTTTATGGCTAATCCTAGATGGGTGATTTGGGATGCGATTAAGAGAGTGTTCAGATATTTATATGGTAATTTTGAGTATGCCTTGTGTTTTCATGGTTATCCTACTAGACCTTAGCATTTTTTGATTATTTGAGGATATGTGGATTAAGATTGGGCAGGTGACATTGACAGTAGGAGATCTACCAATGGTTACATGTTTATGATGTTTGGTGGTGCTATTAGTTGGATGAGTAAGTAACAAGATGTAGTCACTTTGTCCATGATAGAGAAAGAGTATATGGAAGCCACTCATTCCAGTAAGGAAGCTATTTGGCTTAAGAGACTATGTTTTGATATTGATTTAGATGCAAGATAGATTACAATTTGTTGTGACAGTCAAAGTGTGATTTTCCTAGCAAAGAATCTCACCTTTCATGCCAAAGCAAAGCACATCAATGGTCAGTATCATTTTGTTCATGATATGGTAGAGGATGGAAAGGTGAACTTGAAGAAGGTTGACACTTTGGTGAATGTTGCAGATGCAATGAAAAAACTAGTGAGCATGAAGACATTTAGATGGTATTTTGATTCCATGGGCCTTGAGCAAATGATTCTGTATGATTCTTGGCAGGTCTTCGACAAGTGGGAGAATGTTGGGATTAAGGTGTCTCAACCTTGGAGCCCTAATATTGATTTAGTTGATGTAATTAATGTATTTATTTGTATTATTTAGTTACCTATGGTGTCATTTCATTAATTGGGACCCACTAGTTGGGTGGCATCTCCACTGGAAGTGATTGGATGACACATAATCATCCCATGTGGACATAGGCATCCCACTTTGGAATCTATGACATATGACAGATTCTATGACACACCATAAGGCATCTTTGAATGCATGGAGAAATTTGGCACCCAAGTTGGGTTATGAAAGGATGTAAGAGAATTGGCTATTTTTAGTTAGTTATGACATATTCTCTTACAAATCCTATGATAGATTCTATGGCATATTTATGACATATTTTATGACAAAACTGTAAGGCATCTTCCTTAAGCTATTTTTAGCATATTCTAGGTGCCAAGCTTGGAAGATGAATATTTGCATTTTTGACCATTATAAGGAGTGTAAGGGAATATTGTACATGTGTCCAAATGCATTTCTAAGGAATTGGATATTGTACCATATGGATTTGGATGCCCCTCACCTTCTAGATGCTTCTTAAAGCTTGTATCACTCTATTTATTGAGTTCCTTGAGTTGTAGAATGCATAGTTTGTTTGCTAGTAACAAAATGTTGCCGGGTAAACTCCAGAATAGGTGTTTGTGATTGAACCAATGACAATAGGTGGGGGCTCTCTATCTTTGAGGAGATAGGGTTCTTATTCCGTACTCTTGTTTCACTCAAGGAAACCCTACATATCACAATCCAAGGATGAAATGAAGGAGAGATATCTGCTAAAGGTTGTCCTAGGGTATGATTAGAGACTAAAAGGGGTTCAACACCAAGCTAGGACTTGGAAAGACTAGTAATATACAAGATCTAATTATGAAACTTAATGACATGCAAAACTACAAGAAATGACCTAGGAATGAATGCAAAATAGAACAGGAAACTGAGAAATCAGAATGGTGCACATGGAAACTTGAATGTGCCTAGAATAATCTTTGAAATCTTGAAAATACTAATTTTAGGGCATATTGGGAATCATACACCAGGCTGGGCATATCGGTTCTAGAGTCTAGGCACTGGTAGATTTTGACCCATTTTTCGACGACCGTCTGTCAGAATTTCGACGACTATTCATCGCTATTATTGTGTCAAAATTTCGATGACATTTGAAACATCAAAATTCTGACCCAGCATCCGAAATCTACCAGTGAGGGTGTCTGGGTTGAAACAAAAATCTAGCAGTGTTGACTCAAGATCTTTAAAAATCTAAAAATTTCATGTACTAGGACTCATATGCCATAAGTGGCATATCAGTCCTATTCTACTTTTTTGAAAAGTCAAAGTCCAACTCTTTTGTCCCTACTCTACCTTCTCAACCTAATTTCTGAATATGAATCTATAAAAAGACCTGCAAAATAAAATATAGTGTTGATTTACTTATGGAGGGTTTTCCTCACTCGAACCCCTAGTTCAGTAATTAAACCTTGTTAGAAATAATGGATCTTGAATGTAAACGTGAACATAAACCCTAACCTTAAGTGTATCCAGGTTTAGGAAATTTGAAATTTGTAATGCAACCTTCTTCTAATGTGTTAGAATGAGATGCATGAATGAAACACTAAGATGAGTGACTCACTTTAGGAGATGTCTAATCACCCTAATAAGCCAAATGAATGCATGTACCTTACTTAGGTTGAAAGTAGAATGATAATGGAGGATGGAATCACTTAGGAAACAAGTCATTAGGCATGGCTTGATGGCTAGTTTCATCTCCCCAACCTAGAATCCATCATGATTCACCATAGCTAACCGTAATCAATCCTTGAAAATGCTAAATATTGGATGAAAGTGAGCTTGAAGACCTACAAAAACACTATAATGCTACTCCAAGACTTCAACTTTTTTTCTACTTGCTCTTGAATGCTCTTGTGAAAGAATGCTTGAATGCTTGTGAATTCTTAGATCTTGAATTGATTTCTCTAGATGAAAATAATGACTTAGAAGCTTGGTTTATAGGCATTACACCTAATTTACCATTTATTAGATCTCAAACGTTGACATCAACCAAAATTTTGAATTAAAAAACTTGAATTTCCAACTCAAACCCTAAAAAGGGCCCACCCGAGACTCATACGCCACTTGTGGCATATGGGTCCCACCTAGGGGGACTCATATGCCCAAGGTGGCATGAGTCCCATCTTAGATTTTTGGGGTGGGCCAATGATGGGTTGTTAGAAACTTTAATGCTTTTGTTGATTTTGTCAGGATTTTAGTTGAAATAAGCCTTGAGATTCGAAATTAAGTGTCTTCAGGGCCTATTAATGACGATTTAAAGGGTATTTAATGCAAGGATACCAAAATAGGTCCAAATTAAGCAAGAAATTGTACTATCTCCAAGAAGTTAGTACCATTTTTGTTGCCACAATGATGAAGCACTTGTGTAGAATCTTTGTACTTGGGCTATGTCGTAACTCCTATTTGAAGTAATAGGGTATGTGCAAGATCATCATGGAAAAAATAGGCCCTTAAGTAGCAAAAAATTTAGAAAAGTTAGAGTTAGGCAACTTGATGTAAAAAATTGAATAAGTTATCTCTATTATTTCAAAAATATGTAAGAATATAATCTATAACAAATTGAATGTACTCTCTAAACTACTAGGTTTATTTAAAAAAAAAAAAAAAATCTATTTGGTGAAAATTTGAAATTTCAATGCAAGATTACTTAAATTTAAAAAATAAGTGTCTATCTGACCACCCTAACCACAATAAAATGATAATATTTTTATAAGATTTTAGATATAAGTAGAGGACTCATGTCCACTGTGATGCATATTTTTTAATAATTTTTTTTCAAGTAAATAATTAATTATGATTTTTTTAAAAAAAAAATATAAAACCTCATATGTCCTAACCACCTTAACTTGGTCATAACTTCATAATTTTTTTTTTTAATCCTATATAATGTGAGAAAAAAAAAAAACCATGTATGATATTTTTTATTTAATCAATCAGACTTTTAGTAATTCAAATAGAAAATGAATAATAATAATTTATTAAATTCAAAGTAAAGCATAATTTATATTGGTGGAAACCTGAGGATCTCCTTTAAAAACCCTTTTCATTTCATCAATTTTGGGTAAAAAAAAGTCGTCAACCACATGGGCCATCATATCAGTTACATATTGCCACTTTTTGGCCCATCATGATCCTGCACATACCCAATATAGAAGTACCATGCTTTTGGAGGGTGAGGTTTTTTACCTGAAAGGGTTTTCCCCATGTATATTGGTGTTAGTTGTATTTGTATACTTGTTATTCTATTTCCATTATTCTCTATGTGCTTCTCTTGTTGTAACTACATAAGCTGTTAAAAAAAAAAAATGTAACTCTCCCCTATTTAGATTAGTGTAGGAAGTTGTTTCCGCTCACCTGACTTCCTTTCATATATTAGGACCATTTATGACTTGGTGGTGGAACACTATGTCTAGAATTTTTATATCATAGATTGTGCTCTAAATATTAAATGGTATGTACCAATGTCCACAAGAGTTCCTCCATATCATGACAAAGAGGTGATAAAATAGCTCATGAAGGGCCTTCAAAAGATGTAGATTGATGATGAGTAGATTCTTTACTTCAAACATAATGGCTAGTCTTTATCAATCCCTATGGTCTAACACTTAGAAAACTAGAGGTGATGATAGATTATTGTATATTACCCAAAACTAGTCTTATTGCAAGGACACACCAAAGTTGAGGTTCCTTTAATAATGTAGTGGTTGTGCCTTTCATTTAAAATTCCATTTCAATATATTGTTAATAGGTTTTAATTAAGGGTAGTGGCATGTTTTTATGTTTTTTTTTTTTTAATTTTGTAGTTTAAATTTGAAATGTTTAGGAATTTTCTTGTAATTTTCATATAGTAGAGATGCATATTGACAATGAAAGTAATTTAATTTTGTTAATTTGTTTGTTGAATCTCATATCAAACCTTAATTCAAACTTAATGTTTTTGATAAAGGAAAAAATAGGTTTTACATGGACCCGAAACCACCAAGTTTACAAGAAAAGAAAGAAGACAAAAAATTCCAACAGAAAAAACAGGCTGCAAAAAAGGACAAAACCAAAAAAAGCAGCAGCCAACCACAAAAGACTAGGAAGGTCAATCAAAAAACCAGCTGGTACACAAGCCAAAAAACCAAGAGCACCTAACCCAGAGTCTTCAGAACAGACTCAGTCTTAGCCTCCAGGTCCTGCATGTCTTGAACACCCTTCTTGAATGTTTGAATCATCTACGAAGTTGGGGGTGCCTTCCTTTTCAAATTCGCCCTGGTTCTCTTTGATATCCCAATGTCCTCTTCCTAATTTTTATCTTTCACCTCTTCCAAGTCAACCACCAAGGATCCCCGTTGAGCTTTGTCCAATTTTTTCAGTCATCACATTGATAATAATGACATTATGTCTTGCCATCCTATTGTTCTACTCTGCAATTATCTTCACAGTATTTTTCATTTTTTCCAAATCTATTTCAATCCTTTTGTCCTTGCCCACACTATCCTGGATCTCTTTACTGGCATTGTGATATTTACGCTCTTCATCCCTCTTGCTTAACACCGAAACCTTATCTCTCATTTCCTCCAATTTACTCTGGAGGGCCCAATTTTTTATTTTCAAATAATTGATTTCATGGAAGACCCATTTCAACATTCTGAAATGGTCTGTTGCATTATTCCTAGCAATTCCCAGGAAGTCAGCAGAGGGTTCCCTATTAGCATTGAAGCAATTTTTGGCAGGGTTGGAGGCTCCAGGGGATTCAATTCTAACATCACTATCCGACAACAGGACAACAAAGGACGAATTCTTGTTAGCGCCAGAATCCTCAGAATCAGGAGAGTCTTCAGAATAAGAGACAAGGTTTAATGTTACATATTAATGTTCCATAGTATTTGTGATATATACATTTGTTAGGAACTATAGTCTTAACTATTTCATCCTAATTAATTACTTTTGCATTAAGATTTTCTAGTATAAACATCGGTTACATATACTTTGTAAGTCATCCATTTGTTAAATATGTTTATCTCACATGCTTGAGAAGTAGTAATTCTTTCAAGTATAATTAGCATAAATAAAGGGTTTTCTAGTAGAATAGATCATTTGTGAATCATTTTGCATAGAGCGCTACTCTAGGAGATTGCCTCCTTGAAGAACTCAAGATACATTGTAATATGAATGCTATTTCAATGCAATATTATTCTTGTGTTTCCATGTACAAAACGTATTTGTTTGTATTTGTGTTATTTAACTAATCTCTTATAGAAAAGATGGTAACATTCCTATACATATTATCATACGAATATTTTAAATTTTGTCTATTTTAAAATTTTCTCATATTTTTAATAATAATCTATTATCATTCCCTACAAACTAACCTCCCAAAAATATATCTCACATATACATCCCCTTCTACAAACTAACCTCCCAAAAACCTATCGCACATATACATCCCCTTTATCCCATCTCAAAAACTTGATATAATATAATAAATAAATAAATTATTAAAATATATTATATTTAAAAATTATCCTCTATAACAACTATTTACATTTCATTGAAAGAACACTATATTGTAGATTAACAATTTGTAATGTAACTGATGATAAAGATGGTTCTTTATAGGTCTTCCTTCTTTGTTTTTTCAAATCTTGAAACAGATTAGTGATTGAATAACATGCAGGTGACATGGGTAGATCCAAACAGATAAGCTCTTCTACAGATAACTGAGGTAATTGGTGAAACAATAAGCTCTTCTTATTAAAGCAGCAAGTCATGTCTTACCATCCAAACAGATCCTTTCTTAGAAGCTACTAATTTAGGAGATGAGACCGATATCTGGAACATATATACATAGACTATGTAGCTGGAGTCTTTGAGAGGCTATTCAAAAGCATTATGTTGTTCAACGCGTACAGGTGTAAAGTGAACATTTTCTTCGTCAGAATTCATCACATTTTATAGTTCATGAGTCAAACTAAATTTTAGTGTCTTTTAGGATAGGGTTTCATGGAGCGTTTCAAGATTTATTTTCAAACAGCAAGGATATCGTGAATAAAAAAAAATGATACACGATTAATTGGAATCTTTAGTTGAATAATAGCAGTTGCTAATCTTTAGAACTGTAGATTTGAGTCTATGAAATTGGAGTGGGGCTAAAAATTGTCCTACCAACATAAAAAAAATTCTGTAAATTTGAAACTTAAATTTCTAAACTGAACTGCACTACTAAATTTAAAAACTAAAAGAGGGGTAAAAATTTATTCAAACCAAAAAAGAGCTCAACAAAGCAGAGGCATTACACACCCCTGTCAACCTCCGCTAAGTAGTCCAACTTTTGTGACAACACTAGTAAATTTATGAAACCACCAATTCTCAAATATTTTTTAACAACACTGAATTATTTTTTATAAAAAGCCCCCATCCATAAGATTCCAATCATAAAATTTTGAGCCTATAAAATTAAATAATTTTTGATTTATTGAGAAAGTTGAATTCTAAGTTTTATTTACTGGAAAATTTTGATGGAATAGTTTTGCAATAGTGGGCCAATGTACAGTGTTGTTTGGAGGGAGTGAAAACAAATGTTGGAATATGTGTGAAATAGCATGATTGTGGAATAAAGGAGTGAATGATGTTGACGCTCATGACATAAGATTGTGACATTAAGTGAGCTGCATTTGATTCTAGTGAAAATGTTCCTTATTTCTCGCTTTTATTTACGGTAGAAATACCTAAGGCTAAGTGTCAAACATATCATACATCCAAGAGAAAATTAGTATGCTAATGAATATCAAAATATTTGAGAATATAAATAGTTGATTGCAATAAATTATTATAATTTGATATGTGTTATAAAAGAAGATATATTTTTTTTTGTAAAGTATATATATATTTTTAATCTTATGTATTTAGTATAATATAACTAAGAGAATATATATAAATAATTATAATTTTTTTAATATTAAATTTATAAAAGGTATTTTGTAGATTTGTTTTTTTTTTAAGAACATGCAACATGTTTAAATATTTGGATAACATTAAATTGGGAAAGTGAATAGTAAATATTGATTATTCTTATTATTCATTTTTATCTAAAATTTGTAATAGGAAGTTAAAAATTTAATCTTTAGCAATTAAAATAATCAATTTGTTATTTACAAATTTGAAAAAGAAAATAAATTTCTTAAATAAAATCAACACATTTGATCGATCCCTAAAATGATTTGTTTATATTATTACCTATAATTAGTCAATGTGTAAGACATAAAATTTAAATGTTTCATAACATATATAAGGTATCTAGAGCACACAATCTACAATAATACTCTTACTTTCAAGGATAAGGTGTAAAGATTAACATTTAAATGATAAATCACCAAATCATCATAATGTATGACTCATTACAAGTTTTCATAATGCCAAATATTTTTCTTGTCTCTCACAAATTATAGATTGTTTTATTTACCTCTTGCATGCTCAAAATTTTTAAGTTGTACATATATGAACATACACACTTATTTTCCCTAGATAAAATTTACATTCTACACATTCGAATAGGAATTTTTAAACCGAATAGATATTCAAATCATTCTTTGAGTTATTGAATGTGAATTACTTAAAGAGGTTCAAATTTATAGTTAGGTATAGTGTAATGAAAGATGTATCGCATTCCAAGCTTTTGGAATGGATTTATTAGTTATTTGAGCTCATTAGAAATTACCATTTAATGAATGATCCTTCTACAAGTACATAGAATTTGATGCTTAATGGTATTGTTGATGGTCAAAACAACACAATAACATTAACAGAATATTACTATACTATTTCTCCTGAAAGAGAAAGATAAAACATGGAGATCTAACTCCCAAGGTCCCGTAATTGGTTCTCGATTATGCTGATTTCACTCGTGGTTAATATAACCATAATGTTCAAGTGGTTGGATAAGCTCAACCGGAGGTTGATGATGTTCTTGTTGAGGGTGCTAAGATTCATAAAGCTGCTCTTGAGTTAGCAGAGGATCTGGACCAACAGGCTAAGGATTTGGACAAGCAAGATGATGAATATAAGGAATATGTTAAAAGACTTGAAGACGTCAGCAAAGTTCCCAAATCCACTTTGATAGAATATTCAATTCTTGAGCTTGGTAATGAAGATTTTGTGGAAAAGACTGTCAGCATCATAAGATACAAGTCTAGGGCTATGCATGGACATCAAGAAGAAGTCCGGAAATGAGTAAGGACTTGAATCAACAGATGATTGAGTTAGAGGCAGTTGTGGCCATTTTGATTAACTTAGATTCCTCCAATAAAGAAGGCCTGTCGTTGGATAAATTAAGGGAGAGATGGAGGAGTAGATTTGAAGAAATCATGCAAAAAGGAGATGATGGGGAGAGTTTATTGCTAGATCAGTTTATGGATATCCGGGAGGAGGTAAGAGCTGCTAAAAAAGAGCTAATCAAATTAAAGGAGATGCAAAAGTTAGTTTCTACAGAATTTGAAAGAATCAAATTTGAAGGTGACTGGTTGGATGGGCCGGATTTGGATACTCTTCAATAGGTATTCTCCAGTTATGACGAGTACATCCTTGAGCATTCAGTGCAAAAGTGACTGACTCTTTGCGTCATACTCCATCTGCTCTTCTCCTCTTTTTGTGGATTTTGACATAAGTTCTACTCTGAGTCTGATCTGTGGGTTTCATCTTCCTTTTTGGGGTATCAGATTTCCTTTTTGTACAATAGAGTGATCAGCCTTGAAAGCAGGGGTTCTTGAGTCCACTTCTACGTTTATTCTGACTCCATGAATTGTGGATCTTGATTAATGATTGAGAAACTGGTGCATGTGGCACCCTATATGTATTTTTAGAATCTACTTTGTAAAGGTCGGCTAATTGAAGAAAGATCAGCCACCTGAGGATAGAAGATAGAAACTAGATCTAGGATTTCAATGTTTTAGAAAGATACTCTGGAAAGTTTAGTAAAAAGCTTGATTATTTTACAGTTTTCATACGTTTTCATGTGATGATTTTAAAAGTTTGGATCCATTTTGATAAGGTTAATGATATATGATTAATCCATACGCCAGTGGTTTTGTTGTGCTTAATTGTTCTTTATTTGATGAAAGTCAATAGAAGGAACTGGATTCAAGGTCATATCATTGGATTATCTATGAATTAAATTGTTATGGTATTCATTTGATTTGTGTTTTGGATGATGAGTGGATGATTTGTTTGAAGTAAGTTTAGTGAACATTAATGATATCTGAATTAGCATTATGGATGTATGCAGTAGCGTAGTTTATTCTATGGATTGCATCTTGTTGTAGTTGTGGTTAGGTAGAATGAACACTCATTGTTGATCTGCATGTCTGGATACGTAAGGATTTTATTCATGTTTCTTTGATTTAAAGCTCTGTTTCATCTTTTTCTTTTATTTAAAACCCCCCAAACGTGGACTACCTGATGTTATGCATTCTTGTTCTTTGTTACCAGCAAAGGCCCCTTGAACATTATGGTTATATCAACCACTGAGTGAAATCAGCATAATCGAGAACCGATTACTAGGACCTTGGGAGTTAGATCTCCATGTGTTATCTTTCTCTTTAGGAGAAATAGAATAGTAATATTTTGTTTAATGTTGTTGTGCTGTTTTGACCATCAACATGTATTTGATATTTAAATAAATAATAATAAAGGAAGATATGTTGTCATCCGATAATGTTAGGACTATGTGATATTCACCTTGCAAACCTAGGATTATGATAGTTTATTTTATTATCTGAATAGTTAGATATGCTATTTTATTTCCATGGAGACTGTAACTTGGATCCTCCAAATGAGGAAGGGATAAATATTTAATTATTTTCTTCTATTGACGTAAAACAATGTGTTGTAAGGTAGTATTGAAGAACAAGGCATGAAATTTTTCATATTTGAATAATCTTTAGTCAAAGAGCGTATATGCCATCTTTGATAAAATCCTATGAGAACACATAAAAATATTACTAATTATATGTAAGAATATTTTTGTTTGATATGATGAATATGAAAAGCTATAGTAGATTAACTACAAGATGGGAGTAACATAGTATTACAAGAGATTATGTGTTGATGATAAAATTTATTCTCTCCCATGTGTGACCTATATGTTTGGATATTAATGGACATTTTGGGTACTTAAAATGGGTACATGGTTTTAGCACATGGTTACAATATCATTTATGATATCTTGTATTACATCTACCTATATATTGAGGCCTTGGAATAGTGGGTTATAAATTTTATAATTTTTAGTGTTATGATGTTGGAATAATTTTTGATTGAAGGACCTAAAGTTATGTTGATGTACTCTTTCTTCCATAGATTAATACAATCTTACAGTATCTGTGGTGGTGGTTTTGTAACCCTAAAGAGATTTTCCCATGTGTATTGGTGTTCTTGTGATTCACATGTTTTTATTTCTATTATGATTTTATTCATTTCTATATGTATTATATAAATATTAATGAATTTGAAAGAATTAAGACCCAATAGTTTCATTTTATTTTCACTTATATTATCAACATGAGGTATTAGAGTGATCATGTAAAAGAATAACTTTTGGAGGTCATAAAATTTGGCCTAGGTAGCCAAAGGGGATATTTTTTTATATGAAGATATTTTAAAGTCTTAAATCTCCACAACTTCCTTATTCCAATTATAGACTATTTGAAGAAATATCAGGGCTCGATTAAACCATTTAAGGCCTCAATATTATATATTAGTGCTACCATTTTAACTTGCTATATTTTATAGGTTTGTATAAACATATAGCTTGGTTTTCCATTAAATCATGAGACATTAGAATATTTATAGGATAGGGAATGAAGAATATTTCATTTGTGTTGAATACATAATTACTAAAAATCATAGTTTGCTAAATTTAGTAGTTTTAGTTTCTCTAGGATGTTTCTTGGTTTAACTACTTTGTTGATGTATATTAATGAGGATAAATAGTGAGTGAGTGGAGTATTTTATTTTAAAGAAAATATTCTTACATATATATATTTTTAAAGAATGATGTAGAAATTTTAGTGTTTTTGTTGTTAATTTTTTTGTATTTCTAGATAAACCATTTGGTATAAGAGAAAGTTCAAATTTGGGTAGATATTGATTAAATTATTAATAAAAGTGAAGCTTGTTTATGTTTTCATTAAGGATTGAAATAAGCATAGTAAAAATAATTAGAGATATCTCTTATTTTAGGGAGTAGATTATGTCATATACTTGTTGAAATTTGTCTGGTTTAGTTTTGAAAATTTTACACATCTATAGTGTGTCACCCCAAGGCACATAAAAAAATTATCAAATTTATTGTAGTCACTATCTAAGGTTATTGTCTAGTAAAATGTTTTTCTTATTGTCTTATGTATGTCCTAGTCATCTTTGGGTTTCTTTCACTTTTTATCCAAATTTAATATCTATAACTAACACAATAGAATGAACCCCATTTTAGTTCCTAATCCCTTCCAAATAAAAATACCTATTTTCAAACATGACAAAGGCATTCCCCACCATAATTTTTTTCTTTTGTATTCCTCATTTATATGGATAATGTCTAGATCAAATAATCCTTATTGTTGCAACTACCCCATTTTTCTAATCACTTTTAATTTATTTGTAGGCATGTAATACAAATTTAATTAATAGAAAACTACTAGTTCCTTAAGAAATTTCCTAGTGTTGATCCCATTACCACATTATATCATAAAATATTAATAGAAGGTCTCAAAAGATTGTATTGTTTCTATTAGAGTAGTTATAATAAATTTTTAGGGGAAACTAATTTGAGTAAGGTCTTCTTAGTTGAAAAAATTAGGATATATTCAAATCTCAAAGGAAGAATTTTATGAGGAAATAATTGAAAGATGGAAGGCTTTCAATATCACACTAAAATTTATACATTCATGCCACCGATTTAATTCATCTACCTTCATAAATTACATAGGAACCATGTATACATTACAACAAGACTATTCATGCCCATTGAAAATAAATATATTATATAAGGATATATGCTCATGATTCATCTAATATTCCTTGAGTACACTAGGGTTTTAATTCTTATTTCTTATTTCTATGGTATTTCTCTTATACATATTTTTGTAGAGGTACATATTTTCCTTTTATTATGGGTTGAAAGGATAATTTATGAGACAAAAAGTGGGAATCCATTTCTTATCCAATATAAAATTGAATAATATTAAAGGAGTACTAAGTGACATCATGTACCTTACATGTTTGTTTCTTTTATTGAGTAGAATCATACTAGATTTGCACATCAATTAGAAAGTCTAACTAAGAAAATTCTCCAAACAACATATATATAAACTTTCATGCAAGATCTAGATGTAAATCTTCAAACATATATATAAACTTCCATGCAAGATCAAATACATCTAGATCTTAACATAAACCTTTTGTAAAATTCATATATAACGATTTCCTCATTCCATTACTATTTATTACACAATCCAACTAATGACTATATCTAATAGATGAAAAAATTGTAATGCCTAAAGGGTATTTTGAATAATATTATAATAAATTCTTGTTATTTGTATTCATTCCTACTTCTTTGATTGTGATCATTTCCCCTCTTTGGGTCATTATGTCAAACTTCTAACTTTGTATGGATTTAATCATCAGTATTTCTTTTAAGTACAACAAATTATCTATGACAAAGACCATTAAATCAAACAAACTAAAATCATAACAACAACAAAAAAAAAGCATTCTTAGTTCTATTTTTTTATTGAACTGTGTATCCTCTCCTCTTGTTTGTTAGATTAATTTTGAGGGCCAAAATTATCTTATATAATAACAAATATACAATAAATTCACTGATAATAGACATAGGTAGGATTAGAACTTGATGATCACATTTTGTATCTATCATATTAAACTTTTATGACAATTTAGTCATTTAATTGCATTTCAATTGATATTTTTAAAAATATATAAATTGTTAAAAGAAAGTATTCAATTTATCTAAATCTCCTAAACCTATTGTCCCTAATAATTTTATGCAAGAAGACTTCTATTTTTGATAGTCCTATGTAATTGTAGCACAACTTTGATATCACAATATTAGTTGCATATTAGTTTTATCTATATTCTTTGAAGTTAAAAATTTAGAATGAATATGTTGATTTGAATTTATCAAGAAGTAGATCAATAAACTAAACTAAATTAATGTATTGGTCTATTACTATATTTTTCATTATATATGTCTAATACTAGTGCACCTATCACTTTTTATTTATATAAGAATGTAATGACATAATTTTTAGAATCATTTATTTTGATCTAAAATTATAGGAATAAGGATCATTGGAATGGAAAGTAGATGAATGTATTACAAGAAAAGTTTAGGTGATCCAATTGGATATAGAATAAGTTTTTGATTGAGTGAGATATTCTTTGCTTAGCTGACATTTTAAGAATACATAGACAACTTTATCTACACACTCAAATACAGGATTATTGAAGTTATTGATAGATTGACCATTCATTGTATTTACAACAAAACAAAAATTCAATTTTGTTTTAAAATTGAACAAAATTAAAAGCCTGGTTTAGTAATGTGAGAACTTGGGATATAAACATAGGATTCATATTACATACATGGTCCTCGTATAAAACTATAATTTATTCATTTTTAAATAAAATAATTAAATCAAAAAATAAAAAATAAAATAAATTGTCTTCACTTACGAGTAATAATATAGCAATAACTCTTCAAATGATCTCTTAAATTTAAAAATATGATTGCATTACTTAGAAGTTATACTCTAGTAACAACTTTTGTCAGCTTTCTATAATTCAACAACTCTTCTTCATGTCCGCATAATTCAACAAATTTTCCTGATCTATAATAAATGTGTACTTATGATATACATACATACATACATACAATGAGAATTATAAACAATGAATAACAACCATTACTTTTAAAACTCATACACTAAACAAATATCTTAAATTTACTATTAGATTAAAAATAAATTTACTATTAAATCAAAATTAAATTTATAAATTGATATCAAAAACCATTCAAGAAAATCTTATTTTTAAGACTTAAACAAATTTAAAAGTTCTAAAATTAAATCTAAAATTGAAAAACCAGTCAAAATAGTCATTGAGCCCTTGGTTTGTTGGTGAAGTTGAATTATTCAGAATGAGCCCAAGAGGGAACAAGTCTTGTTAAATGCAAGACCCCAACATCATAAGAGATGAGGTTGAGATCTGTACCTCAGACAACTTTGGTGGGAGGATACCTCAGTCCTTGACTCTCAGCCAAAGATATTTCATGACTCTCGGGGAAAGATATTTCAGGCTATTTAGACTAATATAAAAACCCCCAAATACACAAAGACCATCATATTCCAGGCCTGCGTCTCATGGCTTCAAGGCGACTAGTTGACTACTACAGATAACTGTGGTGATTTGTGAATCAATAACAGTATTTTATTACAAAGAGCAGGTCATGTCTTACCATCAAAACAGATCCTGATCATCTTGCAAAATCATATATGTCATCGTTCTGCTCTAGTAAATTCTAGGTAAGGTCCGATGTAGTTTCTCCTTGATGAGCATTACAAAATCCAGTCGGGAGAGACACAAGATCAGCCTGTGCATTGATCAGATCTGCCTGTGCAGATGCCAGTTGTGTTCGCAGTTGTAATACTTGTTTCTGCAGTCGACAAACTATACCAGTGCAGCCATAGATTGGATCTTGCACTCTCGCACTTGCTTCATATACTATACTGGTTACGGCATCTGCTCTCTTCTCAGCCGGAATATCCTGCAATAACAAAACCAACATTGAAAAGGCCAACAGATTCAGCCAAGGTTCTTATGTTTTGTTAGAGTAAATACTAAAGACTACTCTATAAAACCTAGAAAAAGGGTTATGAGGTGATCTCTTCACAAAATCTTAAAAATCATTTGTTCCATACCTGGAGGGTTTTGACAATCTTGCTTGTTCCAAGTAAACTGTTTACTAGTAAAAATTTGTGAGGATCGTTTGGTGGGAAGTAGGGAGCAAGCACGCAATTATCTCCACATTTTCTTCGTTGAATTCTACAGGCTGCACAAGGATAGACAATCTCCTGCGCTTTCTGTTCCATCTGAATTAACCAGCAGAACCAAAAAAATATGAAACTTTTAAGAGTAAAGCTGGAAGATCAGATTCGCATAAAAGAAGGAAGTATCTAAAAGTTTATGTAATGAAGCTAGGAATGGAAATGAGATCGATTTTTTTTTTTTTTTACAATAAAATTGTAAGTTTTGATATATTAAGTTTAAAAGTTACAAAACAGAATAAAAGTATATATAAGCATTCACAATTTTATTTACATAAAAAAATATTAAAATATTTAAAAATAAAATATTAGCAATGTGAAAAAAGAAAACAAATGTATTTTCTTTTTCCTAATTAATTTTGCACTCTTCATTTTTTTATAACTATACAAATTATGTCTCTATTAACTTTTATGACATTTATTTGTCCTAACAAACATATATTGAGTAAACTCTTTTACAAAAATTGATCTCATTTAGTTTTTATTGATTTGAATCCATGCTATTTTGGAGTTTTTCATTCCTTGCATTGCTTGACCATTGTAAACTATCCTTGCATGGCTTTGTTTGTTGTCCTTTCTTATTTTAAAACAATAAAAAGTAGTTATTAGATGTCAAAAAATAGTGAAAGTGATTAGTAAATATTGATTATTTTTGCTATCTATTTCTTTCAAAATTTATAATAAAAGGTCAACAAGTTTAATATTGATCAAAATATTTCTCAACTTTTTGTTAATAAACTTATACAAAATTTAGATTGTTAAAATAAAATCAATATACTTAATTAGTTAAAATAAAATCAATACACTCATATCTCAGTTTATTGTTAAGTATATAGTAGTGATTATCTTGAACGGTGTATACGCTGGACAAGGCATCACCCTTCGAAACTGATAGTCATAAGTTTGGTTTAATTAGTCGCCTACATGCATTTAAGTGTAGATAAGCATACAAATGTATATGTATTTGCGGGGAGGGGCCGGTGATAGATAGACAATGTGACCGCCAACATACATATATACGCCCCATTTAATTCGTTGTCTGCACTGTATTCGATGATTGTTTTTGTTCATATAATCACCAAATAAACTTTAGAAACTTTCAAAGTCCTCGAATGCCAGGTCAAAGTTATCAAAGGATTGGTACATAGCCAATATTCCTAAGTAGCAGTACCTGGTTTCATAGGCGGTTAAAATAAGAAAAATGAAACATCAATCCATATTGCCACCATAATCAGACTATATTTCACATATAATCCTGTTACTTTAAAAGAAGGTTTCATTTATCCCCAATCTTCTGTAGAGCATCTTTCCCTTCAAATTATTCCGCAGGCCAACATAAGCTACATTCAAAAGTTGAGCTTTGCTTTCCAACTAGATTTCAAATCTGCAAGTATGAAATAAAAGTATGTGCCATTCGATACTTCCAGCTTCAATGGAGTCGCCCAGTTTCCTCCTTATTGTTAATGATAACCATTGTCAATGCAAAATGCCTTAGGTTCGATTGCATGTATATAAACTATTTGTTCATATTGTTATGTGGATTTCATTCGCTGCAGGGAAGAGTTTATCTTAGACACCTACATCTATCCAATGTAAATTGCTTATCAATTGTTAACTGTAGATTCCATAGGCGTAATCTTTGTATCTTCATAGGAGCGCCTCTATTGGTGTTGGATAATGATGCCGATAGAATATAAGTTAAATCCTTTTTCTGGGCACAGGCATATCATTCATTTAGTATTGAAATTTCTAAAATTCAAGTACATTAAAATTGAATCATGTATGTAGGAATCCTTAATCTTAATGCGTTTAAATTCCAAAATATGGGATTCTTGTTTATCTATATATACATCCCCATATGAAGATTATTTGTAGACTGGAGGAGGTTCTATATTTAATTGAAGGCATAGTTGAATGCTTGTGTCTTCTAGCTTGTGTGGCTATTATTTCTTCATTGTGTTAATAATCAACTTTCTTTCTATATATATATATGTATGTTTGCTCTATGAGATAAATGTTGTAGTGTTTTTGATTTAAGATTATTAACAATATTCTGTAATATATGTATACTCAAGCATATATGTGTATCATATATATATATATATAGGAATAGATTAACTCTGCTTGGATGAGCATTTATAGACTAGAAAGGAATCGTCATAATAATTGATTATGTAATCAATGATTAGTTAATTGTTTAAAAGCGTTTGGATGAAGTGAAGAGAATATTTATTGATTTGAGGGATAATTGGGGGTCCCTTTGTGTAAAATGTTTAAATTGACTGGGATGAACATTAAAGGTCTTCCTAGAGGCTTGGAAAATGGAGTGTTTTAGGTTAAATGTGTATGTTGAACTTAAAATTGGTTGATGTGATTGTGCCATGTGTTATAGAAAGAGATTTATCCATGCACTATCCATTCACCTTTATGATTAATTTTTGTGTGGGATGGGTCATGCCTCACCTTATGAGTACGTTTTTTTGTGTTTTGGTGATTTGTGCAAGTTGGCTTTACCCCATCGGTTGTGTTGGGTTTTCTAGTTGTAGAAGGGGGAGTGGCTCTCAATGGGGGTTAATGCACAAAGTGGCATCTTGGACAACCCATGTGGGAGTTCCTTAACTAAGTGATAACATAATTAATAAACTAGGGGGTTGGGTAGAATTTCACTCTAATCAAGATAATTGGATGCCTCACCCATGCTTGTAGCACTTTGTTTTAGGCTAAGGATGGGATTTGGGAAGGCACACGATTAGAAAGACCAATTTCCTTGTCCCCATGAAAGGATAATTTGGTCTCACATGTGTTACCCTATGGGGCCGGTGTCAAATGCGAGACTGTAAGGACAACCATAGATGGGGGCTGGCATCTAGAGAAAGACTGCTAGGAAAACCCATGCTAGGACCATGCAATGACACTTTCCCCTGCTACAACCTTGTATTCCCTTGACTTGTATTTCCATTTTATGTTTGTGAGTGCCTCTAGAAGCAGTGTTACTGTTGTGTTGTGTTATGTTGTCCCTTGCATGTTGGAATCCCTTATAGTCTTGTTATGTCAATTGATTGCCACCTTGTTGTCATTGTGATGGTGGGATCCTTTGCTATCTCCTAGCACGGAGGGTGGACCTTAGGGTTCCACATCGTCGAGTGGAATGTGCATTATACTCCATTGGGTTCCCTCTCCTTTTTCATGTTTGTGGTGACCCCTCTTGGAATTGAAGACTCCTGCACTTGTACCAGTTCTTGTGGTTTACCATTACATGTATTTGTATTGTATCTTAATTCTATTGTATCATGTTCTTACTTTTGATGTACTCTCCTCTCTCATTTAAGGAGATAACGATGTAATGATGTATTATTGTAAACAATTGTAAACTCTCTCTTATAATAGTAAATGCAATGGATGTTATTGTTAATTAAACGATATCTAATGTTATTATATGGTTGGCATGAAATGGAGATTTCATATTAACTGTTCTTGTAAATGTGATGATTAGATGTAATTTCATACTATTGATGGAATTGGTTTAATGTAATGAATTGCAGTTCTAGCTAGTATAGTTGATGGGAATCTAGTAGCGTAGTCGCGAACCTTAGACAACTTAGGGTAGAATGTAAGTTAATGTTTCATTTATAACTGTGTGATTATTGCAGTTTCAATAAAAAAATGTTCCATTTTAAGTGTTAGTATGTTGTCCTCTAGGGTTTGTGGCGGGGTGTTACATGAAACCATATTTATTTGTATTATTTATTTTAAATTGGTCAACATACAAGACATAAAAATTCAAATATATTTCAAATAAATAAAAAAAATGGAATTTTATGTTTTGTATAAAAATGGATACTCTTTTGAAATGGGTGCTCCATCTAAACTCTTACCCTTATAGAAACATGTACCTATTTTCCTTTTTAAAATTGATTACCCATTCTTGTTTGTTCAAAGTATACGAATTTCTTTTAGAAGAGGAATTATGTGTTTTTGGGTTGACACATGTTCATAAAATTTCAAATTTGGAAACCCATAATTCATAAAATTTGGACCAAATTGAAACCCATTGTAAATGAGAGTATTTAATTGGTAAATATGAAAAAATAAATCTATTAAACTTAATTTTATATTTATTAATTAATCTATCAAGAAAGAGAATCATATACTTCATTTTTTTTTAGATAAAGAGAATCATATACTTGAAATGACATATATTACTATTTTTAATAACTCCTAATTTTTAATTTTATAATAAATTATGTTTGATCAATCTACACATATTTTTTATATGACGGAGAAATAATTTTTACAATTATTTTAGCTTAAATTATGTTGGTCTAAAAAAATAGCACTATTTAAAAATTAATAGAAAATACTTATTTATTAAATAATTATAGAAAAATATCTTGACCAACCTTCACCATATATCAAAAAATTAATTTTACTTAGTTCAAATTATGTGGCCAGCATGTTTTTTCCCAAAACATATGATTTTAAAAGCCACTTTTCTACATTTTATCTTTTATATAAAGTCATACATTTCTTATTTTTACATGTTAATAATATATATGTAAATGCTTCAAATTTTTACTTCATCTATGACAAACTTTGATTTATTTTTTTCCAAAATATGGATCAATTATCTTGTACTTACCCTTATCATTTATCATTTATTATCACTTATTTCTACCTACCATTGTCCATATTTAATTAGGGTGAGCTAATTATACACTAATAAATAAATAGAAAATCTATTTATCACCTCATCACTTAAATGTATCTTCTAATAGAAACTTCTTCTCCTCATTGTCCAATTAATGAATTAATTTAATTCATTATTATTCTCCTAGGATCTTGAAATACCAATTTTCCATAACTAGTTAAGTTTTCTTATTTACCACTCCAAATTCATTCCTCAATCAATTCAATTAACTCCTAATCTTTGATGTTACCCTCTTCCTTCATCTAGTCTGTCAAAAAATCTATAAATAACTTGTCCACTCATAATTTTTATATATCAACTATTTCAATAAGTATACTCTATTATTTTTATTGCTCAAAACTATATATTATTATGCTATCTAGTTACATCCACATCCCATTCATGAGCAAGTCATCATAATATGTTTTCTTTGAGTTTTGTAATAAATTTAGTATATGTGTTCTTTATTTATTTATATTTTAAGTAAATTGCTTTTATGTTTTCAATTTTTTTCATTTTGGTGATCTTAATGTGAACATGCTAACCCACTTACTAATTGTGGTGTACAAGCCTTTTAGTGTTTTTTTTTCATTCATGAGTACCTTGTATTTTTAGGTTGTTTTAGAGTTCATTTGTTTTAAGATTTCCCTAGTTTGAAACAAATGCCATAATTATGTTTAGAATAGCTAAGCAATGAATTTTGACATATAAAGCTCTATAATTTTGTTGTAAATAATTTTTTTTTTTTTTTTGTGTTTGTAGGGAACTTAAAATTATGATGGTATAAATTTTTTTACAACTAAATAGAATCCATACAATTATATATATGTACCATACTATCGATTATGATTTTTCATATATATGACACTATACATAATTTTTTTTGTTAATCATATACTTGTGAATATCTAATAGGTATGCATAGTAGTCATCACCTACAATGAAATACTTTATAAATCTATGTTATATTCACTATAGCTCACATGATATACACACATTAAATCTACTCCCTATAGTTTACATAGTTTTCCACATATACATGGGTGTATATATACATCTCATAGACCTTTGATCAATACATACATAGAAAATTGTGTCATATCTACAAATTTTTAACATGTAGTATATAAAAATATAACTTTTTATGTATATACACCTACATGGGTATATACATAAAGTTTTCAAACAAGCAAAACAACTTCCACACATGTATATGCACACCCAAGTCTACAATGTGAATCTTTATTTTATTTTATTTTAGTTTTTCCAAATTTTTTGAATACCCTTAGTTGTTTGTCATATCATTGACTAGGAATTTTTCTACCCATGTTTCCCTTGGTTGCAAAGCCTCCCTATCCCTTTGTCACAAGTGGGCTAAAACCTATTAATTTCTTAAATCCTAACCACTAGGCCCATGGTCATATTAGTGACTAGGAGCTAGGCCAAATAGACTATCCTTTAGAAATGTGTTAAAACCCTACCTGCACTAAAATATACATATTTTTTATAAATCTAGTTAGATGTTAGCATTGGGAAGTTATTTATAATCCTGGATCAAGTAATTTTTATAAATCATTAGCTATAAATTAGGTATACTCATTTGAGGTACATACTTAAAACTTGGAAAGCTTGTAACTTTTTAAGTATGAATTCTAAATTCAATGATTTTTTTATAGCAATTATCACAAATTTTTGAGTAATCTAATTGTGCATTGTATTTTTTTATTTTTAAATTTAACTCTATCAGTTGGTCAAAGACTAAAACCTTCAAAACTATTCTTCTCACAAATAAAGAATGTAAAACACTAAAATATCTAA
>VDFB02271358.1:797613901-797628157 GCA_007258455.2 Sequoia sempervirens
TGTGGTCTCACAACATGCCCTAAGAATGTAGGGCTTGGGGACCCAAGTGGAAATTCTAACGTTTATGGCAGGTGTTGGCTGACAAAAGGATCACTAGAAAGCAATGTTAAAAGGAAGTATTTGAATTAATTTTTGGTTCAAATGTATCGAGTATTGGAAGGAAAAATTGGTTGGAATGTTAATGAAAGGTTTGGTAAGTGTTGCAGCCCAAAAGTGAAATTTCAAGAAATGTGAAGGTTTTGGTAGAAAATAGGATTTGGGAAAATTTTGTATTGGTAAAAGTTGAAGTTGCTAGGTATTAGGTGGGTATGTGCAAGATCATCATAGAAAAAATAAGCCCTTAAGTGGCAAAAAATTCAGAAAAATCAAAGTTAGGCAACTTGACGTAAAAATTTGAATAAGTTATCTATATTATTTCAAAAATATGTAAGAACAGAATCTATAGAAAATTGAATGTAGTTTCTAAACTACTAGGTTTGTTTAAAATATATATATATCTATTTGGTGAAAATTTTAAATTTCAATGCAATGGTACTTAAATTTTAGGGAAAAAATAAGGAGGTGTCTGTCTGACCACCCTAACCACAATAAAATGATAATATTTTATATATAAGTAGAGGACTCATGCCCTGATGTGATGCATATTTTTTTGTAATTTTTTTCCAAGTAAATAATTAATTATGAATTTTTTATTACAAAATTTTAAAAAGTATAAAAACTCGTATGTCTGACCACCTTAACTTGGTCAAAAATTCATGAAATTCAATTTTTTATTTTTTTAATCCTATAGTATAAGAAGCATAGAATGTGACACATGTTTTGGATTCACAAAATGTGATACCGTTTGAAAGCTATAGATATTTTTCAATCAGCCTATCAATCAGGACTTTAGTTGTAATTTGAATAGAAAATGAATAATAATTACTTATTAAATTCAAAATAAAGCATAATTTATATTGGTGGAAATCTGAGAATCTCCTTTAAAAACCCTTTTCGTTTCATCAATTTTGGGTAAAAAAATAGTCGTCAGCCACATATACCCATCATATTGCCACTTTTTGGCCCATCATGATCCTGCACATACCTGGGTACTAGGTATTGAGTAACAATGTTGAGTTTTAAAGTTAATTGTCTAAGTTTCCCTAGGAGTTCAAAATGTTCGGTAACCTACCTAAAAGAAATAATTGCGCGAGATTGTATTACATGCGTGTTTTTTATGATTTGTTTTAAAATGATGGTTTATTGACGATGGTTTTATTTTCATGAGAGTTTTACGAATGTTTTAAAAAAGGGGATTAATATGTGGAATTTGTATTTTCAAGATGAATAGGTTGTGATTTAGTATTTGTGTATGGACGGTTAGGAAAATTTGGACTGCAAGTAGTGATATAACTAGTTTGGGCACTACACTTTGGAAGTCCATGTGAAAGAGGAGCTTGAGATGTTGGAATATCAAGAATCCTAGTATTATGAATGTGGTGAAAGAGTGTGCCCAACTTCAGTGTGATTTACTTTTGGGAGTTTCACATCCAAGTTCAAACCTAAGTGTAGGAATCAGAGTGCTGGTGGATTGTGGCACCTATATCCGATTCCACCTGATCATTTTTAATGTATGGGAAGTTCCTACATTTTGTATGAAAAATCTACTCGACTCCAATTTAATTTCTTGATTACACTTTAAAGATGGATATCTCAAAAGATTATAAAGTGTTGAAGAAGGTTGACATTCGTTGACCTATTCAGCAATTCTCCTACCAGCTATCATATTATATGTGCCTTGTTGTGATTCATCCCTTAAATTTCCTCTCATGTTATTTGAATTTCTTGAGTGTATTGTTCTTATAAAAGGCTGGGAGATGTTTCATTTTAAGTTAAGTTCAAAATTTATGGATGTCGAAGAACCAAAAAAAATTCAAGTTTTGTTCTTTTTCCTATTTTTTGTTCCTTTCCAGATTAAAAACTTGTATGTTTCATTAGAAGTTAATCAAATATCAGAGCCAATTTGAAATTTATTTCTTGATATGAAATCTCATGTAGCTAATTGTTTGTTCCTATTGGACAAGACTATGTGCTCTGCCATTTAAGGGTGCATACTAACACTATCTAGTGGAAAATAATCCCCCTTTTCTTTAAAATCTCACATAATTCAGTGCCTAACTATGAAGCAATATGGTGACATATGGAATGGTTTTCTTTGGTTTGGTTATTTCTCAAGGCATGTTTGGATAAAACCTAGGAGAAATTTTACTTTTCAATAATTTTTTATGCTTTATTTTAGAATAGATGTTTAAAATTCAGAAAAAATTTCAAAAATGTGATGAATGCATGGAATTTTATTGCAAATATTTTGATTCCATGATATTGTGAAATGCTTAAAGTTAAATCTACTTGGATAAGTGCAAGTTATTTGAAGTTCATGAAATATTATTACAAATTCTCTGATTTCATGAAGTTGTTGAATGATCAAACCAAGATTATTTCATATCTTTATGATTCCTTTCAAAATTAGAAGAACTGTATACTCGTCATGTGTAACAACATTATCACAATGAACCCTGATGCGAACCTAGTACGTTCAAGAGCTGACATATATAAGTCTTGGAATTAAGCTAAGTTAGCCTAAGATTTAGGTTTTCCCCATGTAATATTTCAAGAAAGATAGGTTTCCATGATGTGTCTATGAGGATTTATCTTCCCTATTGGTGTGCGACTAACATCATCATCAAAAAGAAAGAGAGATGGAGGGAGAGGTAGGGTTAGATGGAGAGATAGGGATGGTGAGAGAGGTGAGAGAGAGCAATAGAGAGAGAGGTAGGTAGTGAGAGAGGGAGATAGAGAGAAGTAGAGAGGAAAGGAGAGGCAGGGAGGGAGCAAGAGGGAGGTGAGATAGAGATAAAGAGAGTAGGGAGGGAATCAAAGAGAGAGAAACAGAGATATAGATAGAGGAAAAGAGAGGGGGAGGGGAGGGAGCAAGAGGTAAAGAGGGATAGTTGTGATAGATTGTAGAGATGGAGAGATAGATATAGACGGAAGGGTAGGGAGATGAGAAAGATGGAGGAAAGAAGGAAATGGAGAGGAGGAGAGGGGTTAGAGAGGAAGAGGGAGAGAGAGATAGAGGGAGGGGGGAGGGATAAAGGAGAAGGGAGGGAGAGAAAGGAAGAGAGGGGAGGTGGAGGAGGGAAGGGATAGTGGAAGAGGAAGGATAGATGGAGAGAGGTAGGAATGGGAGAGAGCAACAGAGAGAGGTAGGTAGAGAGGTGGAAGGGAGGGATAACTAGAAGGAGGGGAGAGAGACAAGGATGGAAAGAGAGATGGAAGGGGTAGATAGAGATAAGAAGGGGAAGGGGAGAGGGAAGGAGGAGAATGGAATGGAAGAGGAAACCGAGATAAGAGAGGGGTGGACAAATAGTGGAGGAGAGAGGAAGAAGTGGATGAAGGAAGAAAGAACAAAGGTGGATGGAACATGGATTCAACAAGGAACATGGACATAAAGGAGGGAAGATGGACATGGAATGGAGTGCATTGTTGTCATGAAATTACAGAGTATTCTTCAAGGAATCTAAAGATAAATCAAAGATAAAATTTGATATGGGTTTTCTAAGAGCTTCTTAGAAATCATATGTGCAGGTCCAAAGGATGTATAACACTCTCAAAAATGAATTATGTTTCCTCTCGGTCAAAATTAGGGTTTTGTAGTTAAACCCTTGCGTTGGTAGTCATGGTGCTTTAACAATTTTCTATTTTACCATTGAATGTTGTTTGGAGGTTGTAGGTCATCTAAGTTATAACCTATGGCCTCTAAGTTCATTCAATGATCAGCCCCTTCACCTCATCATTCGATCATTGTCACCACTTGATATCGCTCATCACAGAAAGCTAGTTGGAGATTGTGTTAATTTCAGCGATACATGATGAACAACTACCATTTGTTATCACACATCACCAAAATCAAGTTGAGATTTATTTTAAGTTCAACGATACACAATGAACAACTATCACTAGATCTCGCACATCATGAAAAGGAAGTTAAAATTGGTTTGTAATTCAACAATATGTGATGGAGGATAATACCTTGATGGGACTAGTGACACATGGAATCATATCATCCAATTGCTTCAGATCATTGTTGTGAAGTGAAGCATTTGGAGATTTATGCAATGTATGGACGAGATTGAAATGAAGAACATCCAACAGATCACATTGCATCGCAAGGTCTTAGTTCATCGTGGTAATGACATCAAAGGAAGTCAAGTGTTCAACAATGAGCAATGTTAGTGCAAATTGACATCAGCATGTACAGGTGTCTAAATTTTATTGCATCATTGGGTGTCAATGCATCACGCTAATGCATTGTTAAGAGTCGAAGCTTTCACTAATGTACGATGAGTGTTGAGCAGTAGTGGAGAATGACATTAGAGGCAGACACATGACATTAGCCCGCCATCCCATGAAGATTTTGTGGACTCATTGTAAAAGCCAATGGGATAGCAGTGACATTTGATGCAAATTGATTGATAGCTAATCCAATGGTGATCACTACATTTTGGTGCATCAAAAATAGGAATGGTGATGCTTACAACATATCAACGATATGTGATGGATGATGGAGATTAAAGGAAAGTGATCAAATGGTGATCGCTACATCATGGAAATGGATGTGATTGTTCAAGTGTTCAAATGAAGGAGATTTAAACAATCATTTATCATATGGTTGTTTTTCAAAGTTGCAACAGTGAACAAAAAGCATAGGATCATGGCGTGAAGAAAGTAGATCAATGGCCATAATTCAAAAATAGAAATCTAAAACAGCTACAATAGTGTGAATAAAGGTTTCGACTGGTAACTGACATGGCAATAAGAATTAAATGCTCTATCTATTTCAACAACAATTGTAATGAATTTTGATACATAGGGCGGTGGTTTAGATGATCGCAGAGACAAGAATCAAGATTAGATCGAATAATCAAAAGAACACATTGAATGCATAATCAGATTATAGGTTTTTACAAAGAGAATGAAGGGAAATTCTCTGTATTTGAAATAAATGTTGTGTGACTCAATGCATAGGTATGGTGATAGCTAATAAACATATCAAATTCTTTATTATGAGCTTGATGATAAAATGTATCTCAATGAATAGGTAGCTTGCTGGTGAAGTTTGCAAGTGAGGGAAACCCTAATAGGATGTGAGGGTTGATCTAGACGAAGTAGAAGATCCTGAGCTAATGATTGCAGGTTGGTAAAGAAGGAAGATAATCAAGTATTGTCTATGTTGTTGAGTCCGCAAGTGTTGGTGTTGAGTTAGAAGTCTTCAAGTGCACAGAGTGATAAAGAGAGAGATGTATAGCTGAGAATGCATTATAGAAGATAGTGTAGAGTAGAGGAGAGTGCAGCTACAACAACAAAGTTTAAGTTGCAATGAGTGCAACAGTGTATTGTATGTATTGATGCATCTCAAGTTTATGTAGAACCATTTATATGCATATTTGAGCTTGTAATGTTGTAGAAGTTGTTGCCTCATTTATGTTGAGTTGGTGCTCCTAAATAAAGGAGTTAGTGCTTCCTTGGGTGGGTGCCCTAAAACATTGTAATAGAAGTTTTATTTGTGATGTTGGATTTGAGTAGTAGGCTCAAGTAGCCTTTGTCACCATCATTTTTCCCATCTTGGGTTTTCCACGTATATCATGTTTTATGTGATATGTTGTGTGCTTGGTTATATTTATGTATCACATGCTTAATATCTACATATTAAGGGTTAAAGAAAGTAGTTTGCATAGAAGGTTTAAGAAGGCTAGAATTTTAATATCTACTAATTCAACCCCCTTCTCAGTAGATTGTTGTGTTCAAAAAATTTGTATTAGAGCCCTAGGTTCCCTAGGAGAAGCTTAACCAACTCGAGTAGGTCCTTGAATTTGTGAACACAAATAGCCAATCAAGAAATCACCTCCTCAACCAAGCCACCTAAGTTTGATGGAATAGATTATGGCTATTGGAGCTCATTAATGAAAGGATACTTGGGATCCTTAAATTTTGATGTGTGGATGTTAGTTGTAAATGGATACACACTACCTACCATAGCCCCTACTAACGCTACAACCAAAAAGGATTATGAGAATAATGAAAAGGCATGGTATGCTATCATGAAATGCCTATCTAGGACTGTGCATAGCAAAGTTATGTATTGTAAGAATGCACAAGATGTCTAGGATACATTAAAGAAGATTTATGAAGGAGATGACAAGGTAAAACTAGCAAAGCTGCAAATACTAAAAGCTAGATTTAAAGGTCTAAGAATGACAGTGGAAGAAAATATTGTAGACTATCTAATGTGACTTAATGATATTGTGAACTCTATCAAGGGACAGGGAGAAGAGATGAGAGAGGTTGTGTTTGTATTGAAAGTTATCAGATCAATGGCATGCAAGTATGAGTCTAAGATCTCAGCTATAGAAGAAGGGAGAGAAATTGACAAGCTAACTCTAGATGAGCTACATGGTATATTCGCAACCTATGAGATGAGGATGAGAGATGAAGAACCTTCCAGGAAAGAAGTTGCTTTCAAGACTGTTAACAAGGAGAAGGATATTTCTCCCAAGAAAAATAATGCAGAAATGATTCCATTTGAGGATGATGAGACTGATGAAGAGGAGGAAAATTTCATCAGAAGACTAAGAAGAGGATCTGGCAAATAAAAAGGTAAGTTTCCCTTCAAATTTTTTGAATGTGATAAAGTAGGTCATTTCGCTACTAAATGTCCCTATAATAAGAAAAGAAGCTCTAAACAAGAGGTAGATGACAAAATGAAGAAACCCTACCACCCTAAGAAAAGAAATTTTCAAAAGAAAAATAAAAGTCTATACATCCAAGAAGATAGTGATGAATTAGAAGACTGCAACAACTTAGATGATGAAAAAATATGTGCTTTTGTTGCTAGAAACCATGAATTTCTCTTTATGGCAAAAGAGTAGATTACTAGTAGAAGAATGAAAAGATTGAAGATATTCCTAAAGAGGGTGAAGAAGAAGGTTTATTTGATCTCGAAGGAGAAATCATCTATGCTCTTGATGAGATTGATGATCTCAGAGATGAGATTGAGGAGTTAAAGAAGGAGAACAAGCAATAGAAGAAACTTTCTCAAAAAGAATAAGATAAACTAAGGAACTAGAAGAATCTACCCAAAATGTGGTAGATTTGAAGCTGAAGCTAGAAAAATCTAAGAGAATAGGATGTGGTTAATTCCAAGCTCCAATATGAAGCAAAAAAATGCATGAAGCTTGAGGAAGAGATATTTTCTTTGAGAAGAGATCTAGAAAAGGAAAAAGTGTAGATAGAGAAAGGACTCAAACTAAAAAGTGGCTCAAGCATTCTAGATGAGTTACTAAGCATCTAGAGGATTGCAACTAAAGAAAAATCAGGCTTAGATTTGGAGAAAGGACAAAGCTCCTTTGTTGATGCTTTTGAAAAGTTGTATGAAATGTTTAAAGCAAAATAAAAGTATAAGTCTATCAAGGAGAGAAACTACAAAGGCAAAGACTGTAATAAGAAATCTACAAAGGCAAAGAAAACTAACGAAGAAAATAATCCTACTGTAGACAAGAAGGATAGCCAATCAAATCCTGATCACTAGAAGAATACACAAAGCTTCAAAAGGACTGATACTAATGGATTCACTACGGTGAGAGACACAAGAAGTCAGATGCACAAAATACTTCCTCATCCTATACAAATGTTATGACCAGGTATTCTTCTTATTTCTATGCATATTTCTATGCATGTAATCATCAAGGTCATAGGGCTAGAGAGTGTAGAATTATCCCTAAAAGGAGTGTAAATTTTGAAGGAAAAAATTCATTTTCTCCTTTAGTTGATATGAATATAGTTTGTTTCAATTGTTATGATTTTGATCAGATAGCTAGAAACTATAGAGAAAAATTTGTAAGAGAAAATTCTCATTCTGAGAAGAAGAAAAACACACCTTCCAAAGCTGAAAAGAAAACTAAAGTCTTTAAGAAAAAGGAAGAAATTTTTGAAAATAAACCTAAGAAGGTATGGAGGGATAAAGAGTAGGATTCTACTCAATCCTTGATTTCCCAAACAACATTACATGTGAAGGAATAAAATTTGTGGGTAATTGATAGTAGCTGCTCGAAGCATATGACAGGAAATAAAAGCAAATTTATTGAACTTAAAATTAGGAAAGGAGGATTAGTGAGCTTAGGTGATAATACTGCTATCAAGATTTATGGTGAAGGAATTTTGAGCATAGATGGGAAGAACAAAACTAAATATTTTCTCTATGTTGAAGGTCTGAAACACAATATGTTAAGTGTGAGCCAAATGTGTGACAATGGTTATAAGGTCACATTTGATTCAGATGGTTGCAAAATAAAAAAGATTGGAAAGATATTTGCACAAAGGTTGAGAATTGACTATAATCTCTACAATATCATTGAAATAAAAGGTCAAACATGTCTGATGGGACATGCTAATGAGAGTTCTCTTTGGCACAAAATTCTAGGCCATGTTAACTTTGACAATTTGGTGAAAGTGAGTTCAAGAGGATTAGTCAAAGATATGCCTAAAGTATCTAATCTTGCAAACATTATATGCAAAGAGTGCCAATTGGGAAAGAAAACAAAGACTAACTTTCCAACCAAAGAATACTCAACCACAAAGCCTTTACAGCTAGTTCACAAAGATCTATGTGGACCCACAAGAAGAAGAGGACCGAAAGGACAAAGATACTTTATGTTGCTAATAGATGATTATACAAGGATGACATGGGTTACATTTATGAGGTAAAAATCAAAATCATTTGAAATATTCAAAATATTCAGAGAGATGGTTGAGAAGGAGATAGGAAGGAAGTTAAAATGTTTAAGGTCAGATAGAGGAGGGGAATTCACATCTGGAGAATTTGTTGATTACTATGAGGCACATGGAATTAAGAGACAATATTCGACACCAATAACTCCATAGCAAAATAGAGTGGTCGAGAGGAAGAATAGGGTTGTGTAGGACATGGCTGGAACGATGCTAAAAGAAGCTAGATTAACTGATATGTTCTAGAGAGAAGCGATACATACTACAGTATACATTCTGAATAGAGTTCAAATCCAAGTACATAGTGATAGTACTCCTTATGAATTGTGGTATGGTGAACCCACAACTGTGAAATACTTAAAAGTATTTGGAAGTGCTACATCAAAAGAGAAGATGAAAACCTAGGAAATTTTGATACAAGGAGTGATGAAGGAATGTTTTTTAGGATATTGTGCTCAAAGTAAATCCTACAAATGCTATAAAAAAGGATAGACAAGATTGTGGAAAGTGTTAATGTGAAGATTGATGAAAGTATAAAACATATCAAGTCTACTCAAGAAAATTTTGATGATGCCTCAGATTGTGAAGACAATGTAGCAAATAATGATGAAGGACCTAAGGAAATAGAAGTTGAGAAGGCCCCTGTAAAGTATGTTCAAAAGGACCATCCAATAGATCAGATAATTGGGGATAAAAATGAAGGAGTGCAGACTAGAAGGAGATTTGCAAAGAATAAGGGACAAGTAAATTTTTCTCTCCTATTCAAATTGAACCAAATAATTTCTCTAAAGCTACCAAGGATGAGAATTGGATAGAAGCCATGGAAGAGGAGCTAAACCAAATTGAAAAGAGAAAAACATGGAAAATGGTTCCTAGGCCCCTAAGCAAAAATGTAATTGGCACCAAGTGGGTGTTTAGAAACAAGTTGAATGAAGATGGAGTAGTTGTAAGAAAAAAAGCAAGATTAGTGTGCAAAGGGTATGCCCAAGTTGAAGGCACTGATTTTGAAGAGACATTTGCAACTTAGCAAGGCTAGAAGCAATCAAAATGTTTCTTGCATTTTCAATGCATAAAGGATTCAAAGTATATTAGATGGATGTCAAATCTACATTCCTAAATGGAAACCTAGAAGAGGATGTTTAAATTAAACAACCAGAAGGTTTTTAGCTGACAGAAGATGATAATTATGTCTGCAGATTGAGAAAGGCCTTATATGGTTGAAAACAAGTCCCAAGAGCATGGTATTCAAGAATAGACCAATACTTGCAGCAACAAGGATTCAACAAGGGATGTGCAATAAATAACCTATATTTCAAATCTAAAGGTGGGCATATAATTATAGTTTTTGTTTATATGGATGACATCATTTTGATGGTAGCAATTATAAACTATTTAAAATATTTACTACACACATGCAAGGTGAATTTGAGATGTCAATGTTAGGAGAATTGTCATTTTTCCTTGGTTTGCAAATTGTACAAACTGATAATGGGATATTCATATCTCAAACCAAGTATGCTAAGGAAATGCTCAAGAAATTTGGCATGGATGATAGCAGACCAATCAGTACCCCCATGATAACTGGCTGCAAGTTAAGGAAAATAGATAAATCACCTAGGGAAAATTAGATAGTGTATAATTCAATGATTGGGAGCTTGTTGTATTTAACTACATCATGACCAGATATTATGCAAGCAGTATGTTTAGTGGAAATATTTCAGGCAACACCTAGAGAGTCACATGTCAATGTTGTAAAAGGAATTTTCAAATATATTAATGGTAATGTTGACTATGGACTATGGTATTCCAAGAGAAAAGATTTCTATCTAATTGCATATATAGATGTTGATTGGGAAGGAAGTGTGGATGATAGGAAAAGCACCAATGGAGGAGAATTCTTCTTGGGAAACAAGTTAGTTTCTTGGATGAGAAAGAAGCAAAAATCAGTCACCCTATCCACTATGGAAGTAGAGTATGTGGCAGCAGCAGCATGTTGTACTCAATTCCTATGCATGAAGAAAACACTTAAGGACATTAAGGTGGAGTACAGAGAAAATATCTCAATTCTTTGTGATAATTCGAGTACCATAAACATATCAAAGAATCTAGTGATAAATTCTAGAAAAAAGAACATATCTATTAAGTATCACTTTATAAGAAAGAAGGTTGCAAATAAGGAAGTCAGCATGGAATATCTTCCCACCAAGGAATAGGTTGCTAACATTTTCACCAAGCCCCTTTCCAAGGAGAAATTTGAATACTTGAGGAAAAAATTGGGAGTCGTTTCTCCCACACCATATCACTAGCCTCTAGTGATGGGGCATATATCCAGGGGGATTTTCATCCATATGTCAATCATTCATGGAAATAGACAGGACAGATCAAGTCAGGTATCAATGGTTTTACAATTTTTTAATGACATGATGGTTGTATTATTCCAGATTCCCATCTTCCCTTTGAATTGATTTTCAAAGGGAGAGTAATTTGTTAGGGGGAGTATACCCTTTGTCATTGATGTCAAAGGGGGAGAAGATCATGAAAAAATGCTCATTTGAGTAGGATGACCATGGTGGAGATTCATATCAAAGGAGGAGCATTTCTTTATGTGTCCAATTGATGCATAACTCAATTAGTAATAGATCTCAATTGCTTTCAATTGGTATTAGAGTATTTCAATCGATTGGTATGAGCCTTTCTTTTTTCCATCAATGAAAAAGGGGGAGATTGTTGGAATATTGTTGTCATTGATGTCAAAAGGGGATCAGGAGTGAAATGGAACTGATCCTAGCAAAGGAGTTATGTCATTGATGCCAAAAAGGAACATGACATGTTGAGGATCTAGCATAGGGAAGATGTGCAGATTGCAAAATGTTGCTCAATGTGGTGCATTGTTGTCATGAAATTGTAGAGTGTTCTTCTAGGCATCTGAAGATAAATCAAAGATCAGATCTGATATGATTTTTCTAAGAGCTTCTCAGAAATGTGATGTGTAGTTCTAGAGGATGTATAACACTCTCAAAAATTAATTATGTTTCCTCTTAGTCAGAATTAGGGTTTTGTAGTTAAACCCTTGTGTTGGTAGTCATGGTGCCTTAACAATTTTCTATTTTATCATTGACTGTTGTTTGGAGGTTGTAGGTCATCTAAGTTGTAACTTATGGCCTTTAAGTTTGTTCGGTGATTGGCCCTTTCACCTTGTCATTCAATCATTGTCATTACTTGATATCGCTCATTGTGGAAAGATAGTTGGAGCTTGTGATAAGTTCAGTGATACACGATGAACAACTATCACTTGTTATCACACATCACCAAAAGAAAGTTGAGATTTTTTTTAAGTTCAACGACATGGGATGAACGACTATCGCTAGATCTCATACATTGCAGAAGGAAGTTGAAATTGGTTTTTAATTCAGCGATATTTGATGGAGGATAATACCTCTATGGGACAAGTGACACGTGGCATCCTATTCCCTGATTGCTTCACATCGTTGTTGTGAAGTGAAGCATTTAGAGATTTGTGCGATATGCAATGTATGGATGAGATTGAAATGAATAACATCTAATGGATGGCATTGTATCATGGGGTCTTAGTTCATCACGATAATGAGATCAAAGAAAGTCAAGCATTCAATGATGAGCAATGTTAGTAGAAAGTGACATCAGCATTCATAGGTGCCTGAATGTTATTGCATCATTGGGTGTCAGTGCATCGTGCTAATGCATTGTTAAGATTTGAAGCTTTCAGTGATGCATGATGAGTGTTGAGCAATAGAGGAGAATGACATCAAAGGTAGACACATGGAATTAGTCCTCCAGCCCACAAATATTTTGTGGACCCATTGTTAGAGCCAATGATATAGCGGTGAACAATGTAGATTGATCGATAGCTAATCCAACAGTGATCACTACATTTTGGTGCATCACAGATAGGAATGGTGATTCTCACAACATATCAACAATATGCGATGGAGGACAGGGATTAAAGGAAAGTGATCAGACAGTGATCACTACATAATGGAAATGGATGTGATTTTTCTAAGTATTTTGGAAATACATGATGGTGGTGAAGGATAAGATCAACAGAGGAAATTTAAATAGCCATTTATCAGATGGTTGTGATTTAAAGTTGTGACAGTGAATGAAAATCATAGGATCATGGTACGAAGACACTAGATCAATGGTCAGAATTCAAAGATAGAAATCTAAAATGGCTACAACAATGTGAATAAGGGTTTTGACTGGTAACTGACATGGCAGTGAGAATTAAATGATCTATCTGTTTCAACAACAACTGTAATGGGATTTGATGCATAGTTTAGATGATTGTAGAGACAAGAATCAAGATTAGATCGAATAATCAGAAGAATGCATCATTGAATGCATAATTCGATTTTAGGGTTTAACAAAGAGAATGAAGGGAAATTCTATGTATCTAAATTAAATGTTGTGTGGCTCAATACATAGGTATGGTGATATCTAATAAACCTTATCAAATTTCTTTATGATGACCTTGATGACAATGTGTAGCTCGATGAACAGGTAGCTTGTTGGTGAATTTTGCAAGAGAGGAAAACCCTACTAGGATACAAGGGTTGATATAGATGAAGTAACATATCCCGAGGTAATAATTGCAAGTTGGTAAATAAGGAAGACAATTAGGTATTGTCTATGTTGTTGATTCTGCAAGTGTTGGTGTTGAGTTAGAAGTCTTTGAGTGCATAAAGTGCTGAACAGAAAGATGTACAACTAAGAATGCATTACAGAAGAGAGTGCAGAGCAAAAGTATGTGTTGTTGAGAGTGTAGCTATAACAACAGAGTGTAAGTTGCAATAAGTCCAAAAGTGTATTAAATGTATTGATGCATCTCAAGTTTATGTAGAACCATTTATATGCATATTTGAGCTTGTAATGTTGTAGAGGTTGTTTCCTCATTTGTACTAAGTTTGTGCTCCAAGTAGCGAATTGGTGTCTCCTTGGAGTTGGTGCTCCTAAATTAGGGAGTTAGTGCTTCCTTGGGTGGGTACCCTAAAACATTATAATAGAAGTTTTATTTGTGATGCTGGATTTGAGCAATAAACTCAAGCAACCTTTTTCACTGTGCTTTTTCCCATCTTGGGTTTTCCATGTATATCATGTGTTATGTGATATGATGTGTACTTGGTTATATTTTTGTATCACGTGCTTAATATTTGTACATTAAGGGTTAAAGAAAATAGTTTGCACATAAGGTTTTAAGAAGGCTGGAATTTTAATATCTACTGGTTCACCCCCCCCTCAGTAGATTTTTGTGTTATAGTAGGAGGTAGAGAATAGAGAGATAATTGATATAGAGTAGAAAGGGAACGAGAGAGATAGAGTGAGGTGATAGAGAGATGTGATAGAGAGAAGTAGAGATGAAATAATTTGGATAGATTGAGAGAGAGGAGGTATGGG
>VDFB02271358.1:797635406-797663349 GCA_007258455.2 Sequoia sempervirens
CTTGAATGTGCCTAGAATAATCTTTGAAATCTTGAAAATACTAATTTTAGGGCATATTGGGAATCATACACCAGGCTGGGCATATCGGTTCTAGAGTCTAGGCACTGGTAGATTTTGACCCATTTTTCGACGACCGTCTGTCAGAATTTCGACGACTATTCATCGCTATTATTGTGTCAAAATTTCGATGACATTTGAAACATCAAAATTCTGACCCAGCATCCGAAATCTACCAGTGAGGGTGTCTGGGTTGAAACAAAAATCTAGCAGTGTTGACTCAAGATCTTTAAAAATCTAAAAATTTCATGTACTAGGACTCATATGCCATAAGTGGCATATCAGTCCTATTCTACTTTTTTGAAAAGTCAAAGTCCAACTCTTTTGTCCCTACTCTACCTTCTCAACCTAATTTCTGAATATGAATCTATAAAAAGACCTGCAAAATAAAATATAGTGTTGATTTACTTATGGAGGGTTTTCCTCACTCGAACCCCTAGTTCAGTAATTAAACCTTGTTAGAAATAATGGATCTTGAATGTAAACGTGAACATAAACCCTAACCTTAAGTGTATCCAGGTTTAGGAAATTTGAAATTTGTAATGCAACCTTCTTCTAATGTGTTAGAATGAGATGCATGAATGAAACACTAAGATGAGTGACTCACTTTAGGAGATGTCTAATCACCCTAATAAGCCAAATGAATGCATGTACCTTACTTAGGTTGAAAGTAGAATGATAATGGAGGATGGAATCACTTAGGAAACAAGTCATTAGGCATGGCTTGATGGCTAGTTTCATCTCCCCAACCTAGAATCCATCATGATTCACCATAGCTAACCGTAATCAATCCTTGAAAATGCTAAATATTGGATGAAAGTGAGCTTGAAGACCTACAAAAACACTATAATGCTACTCCAAGACTTCAACTTTTTTTCTACTTGCTCTTGAATGCTCTTGTGAAAGAATGCTTGAATGCTTGTGAATTCTTAGATCTTGAATTGATTTCTCTAGATGAAAATAATGACTTAGAAGCTTGGTTTATAGGCATTACACCTAATTTACCATTTATTAGATCTCAAACGTTGACATCAACCAAAATTTTGAATTAAAAAACTTGAATTTCCAACTCAAACCCTAAAAAGGGCCCACCCGAGACTCATACGCCACTTGTGGCATATGGGTCCCACCTAGGGGGACTCATATGCCCAAGGTGGCATGAGTCCCATCTTAGATTTTTGGGGTGGGCCAATGATGGGTTGTTAGAAACTTTAATGCTTTTGTTGATTTTGTCAGGATTTTAGTTGAAATAAGCCTTGAGATTCGAAATTAAGTGTCTTCAGGGCCTATTAATGACGATTTAAAGGGTATTTAATGCAAGGATACCAAAATAGGTCCAAATTAAGCAAGAAATTGTACTATCTCCAAGAAGTTAGTACCATTTTTGTTGCCACAATGATGAAGCACTTGTGTAGAATCTTTGTACTTGGGCTATGTCGTAACTCCTATTTGAAGTAATAGGGTATGTGCAAGATCATCATGGAAAAAATAGGCCCTTAAGTAGCAAAAAATTTAGAAAAGTTAGAGTTAGGCAACTTGATGTAAAAAATTGAATAAGTTATCTCTATTATTTCAAAAATATGTAAGAATATAATCTATAACAAATTGAATGTACTCTCTAAACTACTAGGTTTATTTAAAAAAAAAAAAAAAATCTATTTGGTGAAAATTTGAAATTTCAATGCAGTATTACTTAAATTTCAGTGAAAAAATAAGTGTCTATCTGACCACCCCAACCACAATAAAATGATAATATTTTTTTATAAGATTTTAGATATAAGTAGAGGACTCATGTTCCGCTGTGATGCATATTTTTTAATAATTTTTTTTCAAGTAAATAATTAATTATGATTGTTTTTCACAAATTTTAAAAAATATAAAACCTCATATGTCTGACCACCTTAACTTGGTCATAACTTCATAATTTATTCATTTTAATCCTATAGTATGCGAAGCATAGAATGTGACACATGTTTCAGATTAAAAAAATGTGATACCATTTGAAAGCTATAGATATTTTTCAATCAACCTATCAATCAGGACTTTAGTCGTAATTCAAATAGAAAATGAATAATAATAATTTATTAAATTCAAAGTAAAGCATAATTTATATTGGTGGAAACCTGAGGATCTCCTTTAAAAACCCTTTTCATTTCATCAATTTTGGGTAAAAAAAAGTCGTCAACCACATGGGCCATCATATCAGTTACATATTGCCACTTTTTGGCCCATCATGATCCTGCACATACCCAATATAGAAGTACCATGCTTTTGGAGGGTGAGGTTTTTTACCTGAAAGGGTTTTCCCCATGTATATTGGTGTTAGTTGTATTTGTATACTTGTTATTCTATTTCCATTATTCTCTATGTGCTTCTCTTGTTGTAACTACATAAGCTGTTAAAAAAAAAAAATGTAACTCTCCCCTATTTAGATTAGTGTAGGAAGTTGTTTCCGCTCACCTGACTTCCTTTCATATATTAGGACCATTTATGACTTGGTGGTGGAACACTATGTCTAGAATTTTTATATCATAGATTGTGCTCTAAATATTAAATGGTATGTACCAATGTCCACAAGAGTTCCTCCATATCATGACAAAGAGGTGATAAAATAGCTCATGAAGGGCCTTCAAAAGATGTAGATTGATGATGAGTAGATTCTTTACTTCAAACATAATGGCTAGTCTTTATCAATCCCTATGGTCTAACACTTAGAAAACTAGAGGTGATGATAGATTATTGTATATTACCCAAAACTAGTCTTATTGCAAGGACACACCAAAGTTGAGGTTCCTTTAATAATGTAGTGGTTGTGCCTTTCATTTAAAATTCCATTTCAATATATTGTTAATAGGTTTTAATTAAGGGTAGTGGCATGTTTTTATGTTTTTTTTTTTTTAATTTTGTAGTTTAAATTTGAAATGTTTAGGAATTTTCTTGTAATTTTCATATAGTAGAGATGCATATTGACAATGAAAGTAATTTAATTTTGTTAATTTGTTTGTTGAATCTCATATCAAACCTTAATTCAAACTTAATGTTTTTGATAAAGGAAAAAATAGGTTTTACATGGACCCGAAACCACCAAGTTTACAAGAAAAGAAAGAAGACAAAAAATTCCAACAGAAAAAACAGGCTGCAAAAAAGGACAAAACCAAAAAAAGCAGCAGCCAACCACAAAAGACTAGGAAGGTCAATCAAAAAACCAGCTGGTACACAAGCCAAAAAACCAAGAGCACCTAACCCAGAGTCTTCAGAACAGACTCAGTCTTAGCCTCCAGGTCCTGCATGTCTTGAACACCCTTCTTGAATGTTTGAATCATCTACGAAGTTGGGGGTGCCTTCCTTTTCAAATTCGCCCTGGTTCTCTTTGATATCCCAATGTCCTCTTCCTAATTTTTATCTTTCACCTCTTCCAAGTCAACCACCAAGGATCCCCGTTGAGCTTTGTCCAATTTTTTCAGTCATCACATTGATAATAATGACATTATGTCTTGCCATCCTATTGTTCTACTCTGCAATTATCTTCACAGTATTTTTCATTTTTTCCAAATCTATTTCAATCCTTTTGTCCTTGCCCACACTATCCTGGATCTCTTTACTGGCATTGTGATATTTACGCTCTTCATCCCTCTTGCTTAACACCGAAACCTTATCTCTCATTTCCTCCAATTTACTCTGGAGGGCCCAATTTTTTATTTTCAAATAATTGATTTCATGGAAGACCCATTTCAACATTCTGAAATGGTCTGTTGCATTATTCCTAGCAATTCCCAGGAAGTCAGCAGAGGGTTCCCTATTAGCATTGAAGCAATTTTTGGCAGGGTTGGAGGCTCCAGGGGATTCAATTCTAACATCACTATCCGACAACAGGACAACAAAGGACGAATTCTTGTTAGCGCCAGAATCCTCAGAATCAGGAGAGTCTTCAGAATAAGAGACAAGGTTTAATGTTACATATTAATGTTCCATAGTATTTGTGATATATACATTTGTTAGGAACTATAGTCTTAACTATTTCATCCTAATTAATTACTTTTGCATTAAGATTTTCTAGTATAAACATCGGTTACATATACTTTGTAAGTCATCCATTTGTTAAATATGTTTATCTCACATGCTTGAGAAGTAGTAATTCTTTCAAGTATAATTAGCATAAATAAAGGGTTTTCTAGTAGAATAGATCATTTGTGAATCATTTTGCATAGAGCGCTACTCTAGGAGATTGCCTCCTTGAAGAACTCAAGATACATTGTAATATGAATGCTATTTCAATGCAATATTATTCTTGTGTTTCCATGTACAAAACGTATTTGTTTGTATTTGTGTTATTTAACTAATCTCTTATAGAAAAGATGGTAACATTCCTATACATATTATCATACGAATATTTTAAATTTTGTCTATTTTAAAATTTTCTCATATTTTTAATAATAATCTATTATCATTCCCTACAAACTAACCTCCCAAAAATATATCTCACATATACATCCCCTTCTACAAACTAACCTCCCAAAAACCTATCGCACATATACATCCCCTTTATCCCATCTCAAAAACTTGATATAATATAATAAATAAATAAATTATTAAAATATATTATATTTAAAAATTATCCTCTATAACAACTATTTACATTTCATTGAAAGAACACTATATTGTAGATTAACAATTTGTAATGTAACTGATGATAAAGATGGTTCTTTATAGGTCTTCCTTCTTTGTTTTTTCAAATCTTGAAACAGATTAGTGATTGAATAACATGCAGGTGACATGGGTAGATCCAAACAGATAAGCTCTTCTACAGATAACTGAGGTAATTGGTGAAACAATAAGCTCTTCTTATTAAAGCAGCAAGTCATGTCTTACCATCCAAACAGATCCTTTCTTAGAAGCTACTAATTTAGGAGATGAGACCGATATCTGGAACATATATACATAGACTATGTAGCTGGAGTCTTTGAGAGGCTATTCAAAAGCATTATGTTGTTCAACGCGTACAGGTGTAAAGTGAACATTTTCTTCGTCAGAATTCATCACATTTTATAGTTCATGAGTCAAACTAAATTTTAGTGTCTTTTAGGATAGGGTTTCATGGAGCGTTTCAAGATTTATTTTCAAACAGCAAGGATATCGTGAATAAAAAAAAATGATACACGATTAATTGGAATCTTTAGTTGAATAATAGCAGTTGCTAATCTTTAGAACTGTAGATTTGAGTCTATGAAATTGGAGTGGGGCTAAAAATTGTCCTACCAACATAAAAAAAATTCTGTAAATTTGAAACTTAAATTTCTAAACTGAACTGCACTACTAAATTTAAAAACTAAAAGAGGGGTAAAAATTTATTCAAACCAAAAAAGAGCTCAACAAAGCAGAGGCATTACACACCCCTGTCAACCTCCGCTAAGTAGTCCAACTTTTGTGACAACACTAGTAAATTTATGAAACCACCAATTCTCAAATATTTTTTAACAACACTGAATTATTTTTTATAAAAAGCCCCCATCCATAAGATTCCAATCATAAAATTTTGAGCCTATAAAATTAAATAATTTTTGATTTATTGAGAAAGTTGAATTCTAAGTTTTATTTACTGGAAAATTTTGATGGAATAGTTTTGCAATAGTGGGCCAATGTACAGTGTTGTTTGGAGGGAGTGAAAACAAATGTTGGAATATGTGTGAAATAGCATGATTGTGGAATAAAGGAGTGAATGATGTTGACGCTCATGACATAAGATTGTGACATTAAGTGAGCTGCATTTGATTCTAGTGAAAATGTTCCTTATTTCTCGCTTTTATTTACGGTAGAAATACCTAAGGCTAAGTGTCAAACATATCATACATCCAAGAGAAAATTAGTATGCTAATGAATATCAAAATATTTGAGAATATAAATAGTTGATTGCAATAAATTATTATAATTTGATATGTGTTATAAAAGAAGATATATTTTTTTTTGTAAAGTATATATATATTTTTAATCTTATGTATTTAGTATAATATAACTAAGAGAATATATATAAATAATTATAATTTTTTTAATATTAAATTTATAAAAGGTATTTTGTAGATTTGTTTTTTTTTTAAGAACATGCAACATGTTTAAATATTTGGATAACATTAAATTGGGAAAGTGAATAGTAAATATTGATTATTCTTATTATTCATTTTTATCTAAAATTTGTAATAGGAAGTTAAAAATTTAATCTTTAGCAATTAAAATAATCAATTTGTTATTTACAAATTTGAAAAAGAAAATAAATTTCTTAAATAAAATCAACACATTTGATCGATCCCTAAAATGATTTGTTTATATTATTACCTATAATTAATCAATGTGTAAGACATAAAATTTAAATGTTTCATAACATATATAAGGTATCTAGAAGCACACAATCTACAATAATACTCTTACTTTCAAGGATAAGGTGTAAAGATTAACATTTAAATGATAAATCATCAAATCATCATCATGTATGAATCATTACAAGTTTTCATAATGCCAAATATTTTTCTTGTCTCTCACAAATTATAGATTGTTTTATTTACCTCTTGCATGCTCAAAATTTTTAAGTTGTACATATATGAACATACACACTTATTTTCCCTAGATAAAATTTACATTCTACACATTCGAATAGGAATGTTTTAAACTACGAATAGATATTCAAAGATATTAAAACCATTCTTTAATGTATCTACACTCCAAGCTCTTTGGAATGAATTTATTAGTTATTTGAGCTCATTAGAAATTACCATTTAATGAATGATCCTTCTACAAGTACATATAAGTTGATGCTCAATGGTATTTGATATTTAAATAAATAATAATAAAGGAAGATATGTTGTCATCCGATAATGTTAGGACTATGTGATATTCACCTTGCAAACCTAGGATTATGATAGTTTATTTTATTATCTGAATAGTTAGATATGCTATTTTATTTCCATGGAGACTGTAACTTGGATCCTCCAAATGAGGAAGGGATAAATATTTAATTATTTTCTTCTATTGACGTAAAACAATGTGTTGTAAGGTAGTATTGAAGAACAAGGCATGAAATTTTTCATATTTGAATAATCTTTAGTCAAAGAGCGTATATGCCATCTTTGATAAAATCCTATGAGAACACATAAAAATATTACTAATTATATGTAAGAATATTTTTGTTTGATATGATGAATATGAAAAGCTATAGTAGATTAACTACAAGATGGGAGTAACATAGTATTACAAGAGATTATGTGTTGATGATAAAATTTATTCTCTCCCATGTGTGACCTATATGTTTGGATATTAATGGACATTTTGGGTACTTAAAATGGGTACATGGTTTTAGCACATGGTTACAATATCATTTATGATATCTTGTATTACATCTACCTATATATTGAGGCCTTGGAATAGTGGGTTATAAATTTTATAATTTTTAGTGTTATGATGTTGGAATAATTTTTGATTGAAGGACCTAAAGTTATGTTGATGTACTCTTTCTTCCATAGATTAATACAATCTTACAGTATCTGTGGTGGTGGTTTTGTAACCCTAAAGAGATTTTCCCATGTGTATTGGTGTTCTTGTGATTCACATGTTTTTATTTCTATTATGATTTTATTCATTTCTATATGTATTATATAAATATTAATGAATTTGAAAGAATTAAGACCCAATAGTTTCATTTTATTTTCACTTATATTATCAACATGAGGTATTAGAGTGATCATGTAAAAGAATAACTTTTGGAGGTCATAAAATTTGGCCTAGGTAGCCAAAGGGGATATTTTTTTATATGAAGATATTTTAAAGTCTTAAATCTCCACAACTTCCTTATTCCAATTATAGACTATTTGAAGAAATATCAGGGCTCGATTAAACCATTTAAGGCCTCAATATTATATATTAGTGCTACCATTTTAACTTGCTATATTTTATAGGTTTGTATAAACATATAGCTTGGTTTTCCATTAAATCATGAGACATTAGAATATTTATAGGATAGGGAATGAAGAATATTTCATTTGTGTTGAATACATAATTACTAAAAATCATAGTTTGCTAAATTTAGTAGTTTTAGTTTCTCTAGGATGTTTCTTGGTTTAACTACTTTGTTGATGTATATTAATGAGGATAAATAGTGAGTGAGTGGAGTATTTTATTTTAAAGAAAATATTCTTACATATATATATTTTTAAAGAATGATGTAGAAATTTTAGTGTTTTTGTTGTTAATTTTTTTGTATTTCTAGATAAACCATTTGGTATAAGAGAAAGTTCAAATTTGGGTAGATATTGATTAAATTATTAATAAAAGTGAAGCTTGTTTATGTTTTCATTAAGGATTGAAATAAGCATAGTAAAAATAATTAGAGATATCTCTTATTTTAGGGAGTAGATTATGTCATATACTTGTTGAAATTTGTCTGGTTTAGTTTTGAAAATTTTACACATCTATAGTGTGTCACCCCAAGGCACATAAAAAAATTATCAAATTTATTGTAGTCACTATCTAAGGTTATTGTCTAGTAAAATGTTTTTCTTATTGTCTTATGTATGTCCTAGTCATCTTTGGGTTTCTTTCACTTTTTATCCAAATTTAATATCTATAACTAACACAATAGAATGAACCCCATTTTAGTTCCTAATCCCTTCCAAATAAAAATACCTATTTTCAAACATGACAAAGGCATTCCCCACCATAATTTTTTTCTTTTGTATTCCTCATTTATATGGATAATGTCTAGATCAAATAATCCTTATTGTTGCAACTACCCCATTTTTCTAATCACTTTTAATTTATTTGTAGGCATGTAATACAAATTTAATTAATAGAAAACTACTAGTTCCTTAAGAAATTTCCTAGTGTTGATCCCATTACCACATTATATCATAAAATATTAATAGAAGGTCTCAAAAGATTGTATTGTTTCTATTAGAGTAGTTATAATAAATTTTTAGGGGAAACTAATTTGAGTAAGGTCTTCTTAGTTGAAAAAATTAGGATATATTCAAATCTCAAAGGAAGAATTTTATGAGGAAATAATTGAAAGATGGAAGGCTTTCAATATCACACTAAAATTTATACATTCATGCCACCGATTTAATTCATCTACCTTCATAAATTACATAGGAACCATGTATACATTACAACAAGACTATTCATGCCCATTGAAAATAAATATATTATATAAGGATATATGCTCATGATTCATCTAATATTCCTTGAGTACACTAGGGTTTTAATTCTTATTTCTTATTTCTATGGTATTTCTCTTATACATATTTTTGTAGAGGTACATATTTTCCTTTTATTATGGGTTGAAAGGATAATTTATGAGACAAAAAGTGGGAATCCATTTCTTATCCAATATAAAATTGAATAATATTAAAGGAGTACTAAGTGACATCATGTACCTTACATGTTTGTTTCTTTTATTGAGTAGAATCATACTAGATTTGCACATCAATTAGAAAGTCTAACTAAGAAAATTCTCCAAACAACATATATATAAACTTTCATGCAAGATCTAGATGTAAATCTTCAAACATATATATAAACTTCCATGCAAGATCAAATACATCTAGATCTTAACATAAACCTTTTGTAAAATTCATATATAACGATTTCCTCATTCCATTACTATTTATTACACAATCCAACTAATGACTATATCTAATAGATGAAAAAATTGTAATGCCTAAAGGGTATTTTGAATAATATTATAATAAATTCTTGTTATTTGTATTCATTCCTACTTCTTTGATTGTGATCATTTCCCCTCTTTGGGTCATTATGTCAAACTTCTAACTTTGTATGGATTTAATCATCAGTATTTCTTTTAAGTACAACAAATTATCTATGACAAAGACCATTAAATCAAACAAACTAAAATCATAACAACAACAAAAAAAAAGCATTCTTAGTTCTATTTTTTTATTGAACTGTGTATCCTCTCCTCTTGTTTGTTAGATTAATTTTGAGGGCCAAAATTATCTTATATAATAACAAATATACAATAAATTCACTGATAATAGACATAGGTAGGATTAGAACTTGATGATCACATTTTGTATCTATCATATTAAACTTTTATGACAATTTAGTCATTTAATTGCATTTCAATTGATATTTTTAAAAATATATAAATTGTTAAAAGAAAGTATTCAATTTATCTAAATCAATTTATCGATTGAGTAAGGTTTTCTTTGCTTAAACGAGATTTTAAGAATACATAGACAACTTTATCTACAATCAAATGCTGCATTGAAGTTATGGATGGATCGACCATTCATTGTATTTACAAAAAAATACAAATTCAGTTTTGTTTTAAAATTTAGCAAAATTAAAAGAATGGTTTAGTAATGTGAGAACTTGGGATATAAACATAGGATTCATATTACATACATAGTCCTTCGTATAAAACTATAATTTATTCATTTTTAAATAAAATAATTAAATCAAAAAATAAAAAATAAAATAAATTGTCTTCACTTACGAGTAATAATATAGCAATAACTCTTCAAATGATCTCTTAAATTTAAAAATATGATTGCATTACTTAGAAGTTATACTCTAGTAACAACTTTTGTCAGCTTTCTATAATTCAACAACTCTTCTTCATGTCCGCATAATTCAACAAATTTTCCTGATCTATAATAAATGTGTACTTATGATATACATACATACATACATACAATGAGAATTATAAACAATGAATAACAACCATTACTTTTAAAACTCATACACTAAACAAATATCTTAAATTTACTATTAGATTAAAAATAAATTTACTATTAAATCAAAATTAAATTTATAAATTGATATCAAAAACCATTCAAGAAAATCTTATTTTTAAGACTTAAACAAATTTAAAAGTTCTAAAATTAAATCTAAAATTGAAAAACCAGTCAAAATAGTCATTGAGCCCTTGGTTTGTTGGTGAAGTTGAATTATTCAGAATGAGCCCAAGAGGGAACAAGTCTTGTTAAATGCAAGACCCCAACATCATAAGAGATGAGGTTGAGATCTGTACCTCAGACAACTTTGGTGGGAGGATACCTCAGTCCTTGACTCTCAGCCAAAGATATTTCATGACTCTCGGGGAAAGATATTTCAGGCTATTTAGACTAATATAAAAACCCCCAAATACACAAAGACCATCATATTCCAGGCCTGCGTCTCATGGCTTCAAGGCGACTAGTTGACTACTACAGATAACTGTGGTGATTTGTGAATCAATAACAGTATTTTATTACAAAGAGCAGGTCATGTCTTACCATCAAAACAGATCCTGATCATCTTGCAAAATCATATATGTCATCGTTCTGCTCTAGTAAATTCTAGGTAAGGTCCGATGTAGTTTCTCCTTGATGAGCATTACAAAATCCAGTCGGGAGAGACACAAGATCAGCCTGTGCATTGATCAGATCTGCCTGTGCAGATGCCAGTTGTGTTCGCAGTTGTAATACTTGTTTCTGCAGTCGACAAACTATACCAGTGCAGCCATAGATTGGATCTTGCACTCTCGCACTTGCTTCATATACTATACTGGTTACGGCATCTGCTCTCTTCTCAGCCGGAATATCCTGCAATAACAAAACCAACATTGAAAAGGCCAACAGATTCAGCCAAGGTTCTTATGTTTTGTTAGAGTAAATACTAAAGACTACTCTATAAAACCTAGAAAAAGGGTTATGAGGTGATCTCTTCACAAAATCTTAAAAATCATTTGTTCCATACCTGGAGGGTTTTGACAATCTTGCTTGTTCCAAGTAAACTGTTTACTAGTAAAAATTTGTGAGGATCGTTTGGTGGGAAGTAGGGAGCAAGCACGCAATTATCTCCACATTTTCTTCGTTGAATTCTACAGGCTGCACAAGGATAGACAATCTCCTGCGCTTTCTGTTCCATCTGAATTAACCAGCAGAACCAAAAAAATATGAAACTTTTAAGAGTAAAGCTGGAAGATCAGATTCGCATAAAAGAAGGAAGTATCTAAAAGTTTATGTAATGAAGCTAGGAATGGAAATGAGATCGATTTCCTGGAGACGGTGGAATATAGATTATATAGATAATCGTGTTGAGGGGATACTCTAAGCCATTATGGCGTTCAAGGGTCAGTGCTTCAGCTTACAGGTGTAAAGTGAACATTTTCTTCAAAGATTCCATTTTCTTTTAGAAAAGTTGAACACTTCAGAAAGAATTTATGAAATATTAAATTTTACTAAATATAAATATTTGTGACACTTTAAAAAATGAAGTCGTAATCATTTTTTTTTTATTGAGAAAAAAATCAGAAGTCGTTATCATATTTATTTGAACACAGGGGATAGATTGTAATTGATGGAGAATGAATATTATTAGTTCCTGCCGACAGGCAGGATAACTTATGCATTCATTCAATTCAATTTTTCTGTCTTGACAGTGACAACCTCACCAATGAAAAACTGGAATTTAAATGTTGACCACTGAATCTATATAGTCTATATTAAATTGTTAGGTTTTCAATAAATACAATATGCTTTTATCTTTTTTCCTACTGGTTGGTGCTGTGAATAGTCAGTGATAAAAATAGAGTTTTAATTTTACAAATTACAAAAAATTTAAAGCTTATTATTAATTACATGACAATAAATCAAGCCCTTTTAATATCCATATGACAATAAATCAAGCCCTTTTCAACAAATTTTAAGACAAAGTTTTGGATTTTATTCTCATCAAATTTTCAACCCAAATGACCAATCGGCAGGAACGTGACGCAACTGGTCTCTTGTTAAATGAGGTTTTGATGTAATATTTATTTATGCATCATAGTGATGTAAGCAATTAATATGATTCTTTTACTTTTTTATTGTGTTTTTCACGTGTTTTATTATCTTATATTAATAATTTAAAATATGTGTTTAAATTAAAAAAAATAGTCAATCTTTTTTTTACAATAAAATTGTAAGTTTTGATATATTAAGTTTAAAAGTTACAAAACAGAATAAAAGTATATATAAGCATTCACAATTTTATTTACATAAAAAAATATTAAAATATTTAAAAATAAAATATTAGCAATGTGAAAAAAGAAAACAAATGTATTTTCTTTTTCCTAATTAATTTTGCACTCTTCATTTTTTTATAACTATACAAATTATGTCTCTATTAACTTTTATGACATTTATTTGTCCTAACAAACATATATTGAGTAAACTCTTTTACAAAAATTGATCTCATTTAGTTTTTATTGATTTGAATCCATGCTATTTTGGAGTTTTTCATTCCTTGCATTGCTTGACCATTGTAAACTATCCTTGCATGGCTTTGTTTGTTGTCCTTTCTTATTTTAAAACAATAAAAAGTAGTTATTAGATGTCAAAAAATAGTGAAAGTGATTAGTAAATATTGATTATTTTTGCTATCTATTTCTTTCAAAATTTATAATAAAAGGTCAACAAGTTTAATATTGATCAAAATATTTCTCAACTTTTTGTTAATAAACTTATACAAAATTCAATTTGCTTTATGCTTTTGACAGTGACTTGGTTGTATTTGTATATTATGATGTTTGTTTGATTATGGATTTATAGTTATGATGTAGTTGATGATAATTTGATGCTCAGTTATGATGACACTTTTATATCTGATGTTATGATTGTACCATGTTTAGTAGATCGGTTTAATTGTTTATGTGAGTTATCATTGATATGAGTATTATGTGTTTGTTAGATGTATGTTCTCACCGTGATTTGAGATATGTTTATTGTGTGTCAATGTATTGGTGAAGGGGAACAGGGTTGCATCACTTGCCTGCAAGTGCCTTGCGACGCTATTATTTTCCCTTCACAGTGGGATTGATGGTTTGCCTACGTACATGTTCAACCATGTGGTTTGCTGCAGATTGTAGGTACTAGACATCAACTCCACCTGAATCGCTAGGTTTGAGCATGCCTAAATCCCAATGGACTTTGTTGATTTGGAGATAGCATTAGGTTCCCCATGTTGAGCCATCATCCTTGATGAGGATGAGTGTTTGTTTACCGTTCCCTATTGTGTGGTCAGTTTGAGTCATCTGTTATTGTTGTTTGCCTTCTGTTTCGCCTTGTGGTTAGGTATTGTTGGATATATTGTACATTTGCGTTATTTGCTTGATTGATGTTTTGACAGATTTTATATTAAATGAAAAAATATTGCGGTTAAAGGTATTCGATAATTTTAAATAAATATTTTAATATGATTTGTAATTTTAATAAATAAAATAGTATTAAAATTTGTTTAATTTAAATAAATTAAAACTTATAGTTTAATAAATAAATAATTAAATAAATATGTTAATTATTTTATTGTACAAATAATTTCAATGAAGGGATTAAATTAATAAATTAAATATTTAATAGTTGAATTGATTTTATGTGCATATTATAAGGCATGGTGAAAATTATAAAATAATAAATGGAGGAAGTTGAGAGTAGTGGAGATAAAAATTAAATAAAATAATCAATTTTTGTGTAGTTAGGGAGAGTGGAGAATAAATTAGTTAGGGATAACTGAAAGAGGGGCTTTTTTGGTTATTTCTGGAAAACTAATCTTGGAGCTCTACCGTGAAGGATTTTTCCCGTGTCTTGGTGGCATTTTTGAAAGTTCAATTTGGGATTTTGGAGGCTTTGAGTTTATTCTGTTATGGAGGCTTTCTACTGGAGTAAAGGTTCTGTAGATAATTTGAAGCTGAAGCTGCATCTAGATTTCAATTCCGGCAAAACTTTTAGCTCAGTGAACGAATTATTCTAGGTTCCTCTTCTTGTAATTCTTGTTCTTGTTTTGGAAATAAATGTTTGAATTGAAAGCTATCATGAACAAATAGTAAATGAAATTCCCTATATTAATATAGCTCTCCCAGTAAATTGTTTTCATATTTGTCTTGAAATATTGTATGTTGGAGATTGTGAATACTTTACTTTGTTGTTGCTTGAAACTCCTTTTTAGAAGCTTTCCCATGATTCCTATTTCCCACAAGCTGGTTCTTTGCACTCCTTATTATAATATTTGTCTTTGTGGCTCTCAAGCTGATTTATGTGCTTTCTTTCTTTGCCTTCAATTTCTTATAACTGTATGCCAGTCAAACTCTACGGTATTGATGTTCCTCCTTGCATGTTTGCATATGAACATATATTCTATTTGCTTGATTACGTCTTACCCTAAAGGCTGGAACTTGTTTCTACAAGACCGCTTTTAGACTTATGCAATGCACTTTATAACTCGTGCTCAGCTTAAGAATTCCTTGATTTCACTTGCGTTGTGATTTCTGAATATCCGCTTTTCCTGTTGTGTAATTCTTGTAATTTGGTAACAAGTCTTTTCTAAAGTATGAAGGATTCAAATGTGTGATTATTTTGTTTCTCTGTAAATGGAAAAATTGGATCACCGTCTACCCTATTGAACGGTTGGAAATATATTTTTTGGTATTTGCAATGTCCTTGGGGTTTGAAGAGTTCGTTGGTCTAGTTTATGACTAGAATCCAAGAATTGGTTAAAGTCACGGCTGTGGGAATTAATTTTATGTATTGGACGAATGGGATTTCTACTTGAGTCGATGAGCATGATCTTTCCGATGGTAGCTAAATACACTCATATCTCAGTTTATTGTTAAGTATATAGTAGTGATTATCTTGAACAGTGTATATATAAGTAGGATTGGAACTTGATGATCACTTTTCCTATCAATCATATTAAACTTTAATGAAAATTTAATCATTCAATTGTATTTCAATTCAATATTTAAAAATGTATATAAATTGTTAAAAGAAATTATTCAATTTATATAAATCAATATAAATGTTTCCTAAACCAAGTGTCCCTAATAATGTTTTGCAAGAAAACTTCTATTTTTGGTAGTCATGTGTAGTTGTAGCACCACTTTGATATCACAATTTTAGTGTCACATTAATTATATCTATATTCTTTGAAGTTAAATTTTTTGGAATGAATATGTTAGTTTGAATTTCTCAAGGATTATGCTAATAAACTCAACCAAACTAATGTATTGATCTATTATTAGATTCTGAGTAGATGTCTAATACTAGTGCACCTATCACTTTTTATTTATATAAGAATGTAATGACATAATTTTTAGAATAATTTATTTTGATCTAAAATTTTACGAATGAGGATCATTGGAATGGAAAGTAGATGAATGTATTACAAGAAAAGTTCAGGTGATCCAATTGGATATAGAGCAAGTTTTTTGATTGAGTGAGATTTTCTTTGCTTAGCTGACATTTTAAGAATAAATAGAGAACTTTATCTACAACAAAATGCTTCATTAAAGTTATGGATGGATTGACCATTCATTGTATTTACAACAAAACACAAAGTATGGTTTAGTAATGTGAGAACTTGAAATATAAACATAGGATTCATATAACAAACATAGTCCTCTCCATAGAACTATAATTTAATCATTTTTAAATAAAACAATTAAATCAAAAAATAAAAAATAAAATAGATTGTCTTTAGTAACAAGTCATAATATAGAAACAACTCTTCAAGTGATCTCTTTGTAATTCAATAACTCTTCTTGATGTTTTTGATTTGATGTATTCTTACTTAAAACAACTAAATCAAAATATTAAAAAAATGATTGCATCACTTAGAAGTTATAGTCTAGTAGCAACTCTTTTTAGCTCATTATAATTCAACAATTCTTCTTCATCTTTGTATAATGCAACAATTTTTTTTTATCTATTATAAATAGATACATGCAAGGAGAATCATAAACAATGAATAACAACCCTTAGTTTTAAAACTCACACACTAAACAAAAATCTTAAATTTACTATTAGATTAAAAATAAATTTACTATTAAATTTAAATTAAATTTATAAATTAAATTTATAAATTGATATTAAAAACTACTCAAGAAAATCTTATTTTTAAAACTTAACAAATTTAAAAGTTCTAAAATTAAATCTAAAATTGAAAAAACTGTCACATAATCATTGAGCCTGTTATGGGTGAAGTTGAATAGTTCAGAATGAGACCACGAGAGATCAAGTTTTATTAAATGTAAGGTCCCAATATCAAATAAGATGAAGTTGAGATCACGCTTCAGACAATTTTGATGAAAAAATACCCGTCATTGACTCTGAGCCAAAGATATTTGAGGCTATTTAGACTCGTATGAAAAAACCCCAAAACAGAAATACCATCATATTCCAGGCCTGGGTCGCATGGCTTCAAGGCGACAAGTTGACTACTACAGATAACAGTATTTTACCAAAAAGAGCAGGCCATGTCTTATCATCCAGACAGATCCTGATCATCTTGGAAACTCTTTAAATTCTTGGTGACGTCCGAAGTAATTGCTCCTCCATGAGCATTATAAAATCCAGTCGCCGGAAACACAAGATCAGCCTGTCCATTGAGCAGATCTGCCCGTGCAGTCGCCAGTTGTATTTGCAGTTGTAATATTTGTTTCTCCAGTCGACAAACTATACCAGTGCAGCCGTAGATTGGATCTTGCACTCTAGCATTTGCTTCATATACCATGCTGCTTACAGCATCTGCTCTATTCTCAGCCGGAATATCCTGCAATGACACGACGAACATAATAAAGGCCGTCAGATTCAGTGAAGGTTCTTTTGTTTTGTTAGAGTAAATACTAAAGAATACTATATAAAACCTAAAAGAAGGGTTATGAGGCGGTCTTTTTTACAAAAATCTGAAAAAAGATTTGTTCCATACCCGGAGGGTTTTGACAATCTTGCTTGTTCCAAAGAACTTGTTTACTAGTAAAAATTTGTGAGGATCATTTGGTGGGAAATAGGGAGCAAGCACGCAATTATGTCCACATTTTCTTCGTTGAAATCTACAGGCTGCACAAGGATATGAAATCCCAGAAATCGCCTGCGCTTTCTGTTCCATCTGAATTAACCAGCAGAACCAAAAAAAAATATGAAAGTTTTAAGAGTAAAGCTACAGATCAGATTCGTATAAAAGAAGGAAGTATCTAAAAGTTTATGTAACGAAGCTAGGAATGGAAATGAGATCGATTTCTTGGAGACGCTGGAACATAGATTTTATAGGTAATCGTTTTGAGGGGATACCCTAAACATTTATGGCTTTCAAGAGTCATTGCTTCAGTTTACAGTTGTAAAGTGAACATTTTCCTCATGTCGAAAGGTAGATTCCCACTTCTTTTTAAGAAAAACGTGAACAGTTTATAAATAATTTATCAAAGATTAAATTTTATTAAATATAAATATTTGTAATGCCTGATAGATTGTATTTGCTGGCTACTATATGTAATTGATGGATATCAAATATTAAATGGTTCTTTGGTTAGATTTCTTTGGGGACTTTTGTTGAGAGATCGTTTGCTGGTTTTTGCTGGTTTTCGTCGGTTTTTGCCTGTTGCTATGTAATGTTTCTCTAACTCAATGAATTTTTACCCCCTTTTTTTAAAGAAAACATATTAAATGAGGTTTTGTAGTAATATTTGTTTAAATGCTTCTAAAGTGATGTAAGTAATATATTTTGTTTTTTCCTTTTTCTTTTTAGGGATATAAGGGGAGAGGGGCCCATAGTGGAGCGGGGACCAATAGTGGGGATAGAAGTAGTCCTTAATGGGCCCCATAGTGGAGCACCTTAATATCCAATTGTAAAACACTTTTTATCCATAAAGTACATAAACTGACAAATCATGTGATGCCACATTAGTGCACCAATAAAACATGGCTTAGTGCACCATTATCGGTCTCACATTTCTTTTGGGCCTATTTGGATACCTCAACAAAAAGCATGCTGATGTGGCATCATATTTGATGATATGGCCCTAAAACGAAATATAGAAGCATGTGAGTTGCCAAAGAAATTGTTGTACAAAATTAGAAGTGATTTAAAATTTTCAGATAAGATTTTGAGAAAGGTGAAGTTAGGGTGCTCCACTATAGGCCCCTCTCCCCTAACATGATTCTTTTACTTTTTATTGTTTTTAATGTGTTTTTATATGATACTAATAATTTAACATATATTTTTTAATTAAAGAATAATAATATTTTTTATAATAAAATTGGAAGTTTTGTTATATAAAGTTTATAAGTTAGAAAACAAAATAAAGGTATATAGATATTCACATTTTTACTAAGATAAAAAATATTAAAAAAATAAATTAACTAATTTAAAAATAAAGAAAACAAATTTAATTTTTTTTTTCCTAATTACTTTTGTCCTCTTCATTTTTGTATAGCTATACAAATTTTGTCTCTATTAACTTTTATGAAATTTACTTGTCCAAACATATATTATAATTTTTCACTGTCTATCAAAAATTGATCTCATCTAGTTTTGTATTGATTAGAATCCATGCTATTTTGGAGTTTTTCATTCCTTAGACTGCTTGACCATTATAAACTATCCTTACATGACTTTGTTTGTTATCCTTTTTAATTTTAAAATAATTAAAAAGTATTTATTAGATGTCTTAAAGTAGTGAAAGTGATTAGTAAATATTGAATATTTTTGCTATCTATTTCTTTCAAAATTTATAATAAGCCATCAACAAGTTTGACATTGAGAATTTTTTTTTTTTAACTTTTTGTTAATAAAATTATACAAAATTTAGATTGTTAAAATAAAATTAAAACATTTAATTAGTTAGCAAGAAAGGAACCATATTTATTTATATTATTTCTTTTAAATTAGTCAATGTACAAGTCATTATAAAATTCAAATATAATCCAAAAAGGTGACTAAATGTTTTGTAAAAAATGGGTACCCATTTAGAAATGGGTGCTTGAGTCTAAACTCCTACCCACATGGAACATGTACCTAGTTTGGATTTTTTTTTTGTTTCTACTATGTAAGAGAAAGTTTTATTGATTAAATTTGAAGTGTACATAAATGGAAAACTATGGTTGACATGCAAAATTTGCATCAGAAAGGTACAAACACATCTCCTTAATCTAAGTTGTATTATGGACACTGAAATTGGTGTGAGAACACAATTGCAATTTAATCTGATTCAATTCTGTCTTGAGGATTTTCTTTTTCTTACTCTATACTTCCTCCCAACCCTCCCCATCCACTTTTTGCTGTGTTTTGTTGGTGTCCATGATTTTAGCCTATGGAGTGCTCCCACCACCCAGAGCCAATGAATACCCCACACCCAATTGAAGATCACTTATTAATGGGTTTAAAATTTCCTTGTCTAATTGAAGACGCTACTCCTGTGCCAAGCTCAATTTTGGGTTCAAGTCCTTGATTTGAGGATTGTCTTTTGGAGCACCACTTGATTGTTGAGGCTATCTTTGAGCTACACTTATATCTATACTTGGATTCATGTCATGGTGTGCTTCACCCTTTCCCACCTTATCCCTCAAAGATGAAACAGGCACCATTCCCTCTTTGACCTTTGATGGGGCTGTGATTGTGTAATGATGAGGCTTAGTATCTGTTAGAAAACCAGGAAACTATTGCTAGACCAAAATACTTCCACAAGAGAGAGATAATGGCGAGAATGCTTGCTATCAATATGCAAGATTGATTGATGATTCAAATTGATTACTAATGTAGAAGATAAGACTTGCTTATAAAAGGCAAGCATGCACAACCCTAAACCTAACTTGAGCTACAAGTTAGCTCAATTAGATAAGGATAAGAAAATACAACCTAGCACTTAATTAAAAGCCTAAGTAAACTTATGAAGATGTAATTAAATAGTTAATTACACCAACACCCCCCAATAAGTGCAACTTAGGGAGAAGATTATAATGCAAACTACTATGGGTCCCAGCAACTAGGCCATGTTAGGTACCCATTTACAGATGCAAATGAAATGCAGTCTCTCATAAATCAGAGAAAAGGGGAAAACCCAATGGGAAAAAACCCCTATCCAAAAAGAGAGAAAACAAAAAACAAGCTTGACGAATGTAAACATGATGTATGGAGGACTCAATGATACCCCCCAAGAACTATATCCATCATGAATATAAATTACCCCCCCATAAGAGGGAAGTAATGAGATAAGATATCCCCTGCATATTGAAGAAGCTCCAAAGCCAATGAAGAATGCTTGAAAACAAAAGATGACCCAATGTCTGCAAGCAACACATCTCCCCTTAGGAAGAAACAAATCCATAAGCTGATGAAGAAGCCACTCCATATCCAATTGAAAAGAGGAAGAATGAATGCTCAACATGTATGCCTCTGAAAACTGAGTAGGAGCCTCCAAGCTTGAATGAGCCACAAAATAATCATGGTCAAACTCAACCGAGAAACATGACAAATCAAGTGATGGAGGAGACTCATGAATATCAATCTCCAAAGATAAAGAAGATGGTGTAACAGTTGTGCTAAAACTATCATCAAAGAGGAGAGAAATCCCCTCAAGTGTGTCCTCCAAATTTGTAGTATGAGACTCTAGGAACAAGGTAGAAATCCCTGTCAAATAATCATCCCACAAAGCAAGATCTGAAAAACTATGATTATCTTGCTGAACAAAAGAAACAATGGCTGAAGAAGCAGGAGGTAGAGGTGTAGGAAGCTCAACACAGGTCTCTAAAATACCAAGGTGTAGATGACCAAACTTCTCCTCACTAATATGTGTCACACTCAATGGAGTGTGTGATGTAGTCAAAGGAACATTATCAGGTTTTGAAGCAAAATGTGAAAAAGAATATACTCAAGATGAATGATCAACCATCCTGATTGCAACAATATCCCTAGTCTCCAAGTCCCTTATATTCACCCTATCAGGAGTGAACTCAACTATTTTACCTAGACCCCCATGAGTAATTCGATAAATAGAAAGGAGATTAGTGGTCAAAGAAGGAACACAAAGAACATCATTGAAAGTTCCTTCCCCAATACCAATAGAACCCTTCCCACTTACCTTCATGAATGTATTGTTACCCATCAGAATGTGAGGTGAATTACAAGGCTCAAAAGAAGAGAACATTTCCTGTGAAGATGCCATATGATGAGATGCCCCTGAATCAAGAAGCCATCCTTGAGAATTAGGACCTGTAGAGGCCAAGAGTGCATGCCCTTTCATGTTATGTAGCCTAGAAGTGGATGTTGGGTTCTCTGACTGTGATGATGATGGAGCTGCCGATTGTGATGGTGAAGAAGAAGTAGAAGACACTGATGAGGGCAGCTGAATGTTATTCTTTTGAAGAAGGTGGGTGAGTTCATCAATCTTCTTATTATAACATCTATGCTCATCATGTCCTAACCTTTTGCAATATGCACATTTGGACTTCTTCTTTTTTGATGATTCCTCTTTTGAAGAGGATGAGGACTCAAGAGTGCCATGTGAAGGAGAATCTTTACCTTGCTCATTTGACTTGGTTTCCTTTTTGTGCTTCTTTCCTTTACCACTTGAAGCCTTTGTATCATTCACAACAAGAGCTTGAGATGTTGAAGACTTCAATGTACCTATGTGCATCAACTTTGCTTGTTCCCTTGTGAGCTGTACAACAAATTCATCAAGAGAAGGCATTTTATATGTATTGCCAAGAGCATCCATTGTAGCATAGAAAGTAGAAACAAACACAAAATATGAAGAACCAAGCTTTGCAAGAATAGAAAGTATCATCTGTTCATCCTCTTTAACAACCCCACATTTTGATAACTGCAATCTAATAGAGTTGAGCTTGGAGAAAAAGTCTTGAATATTGTCAAAATCTAAAGGATTAAGACCCATTAGTTCATTTTCCAACTTAAATTTCCTCAGCTTGTCTGGCTTACCAAAGAGGATCTCTAAAGTAGTCCAAACTTCATGAGGATGTGTGCAAGACTCAACATGATATCGAAGATCTAGAGAAATAGACAGAAGAAGATTACCGATGGCTTCATCTCTTCTATCAAACCATTTTCTTTTCTCTTTTGCTCCCTGTGGTTCTAGATCTTGACCAAAAGTAATTCGTTGCAGCTTCAATTTTAACAGTAGCAACTCCATCTGAGATTTCCACTCATGATAATTAAATGGAGTTAGAAGTACAACTTTTGGAAAATCCATGATGAGAGAAGAACAACAAATTCCTGCACAAAATCGGAAAGCAACTCCTTTGTCATAGCTTTGGAAATGAAAAAATCGTTGCAAAAATCTTTGGGACTGAGTGGCCGTTGGATTTTTCCTCTTTATTTTGGAAATAAATAAGTTTTATAAAGAACTATTTTTGTAAAAAATCTCCAAAAAATCCTGTTAGCTTTTTCAAGAAATGAATAGAAAGCTTTTTTTTAAAAAACTTGCCCTCCTTTTTTTGAAAAAAAAACTAACCAATAATGGGAAATATATCCATGCAAAAAATCCCAAAATATCAGATCAATGGTTGGCCTTTGCAATTTTCATTACAATAATACCATCAATAAAAAAAATTTGGCTTAAAACATTATACCAAGGATTTGATATTTCAAAGCACTCGTACCAAATGCCGACGACCAAGTACTTTGACAGATCTAATGAAGCCAAAAAAACAAGGCACACTACCATTGAAAATGGACCTAATGGCCCAGTGGTTGATCAAAGATCAGGAAGAAGGCTCACCGATTTAGGATTTGTACCGACCAAAGACAATGCCGATGACAGGAGATGTAAGTAGGTTTGACTAGGACTAGTGATGAGGACGGGCGATGGGATAATGTACCGGCGTATGTGGATCTAATGTGTACAAGCCAGCAAGACACTTACTGTACACCACTGGTTCCTTCCACTGACCAGCATGTGATATGACCAGTGATGCCGACTGACAAAAGGACCCAGGAAAAGATGACCGGTACCCTGCAATGAATGTGATCGGTGACCGGTCTGGATGACAGATCCGATGTAGGTACCCTGCAGAATATCCAAGATCTGACAGCGGAATATTCCACAGATGCCGACCCAATAAAATCCACAGAGATTTTAAATCCCACAATATTAATAAAATTTTCCCTGATTTATAATTAAGCCCGATTTACAAATAAATTTTGCCCCAAAATTATTGATAAAACCGCAGAAAATATTTTTAGAAATATTTTTTTGCAAAAATAAGAAAGATCGTACCGCTTGGGAGGTTGATCGAGTAAAAAAAATTTGCCGCAAAAACAACTTTATCCAAAAATAGGTGAATTTACAGTCAAAATTAATCTCTGGAGCCTTCTGAACTCAACCGTGAGGTTATTGAAACCCCAATCTACACCCAGCAAAAATCTTCAAGCCAACACAAAATCCTTAGATCCGGGAAGGAGTCTGCAACCTTGGAAGCTCTGATACCATGTTAGAAAACCAGGAAACTGTTGCTAGACCAAAATACTTCCACAAGAGAGAGATAATGGCGAGAATGCTTGCTATCAATATGCAAGATTGATTGATGATTCAAATTGATTACTAATGTACAAGATAAGACTTGCTTATAAAAGGCAAGCATGCACAACCCTAAACCTAACTTGAGCTACAAGTTAGCTCAATTAGATAAGGATAAGAAAATACAACCTAGCAATTAATTAAAAGCCTAAGTAAACTTATGAAGATGTAATTAAATAGTTAATTACACCAACAGTATCAACCCACCAGGATTGTTGAATAGAAATTTTAGTGATTCTCGTGCAGGAAATGGCCATATGACTTGTTTGAAAATATTTCTTGCAATGGAAGGGTAAACCTTCATAGTCAAGGAGTTGCATCCAGTTGCGATCTCCAAACTTGAATGTGATATCTATAGGAAGATCACTTGTGACATCCATGTCAACAAGGATATGAGAAAAAGTTGTGTGAGTGAAATTTGATGTGTTTGAAACCACTGCAATGAAGCAACCCAAAGAATCCCTAATCACACGAAAGAAATCAGTAAACCAAAATTATAGTGGAAGATTTGGGAGGAAGATCCAAACAAGTTTGATAGAGAAAGAAGCCATAGCAAGGTTAAAATCTTGAAACCAAGGTTTGAGAAGGAGTATGCTCTACCCCCAACACCATTTTGCTTGCAGAATGGCATCCTTTTCTGAAATGCAATAAAAAACCACAATAAAAAATTCTTGAGCACAAGGGTATACTTTTATGTTGAGATTAAGGGGTTCAAATGAGGGACGTACACAAATTGGTGTTGTTTTTGTTAGAAAAACATAACATAGCAACTCTTGTACGACCCTTGTACGGTGAACTTTTTTTAGTATTTTAAAAATTGTTATGGTCAGAAGTTATCTAATATTATGTAGTTGATGCACGATTTTTCTGATAGTTTTTTAATGAATATTTTATTTTTTACTAATTTTTGAAGTGGACACTTTCTGAAAAACAAAATTTTGGCCATGCTACCCCTACAAAATTTGGAAACTAAATGATTTTTTTTATAAAAAAAATTGTAGAATGGAGTCTAGTTTCTTAAAATGTAATTTATTTGAAATTTTGATGAACGGTTAATTTATAACGAAAAAAACACTAAACATTACTTTTTTCCAAAAAAGAGACATACAAACAAAAGAAATTATGGATGAACAACTTAACATTGTCAGAAAGTGAAAAAAATTATATTGTTCGGTAGCTAAGAGAGAACCTAACATTACCCAAATTTATGTTCGATTTGTTTGATATTGAACCATGTGCAATCTTGATGGTGAGCATGAACCCGATTATGTGAAATATTGTAGAAATTGGAAAAACAAGTGTCTAGTCATTGGGAATTCCATCCAAGCCTTTGGGTTGGTATTCCAAGGAAAATACCAAACCCAAGGTTTGGGGATTCCCAAAGCAAGATATAACATGAGCGTACTATAACATGATCACGTTATATGTCAGTTTTGACATGTTTTTTTGTTTATTTGTGGGGAGCATGTCTAGCAAGACATAATGTGGGTGTGGTATAATGCACTCATGTTATGTCTTGCTTTATGTTAAATTCATATTGAATGTATATATATTTGTATGTTTGTATGCACATGTATGCTTGTATGTAATTTATGTGTGTATGTATGCTTGTATGTATGTAGGATTATATGTACATATGTATTATGCTTGTATGTATGTATTTATGAATGTCTTTAGAGGGAGGGATAATTTTAAGAGAGAGAGAGAGATCTAGAGTTGTCTAGGTAGGGTGGGAGAGGAAGAGGGAGAGAGAGAGTGTGTGTGTGAGTTTGGAGAGGGGCAGAGGGGGTGGAAGTGAGAGTTTAAGAGAGAGGGAGTGGGAGAGAAGGGGTTGGACTGAGAGGGACTTAGCTAGGTAGCCTGTGGGAGGGATAAAGGGAGTGAGAGAGAGGGGGGCTGGGAGAGAGAGAATTGAGAGCAGGGGAGATAGAGAGAGGGGGAGAGAGAGAGAGATGGAGAGAAAGAGAGAGTTATGTAGGTAGGGTACCCAAGGGAGAGACTTGAGAGTGTGATGGGTGGTGAGAGGGATAAAGGGATAAAGTGAGAGTTTAAGAGAGAGGGAGTGAGAGAAAGGGTTGTAATGAGAGGGACTTAGCTAGGTAGGGTGGGAGGGATAAAGGGAGTGAGAGAGAGATCGGGGCCAAGAAAGAGATAATTGAGAGAGAGGGAGAGAGGGGGGAGAGACAAAGAGAGATTGAGAGAAAGAGAGTTATGTGGGTAGGGTGCCAAAGGGAGAGACTTTAGAGATAGGTAGTGAGAGGGAGTGTGAGAGTGATGGAGTGGGAGAGAGAGGGAGTGTGAGTGAGAGACCTGAGTGAGGGAGAGGTTGTGGGAGGGAGTGACCTAATAGAGGAGAGAGAGAAGAGAGCTGGGTAGGAAGGACTTACCTAGGTAGGAGTGGGAGAATAGATAGAGGGGAGAGAGAGAGTTACCTAGGTGGTTTGCTAGAGGAGAACTGAGAGAGAGGAGATGGGAGGAGAGACATGAGAAGGGAGAGAGAGGAGTGGGAGAAATTGGAGGAGATAGAGAGATAGATAGAGGGAGTGATAGGGGGTGGTAGGGATTGATTGAATGAGAGGTACGTAGAAAGAGGGAGAGGGTAGATAGGGACTATTTAAAGAGAGGTTAGGAGAGACAAAGGGAGGGAGAGGTGAGATGTATAGATAGAGAGAAAGAAATAGGGGTTGAGGGTATAGGGTTGAGGGATTAGGGTGCACAACCTAAAGGGTTGATGGTTTTTAGGGTATTAGGGTTTCAGGGTTAAGGGTTGAGGGTTGAGGGATTAGGGTCAATGGTAAAGAGTATTGGGTTGAGGGTATAGGGTAGAAGGTTTAAGGGTTTATGGTTAAAGGGTTTAGGGTTAAATGTTTAGGGTTGAGGGTAAAGGGTTTAGGGTATAGGTTTGAGGGTATATGGTTGAAGGATTAGGTTGAGGATCCAATGTAAAGGGTAGAGGTATAGGGGTTGAGGGTTTAGGACTTAAGGATTGAGGGTTGAGGGTTGAGAATTAAGGTTTGAGGGTTTATTGTATAGGGTAGAGGGTAGATGGTCTAAGGGTTTATGATTTAAGGGTTAAGGGTTGAGGGTTGAGGGTCAAGTGTTGAGGGTAGAGGATTGAGGGTATATGGTATAGGGTTAGTGGATTAGGGTTGAGGGTCCAATGTATTGGGTGGAGGGTATAGGGGTTGAGGGATTAGGGTTTAAGGGTTGAGGGTATAGGGTAGAGGATGGAGGGTAGGGAACCAAAGGGAGAGACTTGAGAGTGTGAGATGGGTGAGAGGGAGAGACTTGAGAGATAGGAGTAAGAGGGGGTGTGAGAGGGAGAGGTTGTGGGAGGGAGTGACCTAATATAGGGAGAGAAAAATGGGGTGGAGTGAAAGGGACTTATCTAGGTAGGGTGGGAGGGATAGATAAAGAGAGGAGAGAGAGAGAGAGAGAGAGAGAGAGAGAGAGAGAGAGAGAGTTACTGGGTAGGTTTGCCCAAAGGGAGACCTGGGGAGAGAGAGAGGTGGGAGGAGAGACATTGAGAGGAGAGAGGAGTGGGAGAGAGTGGGAGGA
>VDFB02271358.1:797663449-797774944 GCA_007258455.2 Sequoia sempervirens
TTCCCTTGACATCATGATCATTTTATGAGCTATCCATAGCTTTCTTTCTCATTTCCTATGAAAACAATGTTGCAACAAGAGCATCCATCTTTGGATCTTCGAGATTAGCACAATAGTAAGGATAAAATTCTCCCATGACTCAAGAAAAGAACAAAGTAACATTATACACTTATCTTCTTCATTTATCTTAACATCAATAAAAGTTAATTGACTCAAAATCAAATTAAATGAATTTAAATGCTTTCTTATTGAATCACTCTCCTTCATTTTAAGAGAAAATAATTTTATTTTTAAATACAACTTATTTATCAGACTCTTGGCTTGGTAGATCTCACCCAATCATTTCTATAAATCATATGTTATTTTATCTTCATAAAAAATTAGTAGGATATAGTTTGTAAGAAAAAGACATATGGTTCCCCATGCTTTCTTATCCATCTTATCTCACTCATCCTGATCTATCTTGTCTAGTTTCTTTTCCATTTTTGTTTCCAATCATTGATTCTCTATTTTTAACTTTCACAAATCATAGTGGTTCCATTAAAAATTTCAATATCCAACCAAGATGAGGATGTATCCATGGATTCTACATAAATATGAAAAATAAATTTAACCAAAACTCCCACCACAACTCAAAAAACCTTCGCACTTCTATCCAAGAAACAAAACTAGTCAACATCTAGTGTAGGGGAACCTACACCTTATGGTGCAAACAAAAGGATTCCTAAAGTGATCACAATTTGATTTGAGAGTCTTTCAATCAGAGTACAATGAGGAAGTTGTAAAATATGTCAATCTTGAAAAGATGTAAAAATTGCCAACCCATGTCAAGATGGGTAAAAGACATGATTTCTTGTTGTTTTTGTGTTTGAGGTCTTGAATAAGGTCTAAAAGACCATATGATAGATGTTTAAGGGTGTTTTAGGTCTTAAAGGTTAAATAGTTGAAAAAATGCAAAAAACTACAAATGTTGTTGAGTGCAACATTGGCAAAATTTGCAAATTAAGTGTCAATTAGTTGAGATGATTAGTTGTAGGCATTGGTTGAAGGTATTTGCAGTTTGAGATGCTTTAAAAATCCTTCCAAGGCTCGAATTAGGGGTTGAAGGAAGTTTGTATCCAATAAAATAAAATAAATACCACGTTTATTAAGCAATTTTCTGTCTTCACTATTTTCCTGAAGATCTTTAGTGTTGTACAGACCCATATAGGCTGTTCATGGTCTAAAACCATCAGTACTTGAAGTTACACATGTTTACTTGCATTTCTATTTGATTTGAAGTCTTAATTCATTGATTTGAGTGAGAAATTAACAAAACACAGTGATTGCCCTGTTTTCCTGTGTCAAGGGTTTTGAGGGTAATAATATGAAAAATTAACCAATCCACCTATTGTATTGGTCTTGTTTCTTGGTGGATTGGTCTGTGGAATGTTAACCTAGGATTTTTAGTGTTTTAGTGAGTAAAAGGGTGAAGGAATGTGGTATTAAAGTGATGCCCTAGGGCTGACAGGGCTATTTTCCTTGTAAAATGATGGTTTTGAAAGAAATGCTAATGGGGCTGAGTTTGTGAGGGTGCAAAGAGTCTATGCAGACCTATAGGAATTTTTTTGGGATAGTGGCTGAGTTTGGGAAGCCTTGGAAAGGTGAGTTTCAATAAACCCTAAGTTGGTTGAATACAAATAGAGGGTTTCACTGTTCACCAGGTTAGAGACTTTAAATTTGAGAACAAGTCAAAGAATCTAAGGTTTTGAAAGGTGTTCTAACTCTATCAAAAGAGTTTATGTAGAATCCAAGTATTTAGTAAGTACTTTCTTTGTAAAATAGGACTAATCTACTAGCCCTAGGACAAGGGTGTTCTGTTGAAAGTCCACAAACTTGCAAAGGAATCATTGGAGATCTTTGGGGACAATTGTGTAGATCCTATAAGAACTCTATTTCAATTTCCATCAGGCCTTGGTATGGCCTTCTTCAAAGGATTCCATTCATAGGTGGTGTTGTAAAGGCTAGAAGCCTAGTGTGGGTGTTGGGAACAGTTTGAAGGGATTGTATTGAAGCAAATCTCATTATTTTTATTTATTCACTTTGAGAGGGAGATTGAGCCACTCCAACCTTGGGTCTGCATCAAGATCTAATACCATGTGTTAGAAATGCAATGAATAACTATAAAATAGAAATATAATTTCAACTATAAATTATATTTTATTCGGTGTATAGTCAAATGGAGAATGCAAGAAAATAAATTAGCAACTCAAAAAAATATAGAACAAAAAAATTAAATGCAACACAATGTTTATGTAGAGAAATATTTTCGAGAAAAACCTCGACTAGGAAAAGATGCCCATATCTGTATTATCTTCAAAATAGAGATTATTTACAATCCTTGCTTTCTCCTCCTCTATCTTCAACCCTTCAACACCTAAAAACAAAGTTTTTTCACTCTTTCCACTTATATATTCATAGTACCACCTCAAGGCTTGATTATATAGAATTTTCACCCATAAATGGGGTATCCAATTTGGTTATCAAATCCCAATGCCTCCCTTGGATAAATCCAAGAATTTAATGCATATGATAATGTATTTTGCAATCTACTCACCTACTTGATTTGGACACACAATTGTTGTTAGTTTCTAACCAACTTGGTGGTTATTGTTTATAACCACAAGCGATTTTATCTTTAATAATAGCCACCCAAAATGACAAAAAATTTCATAACAAACCTCCAAGAAATTTGAATTCCCAAAACAGCCTTATCCTCCAAGATTCCTTCCCAATAAATAGTAAATCACCACCAATAAAAAATAGTTATTGATCCTTGATAAAAAAATTAGTATACTAGTAGAACTTAATTACCATAACTATAAAATGGTAAAAAATAATTATTGTTGATGGTGAATCCCTCATCCCTTATGAATTATTTACAAATAATATTAGGTTTAATTAAATACATAGGATTTACAAGGTTGATAACATCTTAATCCTAACATTTTTGTTATGTTTCAATTACTTGGTCTTCTTTAGTTAAGCCCATTCTTTGTTTCTTTGGGGAAACTATTTTCTAGGATTAGATAACCCCAAGAAACATACCTTGTTGATGTACATGAAAAAATGGTTGCATCTAGTATCTGTACTAATTATCTTAACATGGAAAGTGCATGGTCTCATCTTGATAGTTGAGATCCTAAGAGAACTACATATGACTTGATCTCATTTGGAAGTGAGTATGTAGGAAGTCTTTGGGTGAAGGATGCCATGTGACATCAAGTCCATAGGGGAGGATTTAGGGGATAACTCCAAGGTTTGGGGTTGTTCCTAAATTTACTTGAGCTTCCTTCTCTAATTTTCTTCAACCCAAGGCTAGAATTTGCACTAGATGGCAATGAAAAAGCTAAGAAAACTTGATAACTTGTATCCAATAATGATGTAAAATTAAGCTAACAAAATCTAATGAGTTGAATAATGGGTATTCTTATTTACTAGGGAGGGTGCCTAACTTTTATATACACCTAAATTTGTGTTGAGCTTAGTATTGAGTTCTTAAGGATGAACTTTGCCAACTACGAGGGTAAGTATTACCAATATGGTATGAAATTTAATTAATATTATATTTGTGGATTTAATCATGCCTATTAAATAATTTATTTTTAAATAAAATTTGAATAAAATAATTTGACTCTGATTCTTTATGAGTTTGCATGGTTTATGTATGTGTTTGAAAAGAGGCCATCTTATAAGGATTCAATGTGTTACTTATGTGTTGGTGAATTGTCCCTAGACCTATAAGGTAATTGAATAGTTTACCAAAGCCATTTCAACTAATGTAGCAAGATTAATTAGCCATGGTATAAATCTTTCCAATAATATGTTTGTAGACACCAAAACTTCTCAATAATATTTAATTTTCTCTTCTCACTTTAATTAAATAATTTTGATTATCTAATTAATTTCTATTTTTCTTCAAATCCACCTGATTAAATATTTTTTAATTATTTAATTAAAAATCATTATTCTTCTCATCCCACACAAATAAATAATTTCCTAATTATTTAATTAACTAATTTTCTTCCATAATTAAATGAATTATAAAATTCATTTAATTACAAATTCCCTCCAAAAGGAATATTCTAAAATTCAAATTCAAATTGAAATTGAAATTCAAAGTATTTTACCTCTACAATATTTCAAAATATCTTCCTCATTTTTAGGGAAGAGCTTCAGTTAATTGAACCTTTCCTCTTCATGCATGGCTCCTCACCCCTTCATTCACTCTCCACCATTGATCTGATCTTTCAATCTCCACCATTGATCAAATATATGAAAATCTATAAAACAAGCCTTCATCCTTCATTAATCCTCCTTAAAGTTTTGAGCAAATTGGTGATTCTCTCCAATTGAGCTTGAAAATAATCAATCCTCCATTGTCATTAATATTTTGAGCTTTTGCAAAATTAGGTTTTTCTAGCATGAGCAATCCAACATCTCAAAGTATAATTCAATAATGGAGTAAGAACTTGTATTCTTGGTTGAGCTAAAAGTAGGGTTTGATTTAGCTATTTTCATTCATTTCTAGCTTGTCACTTCATTGGTAATGAGTGTAATTATTTCAATTGGGTCTTGGTTTATGATTTGATCTAATTTTTTTTTTTTTTCCCTTCTTGATTGGCCTTTCTCATTTATGCCTATTCACATTCTACCATGTTCGGTGGGACCCACATCCCTGATTTGACGTCAATTTGTTTTTTTTCTTGAGTTACAGGTTACAAAGACACTTTTGACATGGATTGATGCTTCTATAATGCACATCAGCGCTTTTGGCTATATGATGATACTTCTACAATGTATGATGATGCTTTTGAATTACAATTCAATGCTTTTGCTTGTTATGTCTTTGCAGGTCTGCAAGATACAATACTTCTAGTCCCTACATTGACACTTTTGACTTGCACCAATGCTTTTGAGGTTACAATGATGTGTTTGATAGATAGTACAGTGATGCGTGTCATGCTACACATCAACACTTTTGAGGTAAAACAATGCTTCTATAAGGTATAATGTTGCTTTTGTCATTTATAGTGTCACTTTTGATATTTCCAATGAAATGTTTGATTCTGTTTCTTGGATATTTCACTAAACCTAACATTTTTTGAGTTTTTCTAGAGCTAACATATTTGTGCAACCTTGGTGAACATTGGGAGAAGACAAAAAAGATAAATTATTGATGTATTTGATATAGGGAAAATAAGTTTAAATGCTTTAAATTCTAAAATAGTTCACATTGAAGGGCACACAATATACTGGGAGGGGGAGGTGAATCAATATATCAAATCATTTTAAAAATATTTAATTCAACATGCATCCTCAACCATGAATCATAAAAAATGAATTAAACCAACTATTATCAATAAAGAAACACAAATGCACACATTCACACAATAAACATCAGATATATGTGGAAAATTGGAATAGGAAAAACCACAATGAGAAGAGATACTTGGACCTACCATCCAAATCCAACCTCACAAAAATAATGAATAAGTTACAATTATGGAGTAGGCACCAACCTACCAGAGACACCAATCCCTTGCAGTATTTGTAGGCACCAACCTATTGGAGACACCAATCCCCAATACAAAGATTTGAGCACCAACTCAGCAAGTAAGACACCGGTCCTACAAGATTACAAATATAAAGCTTGCAAAAATTCAATGTTGATTACATAGCTTACACAAGATTTGACATTCCTTCAGACACTCTCCCACACAACCTATGATCTTCTGATGATGACACACAATGATTGAGATGTAACTCCCATTGAATTAATCTTGTTCACACAATACACTCACACCCACATAATATATAGTTCAAGTGATATCTAAAACCATGATGATTATATACTTCTCATTACATTAACATTATTTCATGTTGGCTAGCAGTCCCTTAACACCATCCATAAATAGCCAGGTCAGCTAAGGTGGACCTATATTCAAATTACATGGAACATATAGTGAGTAGGTCCTAAATCAAAATTTTTGTTGCCAAAATAAATTTATGTTGTTTTCATCCTTTAAGAACCTTAACTAGGACCTATTTTACCATCCCACGCTACCTCCAGAGGTCACATGCTACAAGCTGCTACTGCACAGTTTGAAAACATCAATTGGTTAACAAACCGACACCAAGACCCCTCTGTCACTTTAGTATTTTTTCCTGCTAAACAAAAATTCTAAAAAATTTGGAGTAACATAGGAAAAGTGTATACATACTTTCCTTTCAAATCATAGACCAAAAATCACATCCAAGAAGAAATATAGGTCATGAATATGTTGCCAAAAAATCTCTCTGCCTAGGAAATTGACCTTAACATTTTAGATTAGATTTTTGGAATACCTCTATCAACCTGAATAGGTGTAGTCTGATACTATAAGAATACTACAACAATCTTCTTCATTTTTCTTAAACACACTAACATAACGTGACAAAATTATACCCTAATTTCAACAAGTACAATTGCATTTAATTCTCACTAAATTGCTAACATTACTCCTTTGATATCAATGACAACATATGTTCAATAATCTCCCCATTTGTTATTGATGGAAAACAACAAAATTTTGTTGGAACAAGAAGACAAATCTAATATGTCTAGATTAGGTCACCTCACATCGAGTTCCACTTTCTCCCCTTAGATTATTTAGCATTTTAATTCCTATTTTCACCCTTTGACATCAATGGAAAAGGTCAACTTCTTATTGCATAATCTAGAAACATATTTCCTAGATAGACTCCCCATGAGTCCATGCCAACTGTTTCTGATACACTTTGCAAGACCACCAAATATTCTTGTGGTAGGGAGTCAACACTCCCCCTTGACCTGTGTTTCCTCTTCAATCAAGAGGAGGGAGCTACAACTCCCAAATCCTATTGGAGATGCTTAAAGGTCTCCTTGGAAAGAGGTTTTATGAAAATTTCTTCTATTTTCTCCTTTGTTTCAACATACTCCAACTTTACCTCTTTGTTTGCAACCTTCTCTCTCAAAAAATGATACTTAATTTCAATATGCTTTGTCCTTGAATGCATCATCAAATTTTTGAAATGTTTATAGCACTAGTATTGTCACAAAGAATAGGAATGGGTTCATCCAACTCTATTTTAATTTCCTTCAAGTTCCGATTCATCCATAATACCTGAGTGTGACATGAAGTTGCTAGTAATGTATTCTACTTCTTGCTTAACGAGGATACAAGACTACCACTGAGAAATAAAGCTCCTCCACTTGTACTCTTTTGGTCATCTATGCTTCCTTCCCAATCATCATTTGTATATGCAGTTAGTGTAAAGTTTTCACACTTAGGATACCACAATCCAAATTCCATTGTAGCCTTTAGATATTTCAATATCCTTTTTACTTCCTTGACATGAGTTTCCTTAGGCATTGCTTGAAATCTAGCTACCATCCCAACTGCTTGCATTAAATAGGGTCTAGATGCAGTCACATACAAAAAAACTACCAATAATTTATCTATATACAAAGTTTGGTTTGCCAAAGCATATTCATCATCTTTACTCAATTTACACCCAATAACTATAGGTGTACTCACTAGTTTGCATTCTTCCATCTTAAACTTTCTCAACATTTCTTTTATGTACTTGTTTTGAGAAATGAATATACCTTTGTTTGATTGAGAAATTTGTAAGCCAAAATAGAAAGAAAATTCACCAAGCATTAACATTTTAAGGTCACTTTGCATTGCATCCCAAAACTCTTTGTACATAGCCTCACTATTGCCACCAAAGATAATTTCATCAACATAAACAACAACAATCAACAATTGATCACCTTTTGTTTTTATGTATAAGTTACTATTCACAGTACCTCTCCTAATTTTTTTCTATTGTAGATATCTATCCAATTTGGAATATCGTGCTCTAGGAGCCTGTTTGAGTCCATAAAGTGTTTTCTTTAGTTTGCACACAAAATTTAGATTATCTGAGCATTGAAATCCTTCTGATTGCTCAATGCAGAATTCTTCTAATTGTCCATTCAAAAATGCGGACTTCACATCCATTTGATATACCTTGAAATTATTGAATTTAGATAAGGCCAAAAACATTTTGTTTGTTTCCAACCTTGCTACCACAACAAATATATCTTCAAAATCAACTCCTTCAACTTGATCATATCCTTTACATACAAGTCTAGCCTTGTTTCAGATCACTTTTCCATCGTTATTCAACTTCTTTCTAAAGACCCATTTGGTACCAATGACATTTTTATCTTTGGGTCTTGAAACTAATTCCCAAGTTTCATTCTTCTTAATCATATTCAATTCTTCTTCCATAGCATCAAACCAACCTTTCTCTTTGCTTACCTCCATATAGGAGCTTGGTTTAATTTTTGATAATAATGCAAAGTGTACCTATTCATTTGCTTTCTCAATTATTTTTTGGGTTTGAACCCCATTGTCCTTATCTTCAAAAGGATTCTTCTGGGCATACCTAGCCGAAGTATTTGTAACTATATTCTCAAAATCAATTTTGTAATCTTCATCACTATTATGGATTGGATCTTCAATATCTTCCTCATCAAGAATATCAATAGACTGTATTGTTTCATCAATACTTACATTGGTACTTTCCATAATCCTTTTCAGTCTCCTGTTGTAGCATCTATAGGTCTCACTTGTCATAGAATAACCAAGAAAAATACCTTCATCAGATCTAGAATCAATCTTACCCAAATTCTCTTCATCCCTTTTGATCTAGCACTTGCTTCCAAATATCCTGAGATGTCTAACTAAAGCTGGTCTTCCTTTCCATAATTCATATGGTGTTTTAGTAGTCCTAGGTTTGATTTGCACTCTGTTCAAAATGTACACTGTGGTTTGAACAACTTATGTCCAGTACATATCTGACAACTTGGCTTGACTTAACATTGCTCTAGCCATCTCTTGTATGGTCTAGTTCTTCCTCTCAACTACTCCATTATGATATGGAGTTCTAGGAGTAGAAAATTTCCTCCAGATCCCATGCAACTCATAGAATTCATCATACATGTTAGAAGTAAATTTTCCACCTTTATTTGATCTAAGAAACTTGATTGTTCTTCTAGTTTCATTCTCAACCATAGCCTTAAATGCTTTAAACTTCTCAAAAGCTTTTGATTTTTCTTTTAGACAAGTAATCCAAATCATTCTAGAGTAATCATCAATAAGCTTCATAAAATACCTATTATCTTGTAAGCTCTTTGTCCTCATTGGTTGGCATAGGTCAATATGAATAAAATCCAATGGATTTGTTTTGGAATATTCCTTTGTAGGAGATCTGGTCCTTGTCTGTTTTCCCTCATGACATGGTTTGCAACTAGTAAACTAAGGCTTCTTGATCTTTGGCATGTATTTGATCATTCCTTTTGAACTAATCCTCACAAGATCATCAAAATTCATGTGTCCCAATATTCTATGCTAGAACCAACTCTCCTCTCTTTGTATTGCAAAGTAATTTTCCCCATTTACCTCACTAAGATGATGTACACCACTGTAAGTCCTGCTTCCTTCCACAACTATCTCATCAATATTGGTCTTTCTTATTTAACAACCTTTAGCACTGAATGCGAGCTTATAACCTTCATCACACATTTGACGTGGACTCAAAATATTGTGCTTTGGTCCTTCTACATACAAAACATCATGATTTTTTGTCTTTCCACCATCAAGACTCAAAATACCCTTATTGGTAATCTTAGCAACATAATTATTACCAAGAGTTACATATGCCCCATAATTTTTTTTGAAGTGCATGAACTTACTCTTGTCTTTTATCATGTGACTTGAACACTCATTGTCAACGATCCATAGATTCTCCTCCTTTTGAGCATGCAATGCAGTTTGAGCCACCATAGATTTCTTTAATCTTTTCTCCTCCAGTTTCTTCTTCCAAACCTTGTTTGTTTCATTATTCTGACATTCTAACTTAGCTCTTTTTTTATCTAGTATAGGATTCACAAAATTACTTCTACAATTTCTATCAATATGTCAAAATTTATTGCATTTGTGACAGATAATATTGAAATTATACAAGGGTGTATGTGCATTTTTGCTAACATAATCATTTCTTCTTGTCAGACCCTTTCTGTAATTTACAACCTTATGACCAAAATGATTACAATTAAAACAATAAACAAAAAATAATGATAGAACTTGGTATTGTAGCATTTTCCTCTTGATGCTTGTCTTCCAAATCTTCTATTCTATCTATTCATTTGAATGAATCTGTCATTCAACACCTTGCTTTCATTGATTGCTGCAAATTTCTCAAACTTTGAACTTCTAGAGCCATTCCTTTTCGGATTCTGAACAATCAACTTCATAGGTTGTTCGACCACCTTATTCTTCTATTCATCAATAAAACCAAGACCAATTTTGATATGTGGAGATCTATGGATTTCTATTATCTAATCCAATATCTTAGTGCTCTTCCCAAACTTTAACTTCAATTGATGATTTACCTTCTCAAGATCTCTCCCTAGTGATACAATCTTTGCTTCAAGTTTTTCACAGTCCTTGTCTCTTGATAGCAATATTTTAGTCATAACTTCTTCAATCCTCTTTGCCTCTTCCACTTGAACCTTCAAATCAATGACCATATTTTCTACCTTCTCAAGATTTTGAGATAGTATGTCTTGAGTTTCCACTTCTTTTGTAATCCTTTTCCTCAACCTTCTGATTTCCTTGTCAGTGCAAAGCAATTCTTCCACAAGGTCTACTTCTGCATCATTTTCATTTCCAAAATTTATTTCTATATCTTCTTTGGAGGTTTCCATAGCCATGAAAAGAGAATTTTCTCTTTCATTCTCAAAAGTGGCTTGGTCATCATCATCAAATGAGAATCCTTCCTCATTGATAAAGAAACTTTTCTGATTTTTAGGAATTTTTTTCCCTTTTTGAAATGGCTTCTTCTCATCATTTCTAGATTCTTTATATTAAAAATTAGTCATGAAATGACCTACTTCATCAAAATTAATTTTTTTGAAAGGAAACTTACCTTTATACCTTTGGTAAGTGTAAGAAGTTGGGTCCATAAAATGTTCAAAAAGTGGAAGTGTTTTCCCTGATTTTTCAGAAATTTTCACAGTTCGACTGAAATTTTAAAGCACTTACACATTCAACCTTGAAAAAGTCCAATAATATAAAATTTGTTATTTTGAGTCTAGTTTTCAAATATGCAATTTATTGTAATATTCAGATGATACAAAATAATTTTTAATAGGCATGTATAAAAACCACTTTGTAAAAGATTTTTTTAGGACCATACCATGCACATGTACAAACACCATAATTTGACCTAAATAAAAGTATTTTTCTAATTCCATTTGGGAAAATATTTGTATTGTATTGAAGATTGATGAATTTTTTTTTTTATAATTTTTTTCTAAATATTTTTTTATTATTAATTATTTATTGGCCCTAATTGCTATTTTTGAAAACCCTCATGTACGAACACAATAATTTGACCTAAACTAATTGTCTTTCTAAATTTATTTTTTTCATTATGTAAAGAATTATTTTTATATTGATGCCATATAATTTTTTTAACAATAAAATTAACAAATTAAAAATTATGAAAAAATTACGAAAAACCTAAAATTTCAAGTTTATGGACTAGTTTCCTTAGATACTAATTAAAAATAGAAAAATAATCCAATCATAAAAAAAATACATATTTGAAAACTATATATAGTAATATATAAGGGTTTTAATTTCACAAAAGAATTTTGAAAAAAACCATTAACCATATTGTCAAAGTTAGTTTTTTCTCTTGACATTGTCATGACCTTGTACTTGTAGGTCCAAGACTAAGGGTTGGGTTACCATGCCTTTTCTGAGCCTAAATCCAAACGAAAAAACATGGATTGTGAGTTTCAAGCTTTTTGGAATGAGCACCCACTTTAAAATGGGTACTTATTCTAAAAAATGAATGTGTACTTGTTTTAAAGATGAAAAATGACACTTCCCCTAAAAGTAGACCTAACTTCTTGCACTTACCCCTTTTTGGATCCTCTCTGTAACTTCTTGACAAAGTTTGATTCTTCCAAATTTGATCCATCTTCTGAATCTAGGTCATCTTGCTTCTTGGACACCTTGAATGTCACCTCTTTCCTTACAAAATTATCATTCCCAATTCTCATTGCATAGGTAGTCAAAATTCCATGTTACTCATCCATAGTTAGACTATTCAGATCTTTAGCTTTTTCAATAGCAAAAACTTTTGCATCAAATTTTTTGGGAAGGGATCTGAGTACCTTTTTTTCACAATCACACCTTCTTTCAATTCTTCACCGAGACCTCTGATAGAATTGAAAACCTCATCAACCTTGAGTAGGAATGTGACAATGTTTTTGTCCTTTATTTTTAGACTTTCAAACTAACCTCTATGAGTTTGAATCTTTACTTGTCTGAGCTTGTCATCACCTTCATAGATGTTGTGCAACTTATTCTTTACTTCCTTCGCTATCCTACAATGCATACTTTACAAACTCAAAGTTAGATAATATGCATAGAATAACATTCCTTTCCTTAACATTATTTTTACAAGCCTTCTTTCCAGCCTAGTCTCTTGGGGGATTTTCAAGGATCTCTTATCCATCCACAACTGATTTCCAAAATTCAAACCCTAAGGGAATCAAGTATACTTAGATATTCTTACTTTCCAAAAAACATGATTGGAACCATCAAAGAGTGGTGCCTTATTTGAAGACAATCCTTCTTAAGCCACTTAGTGTGCCATCCTGAATCTACCTCAAGTTGTGAAGCTACTTCAAAGGAACTTAGCTCTAATACCAATTGAAGGGCACACAATATACTGAGAGGGGTGAATTAGTATATCAAATCTAGATTTAAAACTCTTTAATTCAACATGTATCCTCAACCATGAATCATAAAAAATGAATCAGACCAACTACTATCAATGAGTCAACACAGATGCACACATTCACATAATAAACATAAGATATACATGGAAAATTGAAATGGGAAAAGCCACGGTGAAAATATTTGCTTGGAGCTACTATTCAAATCATGAAGTAGGCAACAAACTACTAGAGAAACCAATCCCCAATACAAAGATTTGAGAACCAACTCAACAAGTAAGATGCCTATCCTACTAGATTAAAAAGATAAATCTTGTACACCTTCAATGTTGATTACACAACTTACACAAGATCTGGCCTTCCTTTAGACACTCTCCCACACAAACCATGATATTTTGATGATGGTGCTATTATCACCAAGTATTGCACCCTTACTGAGTTGTAAAACTCAACCTATTGGTGAAACATGGGATAAATCCCTTGATTGTGGGATCAAGATGTGGGAGTTAACCTCCAAAGTGAGTTGGTTCTCTTGGAACTATCACCTACTCTAACCTATTCTACTACTTGCAAAGGAAAGAGATAGGAATTGCTATGAAAATTAAAACCTAAGATCCTAAGGTGATGCACCAAATGAATTTTGACCTGCACTTGTTTAAATGAATATAACATGATCAACAATTTAAGATTTGACATAGACAACACAAAATTTCACATGTCTATTGCTCATAAGTATTTCATGAATAGGTTTGGTAACTTGGACATCATTTAGAAGGAGCTGAAAATGTTCTCACAACTTGAATTCTACTCCATGTAGTTAAACAAAAGTAATGACCTGCAAAAGTACATATTTTTGCATAAAGGAAATGAAAATGAGACAAAAATCAACTGAAAGAAGCATCACCACGAAATCACATCAACCATTTTGAAGCTTGAAAAATGAAATAGTTTTGAGAAGGTAAAAAACAACTTATTTTTTTGATATAAAATACTTAAAAAAAACATACAAGTCTAAAAATAAGTTACCATGCCTATTCTTTACTAGAAATAACCTTCATAGGTTGCAATACACAACTCCAAAATGAGCAATAAAAATAAATTTTTTACTTACAATGCACCAAAAATGGGTATAAAGAAACTTCTCTAAGTTTACAATGATTTGCAAAAGTGAAAGAACTAAGTAAAGTGAAGATATGTGTGCCTTTACAAACAATCCCTTCCTATATCCTAGTTTCAAGTTGGAATTAGCATGTGACATGTGTCACAACTACTTGAAAAGGTCAAAAACTTCTTTGGGTGCCTAGCTATCTCTTCAATGTTGGTTCTAAATGTAGGTGTAGCTATACATTGAGGAAGGAAGTGAGAAACTTTAGCTCCTAGATGCCTGAAAATAATTTTGACCGACTCAACTCTCCCCTAGATATTTGCAACTACCCCTTGTATTTCTTCAAACTGCTATCCAAGTCACCCTAATTCCCTCAAAAGCTTGCAACTGCTGATCTTAATTTGATAAATAGGTGGATGATTGGTTGAACTGCCTCTAATTGTCTATAACTCTTCTAAAATACCAAGCTTGCACTCTCCCTTATTTTAAGTCATGTGACAAGTGACTTGAAGATGATTAAATCCATTAAGAAGGTGCTGAGAGGTTTTAGGGCTATTAATGGACACATGTTTCATCCATTGGTATTTTCTTGGCTTTATCTTTTACCATCTATTAGGCTGTCATTAATGTTTTCAAACTGTCAATAGTCCCTAAACCCTGTGCATTGCTAACTACCCATTCACCCAATTCAAATGACTACTCCTATATCTATTCATATTTGTAATAGGTTTTATTGAAATTATATTGCCACTAGTTTTTCAAGCATTACTATTACTGTCACTCATCTTTCTGCCACTATTGACTTTTGTTGCTCATGATTTAGGCATGGGCATTTAAGTTTCATGAGCTTGAAACTTAATCAACACTTTCAATTATCATCACACCTCTTCCATTTGATTTTTTCCTTTAAAACTGCCATGTACATTTGTGCATATCCTATGCTTTCATACATTGTTCTCATCACACTTGCACCGTGCAACTCACTTGGGTATGAATGCTCTCCATTCATAAGTAAGGTGGATGCTCCTTTGTGCAAGACTGCCTCTCTCATTCTCATGATCTTGAATACTACCCATATAAGACCCTTGTATTTTGACAAGTCAATAGTTGCACAACTTGTTCACCATGGCTATGTTCATAAGTCTAAACTCTAGTAATAGGGTGTATGATTGTCCTTGTCTTATATTTGACTTCATTGCGACTTCACATAATGACTATCCTATTGATCATCTTTGATGATTTTGGAAAAAACCTTCTAGTCAGGTGGCTTGCCTCCTCCATTGGCCATGGTAAAGGTGACAACAATGATGGTTTCTAATTCCATGACCCATGATAAAAGGTTCCAAAAGCTCAAGAACTTTACGAATTTCCTTTCCTTCTATTTCACTTGTTTTCTTTTCATACATTTTGGATTGTCTTTCTCATGGCCTTTGTTCTTGTTATCACTATGCCTTCTCAGGGGTGTCACTTGCAATTCAACAAGGATCAATATGGTTTGACCACCTTATGGGTTTTACCTCTTGATTTTTTGACATAGACATATTCTCATCTTCAACAAAAGATGGGATTTCATCAAAAAAATTAGTCAACACTTCACATTCAACCCTTGTTACTTCCTTTTCAACCTACTATTCTATTTGATCATACTCATCATCCCTTGGAAAGAAGTCTAATTTTTTATTTTCTACCTCATGTGCTAGTTCATTTATTGCAAGTTGTTACTCTCTTACCTCTGAAAACTCCTCCTGCTTGTCATTAAACCAACTATCTTGATAAACAATAGGTCCACTTTGTAAAAAAAATGGTGCTAGGATGAGAAGACTGATTTGGTGGATGATTTTGAGGAGTTTTTTGAGTCTCTTGAGGTAGGAAAAGCTCTTGAGGAGACTCTTCATGAGAAATAGTAGGTTGAATTTGTTCAAGCACATGTTTTCATAATGGAAAAATACTCCTAAAACTTGGTATTTCAAATTTAGCACACTTGCTTGAGAATTCAAGGGACTTATCTTGCTTGAAACTTGGAAACTTGTACTTAGGAGCCTCCTCTTCCACAAGCTGATTTGGAATGCAAGAGGTTTATTCGGACTCAAGCTTTTATATTTGGGAAAGAAACAAAATCATTTACTCTTATCTGACATAAATCTCTTTTGCAAGAGACTCCTCATATTGCTTCCTTTTTATATCCATATCTTGTTGGTATTCATAGGCTTGGTAAGCCAATTCCTCTAGTTGCAAATCAAATTCTTGTTATTTCTTGATGTCATCCAATTGCTTATTGAAGCCTATTAATATGTTTTTGATGCAACTTATCCCCATATTATCTGTATCTTGGGGCTGGCTATGAAGATAACAAGGCTAGTTTATCGTAGCAATGACTTCTTGAAACTTATTGGAAGGTTGCCAAAAAGGTTGTGTAGGAGTGGGTAGGTGGTAAGGATGATGAGAATGCTGATAACTTACTATTATAGGTTCATTTGGAATAAAACATAGCAAGTTGTTTTGTTTGGTATGGTTGGTAAGAAGGTATATGAATATAATTTTCATGGAATGGAGGTGAAAAAGGAAAATTGTCCATGAAATTTTGACATATTAAAGCATTCAAAAAGCTGGAAAATTTCTTGAAAAATTCTTAAAATAAGAATAATCAAGATCAATTTTTACAAAATTTAAGCACACACCAACACTTAGCCTACTTGAGCCAATAGAGTTTGATCTTAGAGTTTCCAAGTGTGTGAATATTATGCTTCCAAAGGAAGATATTGCTGACATACACACCAAATAACAACAGTGATAGGACAAATTTTGAACCGAGTTTGTTCAATTGTCCCATTAGGTGAGCCAAAAATTGTTATCACCTAATAGTGCACCCTTACTGAGTTGCAAAACTTAGTCTACTGGTGAAACATTGGATCTATTCTAGGTTTGTGGGTCACCTATGACAGAAGAGAACCTATAGAGAGGCCTAGTTCCCCTTAGTGTACTTGCCATTGTCACAAGAATATTGCACTCTTTAATAATCACTTCATACTACCATGAATTTGCTCATATACACTATGACCTGATGACTTCCTATAGACTGTCATTGATTCTTGGATGAATCTACCCCTTTGATCACCTATTGCTTGCTATTAAGGATTTTCTATTAGGAAATTTAATTTAAGTATTTGCTACCATTAGCATCTATGTATTAACTGTGCCCTTTTGAGTTTCAATGAGTGTACCCATACTATTACTTGCACACATATGACCGCCCTTTTAGTTTAAGGGGCTATCATTGAAATTTACTCCTTTTCAATATCAAACCTGCTCCTTTGTTGAATGACTGTCATCATCTTAGGCTATCCTGGGCACATAATGATGAATTTTCCCTCAAAACAATACCCCTATAGGTTGCACTTTACAAAGAGATTGTCACTTGTCATTGATGACTGTCATCATGAAAAAAGGTTGAACTTCATTGTTTTTCCTTAGCACTATCCCTTTGAAAACCATTACTCTATCTGTACTTCATGGCTAACAAACATATCATTGCCCTATTGATATTCATTGCAAATTGTCATAATATCTAAAAATTGACTTACATAAACTGCCCTTTCAATTTGTTGCCTACTGTCATTTCTTCCCAAGACAACTATCTTATCCATTTTCCTTTGTAGAAACTTTATCTCTTGACAAAGTGATTTCCCTTCTCTTGATCTTAACTCTCATGTTATGAGATAACTGTGCCTATGTAAAAGTCCACTCTCCTTCATGCAACCACTATAACTTGAATATTATTCTAATGACATTGTCTTAGTGTGAAGATCACTATTTGACTATTACTATGTGATGTCATTGTCCTAACCTTTATGTATACCCTTCATTGATAGAAAATTTGAGAGATTGCATTTATGGCCCATATTAATAGCTATATTAAAGAGGAGCTTGATTCAAGCAAATGTGCCAAGAAGGTCTTAAAAAGTGGCAAGCTGAAAATTATTTAACAGTCCATAATCTAAAAGACATAAAACCTTGTAGAATGACTATTACTCTTGCAGTCAAAAGGAATTACAAACATTCATTGCTGAATCACATGACTTTATGTTCTTTAAAATTTTCTAATCACATGGAAAATTGCTTTTCCTATGAGATTTTATGTTCTTCTACTTATGACTTTTGGGATGCTACAAATTAGGGAGGAGAGGAAGCATTTTTGCAAGGTCAAAAAGTAGGGAAACACATGGAGACACCTTTTTCTTTCCTTTTTATGGACCAACTCTGCATCATTCTTGCATGAACTTGGCATATGAATTTTTTATTCCAAAGGAGTTGTATGAATAGAAGGATCTATGGATGCAGGCAACTTGTTGAAGGGTTTGTGATTATAGGAGGCAGAGGTATTTTGTTTTGATAATCCAATGAGATCAAAGGAGTGTTAGTTCTTGGCCATAAATAACATCATCTTAGTCTTTGCTATCAATGGAGGGTATACATAGAGGTTAGGATAGTGACCTCACATAGTGATAGTCAAACAGTGATCTGCATGCTAAGACAATGTCATTAGAATAATATTCAAGCTACATTGGTTACATGAAGGACAGTGGGCTTTTACACAAGCATTATTATCTCATAACATGAGAATTAAGATCAAGAGAAGGGCAGTCACTTTGTTAAGAGATAAAGTTTCTACAAAGGAAAAGGGATAAGATAGTTGTCTTGGGGAAAAATGACAATAGGCAAAAAATTGAAAGGGAAGTTTATATAAATCAGTTTTTAGAGATTGTGACAACCTGCAATGAATATCAATAGGGAAATGATATGTTTTTTAGCCATGAAGTGCAGATAGAGTAATGGTTTTCAAAGGGACAATGCTAAGGAAAAATAATGAAGTTCAGTCTTTTTTCATGATGGAAATCATCAATGACAAGTGACAGTCCCTGTGTAAAGAGCAACCTACAAGGGTATTGTTTTGAGGGATAATTCATCATTATGTGCCTAGGATAGCCCAAGATGATGATAGTCACTCAAAAAAGGAGTAGGTTTGATATTGAAAAGGATTAAAGTTCAATGATAGCCCCTTAAATCAAAAGGACAGTCATATGTGTGCAAGTAACAATATAGGTACAATCATTGAAACTCAAAAGAGCACAATTAATACACAGATGCTAATGGTAACAAATACTTAAATTAAATTTTCTAACAACAGACCCGTAATAGCAAGCAATAGGTGATCAAAGGGGTAGATTCACCTAGGAATCAATGATAGTCTATAGGAAGTCATCAGGTCACATCATATATGAGCAGATTCATGGTAGTATGAAGTGGTTATTAAAGAGTGCAATATTCTTGTGACAATGGCAAGTACACTAAGGGGAACCAACCCTCGTTCGCAGTTTTCTTCCATTATAGGTGACCTAAAAAACTAGAAGAGATCCAATGTTTCACTAGTAGACTGAGTTTTGCAACTCAATAAGGATGCACTATTAGGTGATAACAGGTGCATAATGATTGAGATGTAACTCCCATTGAATTAATCTTGCTCACACAATACACTCACCACACACATTACATAGTTCAAGTGGGATCTAAAAATATGATGATTATATACATATAATTGCATTAACATTATTTCAAGTCATCCAGGAGTCCCTTGACACCTTTCATGAATAACTAGGTCAAATAAGGTGGACCTAAATTGAAATTTACATGAAACGTGTAGTGGGTAGTCCTAAATCAAATTTGTTGTAACCAAAAGAAAATGATATCATACGCATCCTCCAGGAACCTTAACTAGGACCTATTTCACCATCCCATGCTACCTCCAGAGGTCACAGGCTACAAGCCATTGTTGCCTAGTTTCAAAACACCAACTGGTTAACTAACCAACATAGAGATGCTTTTGCCACTTCAATCTTTTTGCTCACTGAACATAAATCTTGAAAACTATGGAATACGATAGAAAAAATGTAGACATACTCTCCTTTCAAATCATAGAAAAAAACTTGCATTTAGAAGATATACAAATCATAAATATGTTGCCAAAAAAATCTCTCTGGCTGGGAAATTGGCCTCAACATTCTGGATCAGATTTCTGGATTACCCCTATTAGCATGAATAGGTGCAGTTTGATACTACAAGCATACTACAACAATCTTCTTAATTTTCTCAAACACACTGATATAACATGAAAAAATTATACCTTGGTTTCAACAAGTATGATTACATTTAATTCTCACTGAACTACTTACATTACTCCTTTGACATCACTGAGCACCTTTGAAATCAATGATAATATATGCTAAACACACATTTGAATTTGGATTTAATTAAAGAAGCGTTTTCCATGTTTGGTAGAGTATTGGTGCATATGTTCTCTCCTTATGCTACTAGTTTGCACGTCTTGTACACCTAAGGAATACTGGAAAAGTATGATCTTCTCTTGTGCTATGTGTGATTTTGAGAATTAGAAACACTAGTATCTCTATTTAATTTAATAGGTCTACTTGAGGATTTCATCACCTCAAAGACAACCTCAACCACATTTATTAGAAGAGTATATAAAGGGGGGAGAACAAAATTTGTATCTCTAGGTGTGGCCAACGTCCTATAAACCAAGCATCGCAACCCTTGGCCTGCCATGACATGTATAGGTGAAGAGAAGAGGGGAGACCCCCTTGACTTGGGCATCCCTAGATGGGCTTACTATTCATGGAAACACTACAAATGTTATTTTTTAGAAGCCTTTGAGACCATCAGTTGTTGGCTTAGTGTGGTATAGGGTAGAGTATCATGTTGAATTTACTCACCATGTACTCTTTTCTTGTTTCACTCCTTGTTAGGACCTCATCCTTCCAAGGTTACGGGTGTTAGGGTGGTAGATGACCTTAACATACCCTAGTTACTCATTCATTTGAATGTATTACACTTCGATGGGTGGGCCTCCACTAAGTCAATACACCTTTTACTACTAATTGGGCTATGCTACTTGATGTGTTTTCTTGTAAAGATCGATGAATAGCCATTATCTTGTGTTTTTCATTAAACTCATAAAATTATCCAAAATACACCATGGATTTAGTTTTACATTCCATTCTCTATTGTGTGATTTATCTCTTTCTAGACAAAAAAAATTCAAAGCAGTCTTCAAAACAATCAAATTAGTAAAAAACCTTAGACAAATTTTAGGTTTAGTTGTAGAATCACACTTTTGTGTTACAATGACACTTTTGTAGCCACTGTGGTGCATTTGATAATTTTGTAATGCTTCTATTAACACTCAACACTTTTTCTAAAAACACAACAATGTGTTTGCTTTGCAAATTGATGCTTTTGTGCAAATCAATATTTTTGATTAAAAATTCTCTGTCAGTTCAAAATGCTAGGTTTTGCATAGTGATGCTTCTAAAACATATCAACACTTTTGGTAAACCTAGTGCTTCTTTTGTCATGGTTTAACACTTTTTCCATATCCTACCACGTTTGATAGGGGGAAGTGCACCACTTTTAACATCTTGTGACATGTTTGATAATTACAATGAAAATTTTGAAATATAAAGAGACGCATTTGACTATCAAATCAAATTTCTAGAATCCTTGAATTTCTAGTCTCCAAAATTTAATAGAAAATCAAACTAGGATCTAAGACCTATGTTGTAGTAGACCTATAACCAACATGCCTCATTCATATACAACAATTTTTTTTTTCACCCTCATCTCTTTCCATTTCTTTATCTTGGAATTTTAGAGTTACAACTCTATATATTTTAGAAAAATAATGACATCTCAATCATCAATAAAACATCAAATCCACCAGCAACTAAAATTAGTCATAAGTCTTTCTTAGATCTCCTATCCTATCTCCTAGTTTATCTTTTTCTTGGAAAACAATAATTTTTAAGTACATAGTTGAATTAGCATCAAAATCAATGGGGAAATTAGCTTAGAGGTCTTGTTTACCCTTAATTTGATAAACTCACCATCATCCCTTTGCTTGAGCTCATTAGTCTAGTACAAGTAAAGAACATCCTTTAGCACCATATCAAACATAGATCTAGCTTAAATTTTATTTTTGGAGGTTTTCATATCTCCCATCAAACCAACATCATCAACATCAAAGCTTTGTCCAAATCGATCTAGTATAGCTCTTCTAAGTCCAATCTTAAAACAAAACCCACATCAACATCACATAGTCAACTACCACTTATATCCCATTTTCCATAAGCTCATTTCATTATATACCTATTACAAGGTCCCAACATAAGAAAATCATGGAGTCGAACCCAAGTAGTTTAAATGTTACCATTCAGGCTATGACTACTATCAATACCACATTTGAGATGTCTAGTGATATATTCGATCCATGTGCCTATTAAAAACCACAACAATCAAACCAACAACAATCATGTCAACAATCACAATATCAAATCATCCTCATAAACGACATTACCAATGAAGCCAAGTTATCTAGTGAATTCATTAAGGAAGAAATTTTGGAAATACAACAAGATCCCTCATTATCTAGTAAACTTGATTCCCTTATTTCCATGGATCCCAAATCTTACTTTCTTAAACTTGCAAAAAATGGTGCTAAACTACCCGTTATTTATAATGTCAAAACCATTAGAGAAAAAGCTCAAACAAATGTCATGCCAACTAGTGTTCCTATACATGAGAACATTCCTGTAATGCACACTATCATTGAAAAAATACCACCACCCATACCAAACATACCAAGTCAACCTATGATGCCACCATATGACATAGATTCTATACCATTTTATAAAAAAATTGCGAATCCACTATACAAAAAAAATTTTGTAGGTGATAAAAAAAACTCACTTCTCCCAAATATGAACATTCCACCTTCCTCAACATACACATCCATTCAAACAAAACCAAACATGCCAAACTATATAAACAACCCTTTTACAACCCTAACTCCGACACCATTTGTGTTTCCTAGCATTATCATAAATACAACACAAAAAATCAAATACAAAAAGGAGCATAAATAATCCCCATAAATCAAGTCAACATTCCAACTCCAAAACTACATCATTTTCAATCATCAAAAAACATTCCATGACTACCATATGAGGAAACTATAGTGTATCACATCCTACACCAACACCCACACCTTAACAACAAGTCATACACCAACAACATAACCCTCATCAAAATCCAAACACATTTCAATAAGCACAATACATTCAACAACCTCAAACAATACCCCAAACACAATACATTCAACAACCTCAAAAAACACCCCAACCACAATACATTCAAAAACAACCAATTACACCACAACAACATGTCCTACAATAAAAATATACCATACCTCAACAACAAAAAAACATCCCACAACAACAAAACCCACACCAACAACAACAACACATATCATAATAACAACATCCCCCATACAATCTATATAACCCTACACATGGAAAAAAAATAGACAACACCAACACGTACCATATGAATCATATAGAATAAACCAAAAAATTACACAAAACAAAAATTGATCATACAATTCATCATCGATCCCACAACACCAAAAAAAACTACATCCCACTAGCCTCTAAACACTCAACAAAATGACTTGGCATCTCAAATCCAAATTTTAAATGAAAAAATCAAGAATATTCAACTAGGGAATACAAAGAAAAACTACACACTTGAGGAAATTTGTCCTTATTCATTTGATAGAAGCCTACCTATGATACCTTTTCCTAACAACTTTAAAATTCCAAAATTTAAGTATAAGGGAAGAGGTGATCCTTGTGGGCGCATATGAGATTTCTATGTAGCTTGTTTAGACATCTCCTACAATACACACCTATTTCCCCAAAGCTTAGGATGACAAGCCATAAAATGGTTTTCTCATCTACCCCAAGGTATCAAAACACTCGAAGAACTAGTTGAAAATTTTGTTAGTCACTTCTACAATATAGAAAACGAGATAGTCAAGCACCAAGCAAAACCAAGGAGAAACATTTTCCTCATTCTTACAATGTTGGAGACTGAAACATAGAAAAAGGGATCCTAGGTCCTAAATCCAAAGAACCTAGGATTCAATAGTGGCCTTTTTCCAAATTTCATTAGCATGCAGATACAAGGTGAAAACACTAACTTTAAGCCCTAATGGAAAGCCTATTAGACTTGAATCTAAATCTAATGGGGAATTAGAATGGATTAGGAATATTTTATAATGATTAAACTAATGATCCTATATGCCCTAATACATAAAATGCAAGATATTGACAACTAATAGACAAAAACAATAGTTTGCAAATGGATTTGGGAAGTGTAGAGCACAACGAGCCTACTCAAAAAAATTGGTTTTGATGTGCCTACAAGGACTCATTCACCCAATGGTAAATGGGTCTTTGAAAGTTGGTCTTGATCAACTTTCTAGGTCCTCTATTGCTGGATCTGAGCTTCTATTTTCCACTTGCAAATTTTTTAGAATGTCAAAAATACATTTCAGAACTTAGTTTTTGTGTCTTGAAAACTTTTATGACAACAAATGCAACAATGCAAAATTGCTCTTCAAGATCTCTCCAATCTTTCTTCAACCTGTAATCTACACATACAAAAAGAGGGAATTTTTTTTGTGCCACATAGGGGTTTGCCTCAGTCAAACCTCATGAATATTGTTCCTACTTTTACAATGGAAATTCCAAAGAAAAAAACCTTAATGGAAAGGAGGGAAATGATGAATGAATAATTTGTTGCAACTCACCACCCTTCAATGGCTTCCTTGAAGGGATGAAGAAATACACATCACTTCAAGGGAATTGGATCTTACTTTCTTGATTTGCTTGAATGCTTGAATGCATGAAGACCTACAACACTTGTTAGCCTTCACAAGACAACATGAACATGCATAGAATTTTACATGATGTTAGGATCTTTATTACTGCTACAAATGGTTGATAATTTTTCTCTTGAATGCTCAATTATTATCTTGAAAATAATTTTTGATCATAAGTTCTCCAAATTATTCCTTATCTTTAAAATGATAAAAATACTATATTTATAGGTGTTTATCTAATTTCCTAAAAATTAGATTCCAAAATATGACACTTAGAATTTGAATTTTGATTATTAAAATGCTGCCAAAAACATATTTTAATTTGGTTCTTGGCTCATAAAGGGGACCCACATGGGCAAATGGGTCTTGGTCTATACTTCCATGACACACATGATCTAAGGAAATTTAATTATTAAATGCGTTTATTTAATGTTGGTTCCCCTTTCAAAAAAAGGTAAGAATTTTCCTTTGGAATGCATAATTTGGAAAATTAGAAGCTTAATTAAGTCCACTAAATTAAGGGGCCCAAAAATAGTGTGAAATTGTAAAGGTATACAATTTTCTACACTACATTTAGCCCCCACCTTAGTGAGAGTATGAACTTACGCTCAGACTCACACTAAAGTAGAGAAATATATGTCAAGAGGGGTCCAAATGCATGAATCTCGAAGATATAGGATGAAAAAGGATCAAGGAGGTTGCATAAGCCCCTAGGATCTAATATCCCATGGAAAACCAACATAGTCAGAAAGGAACACACATGCATGTTTGATATGCAAAAAGATGAGATACACAAAAATACATGTCAAAAAAATGAAGCATACATTATGAAAACACATGAACATAACATATAGATGATGATGACATGCAAAAAAACACAGTGTAAACTCATGAAAAATACACAAAAAACACAAGGTTAGTACTAAAAGGGATTTGAGTCGGTAAGGTAAAGAGACCTCGGTCTTAAATTGTCTCAAATACCAAATGTCATCCATCAAATAAATGAATTCTCCCATGAGGATTGAAGTCATATGCATCACTCACGGGCCACATGGTTCCACTAGAAAGAAAGCTATGTTATGCTAGGTGACCATGAAATACATTAATCACACAAGATTGTGAAGTTTAATATTCATTGGGTGAGCCCCCAAGGCAAGGATGAGAAACACACACTAGGTCTACAAAGTATGTTCTCATAAAAGGGGTGGCTTAAATGGGAAGGATGAACTAGGTCTACATGTATGTACTCATTTCTCAATCCATACCAAAAGTTATACTCCCTAATAAATTTGATAAGGTGCCACAAAAATGATCATTGCTTCACAAGGCTAGCAAGCTACATTATGCTAGACACTCATGGAATATAACTACTTCACAAGGCTAGCAAGCTGCATTATGCTAGACACTCATGGAATATAATTTCTTCATAAGGCTAGCAAGCTGCATTATGATAGATACTCATAGAATATAAATGATTCACAAGGATATCAAGCTTCATTATGCTAGACATTCATGTAATACATGAATCCACTGGAAAACAATTTTATTATGCTCAATGACCATGATTATGACAAGGTTTAAATGAAAAAAAGGTAAACAATAAAGATAATAAAAAAGGTTTTACTTAATGCATGGAAGGTCACACCTTAGGGAACATCACACTTGAAATCACTAATAAGAGAGGAATAGTTGAGGAATAATAGATTTGCACCTTAGGGAAGGGAATGCAAACCATAGCATTACCACCAAGAGGAATATCATATGCCAAGAAGGATCATACTATTATGGGACATTAAGCCTAAAATTACCAAAAAAGTGATACTTAACATGGATCAAGAAAGCCACACTTTGATTAACAAGGTCACACTCTCTAGGAGATGTATGCTATCATCACTAAGAAGGGAACATTTCTTATGCAAACAATGAGTGGGGGACTATATTACCCCCATTAAAATGTCAAAATATTTATATGTTGGTATTTTAGGAGAAAACAAGGGAAGAGTGTGTCCTTGAAAAGAATGCATGCCTCCCCAAAACAAGTTATCATTTCCCCCCAAGCATAGAGACAAGGATAACTGCACCAATGACCATCATGTCGCTTCCATGAAAAATATGGTTACACTTAAGATTTTAAACACCATGAATGACAATGAGCAAGCCACATAAAGCTAAAAATGCTAGAAAGTGATGAGCAACATGATAGGATGAAGATCATTATTGATTATAGGAATCAGGTGCATCAACACATGGAAGAGAACCACAATCCTTAAAATGTATTTTATGACTCAAGGCCTTATATTCATTGGCAGAATGATGATGCACTCAATGTTATGCACAAAATGAATATTTTTTGTAGAATTTATTTTGTGTTCTTGGAGGAAGAGTAATCAGGTGGGATTTGAGAAGCCTAAACAAGATATTCTCTTGATAAAAAGTAGGGGACATTTCTTTCTCTTGTGAAGAAAAAAATTCTTTCTTATCACAAGATGTCATACACATAGTAGATGATCAAGCATTAGATGAGGATGGAGATGAAGGTTGGAAACCTAGACCCTACTTGGAAAAGTATGGTATAGATTTCATTTGATACCTATCATTTTATTTCATTTTTTTTATTACATCCATGTTTAGAAAGAATTTTGTATCCATGACCATAATGTGCTTCCAACTTAGATGAAGATATTTTATCTACACGGTTATGCAAATATTGGCTTCTTCTTGAGCACACAAATCCTTTTTATTTTTTTTTAAAGTTATGCATCTTCCTCTCATGTGGGATGGGAGTTGAAGATCCCCCATCACCACCAAGGGGTGATGTTGTTGATATAAAACCAAGTTGATCGAATGAGACACATGACTATTTTAGTTTAGATTGGGAAATTTTTCACTCTCCCATAAAGGAGGGTTAAAAATATAATGAACAACATCATCATCTAAGATTTTTGTTATAGGTTAAAGACAATTAGGAGTATCATCAAATTATATAGGTTCTACCTTTCAAGTTGGAATCAAAGTATTGAGAGAGTTGGAAGTGTTATGATCATGTTGAACTTGTCCATTATAACTTTGTTCATCTACTTCAATCATGTATATATTGTTATTATAATCATACTTCATCTAATGGTGAAGAGTAGATGGTAATCCCTTCATGGCATGAATACATGGTCTACCTAGGATAAGGTTGTATGAAAGAGGTCCTGACATGATATGGGAAAGAGCAGGTAAAACCACGAGTCCAACCTCAATGAGTAATACGATTATTCCTAAAGGTTGCTTATTAACATTGTCAAAGCCACAAATATTAACACCATTGGCTTGTATAAGATTCTTGTCCGTACCAATTTTATCTAGGAGATCAATGCTACAAACATTAAGATCCACTCCATTATCTATGAGAGTATGCCTAACTACAATTTCATTGATGATCACCTTTATCATTAAGGCCTCATGTTTATTTTGTATCTCAAGTGAGGATAATTCATGTTGAGGGAATTTAATATCCTACTTTGTCACTTGCATACAATCAAATGAGGTGGCTACATCATTTAGTTTAACAAAATATTGTACATCATATTTTTGAAAAATCTCCTGGAGCATCCTATTGTATGTAGGTGATGTTTGAATAAAATCCCAAAGGGATATGTTTTTCAGAGTATGATGAATTTGCTCAACATGATACTCTCTACCACTACACTAAGGAATGTTATATGTGTGATCAACTATTTTATAACTTGGTTGCTATGACACATGCTTACTAGTGAGTTTCCTTGCAAATTTCAAGATACTACTTAGAGGTTTTGGTTTTTTTTAAGGTGGTCCTGTGATTGGAGGTGACTTAGGAGGTCTAATAATTAAAGGAGATCCAATTGTTACTTGTGAGTTCATAACCTCAACTGAGTTACCTACTTTTTGATAACCTTCTATCGAGGGAGAATCTAAGGTGACCTTAGCATGTTCATCTAAGAAAGCTATCTTTTCATATTTATGCCCAATAATATCTTCCCAAGTAGGAGAGGTAGGGGAGAGAAACAAACACAATTCTCATGATGCTCAAGGATTGTATCTTCTAACACCAATATAACTTCATCACAAATAGGAGAGGTGTTGGGAGAAGAAAAAATATAATTATCATGATTGTCAATGATTGCATCCTCTTGTATCAAAACATCCTCACAAATGGAAGAGATATTAGGAGGGTAACTAACATTCTTTTCAATGGTTTCATTTATTTTCCTTAGATTATGTTCATAAGTATAGAGGTTACAGTCATACAAGCGATGTGATTCCCTATGAAAAAAATATGCTTGAAAAGGAAACATTCCTCCACTTGCCATATGAATTTTTCAATGTGTTGTAACAACCTAAGGTTACAAATTGCAAAAACAAAAGCTATTTTGCCCAAATTATGCAATGCTTTAGAAAATGTAAACAATTGTACTACAAATTTGATGATTTTCAATACCAAAATGCAATTTTTTCCCAAAGATGTAAAAAATAAAGAAAAACAACAATTGTAGATTGCATATGTAATAACATTTTTTTATAATTTTAAATCAGATAATTGCAGGAAGAAATGGATTGATAATACAAAGACAAAAGTTTGTACAAAAGCTATCTGAGACACTTGTACATGGATAGGGTCACTCGAGGGTGAATGTGTCTTTGTACAAGGTTCTAAAAATTGAAAAATTGAAATTTTATGTTGTTTAATGTTTCTTTCTCTAGTTGCAAACAGGTTAATCAGTGATTGTTTTTCCAGTTTTTACTCAATGTAGGATAAGGTAATGCCAAATGCAAGTGTGAAATAAAGGTGAAAATATTTTAATTTTTTTAATGCAAATTTTAGATCTAAAACGCAATAATTAAGTGATGTTAAGATGCCACAACTAGAAAATGATGTTTTTGATGTAATTTTTGAAACAAAACTATGCAATTTTTTTACTTGTTTTTGAGCTAAAATGAAATATGCAATTTACATGAAATGAACAATTTCATATTTTTAACCACTTAATGAATGAAAATTAAATGTAAATATGATCTAAAGATGACTCTAATGCAATCTATATAATGCAATATGTGGCACAAAATTTATGATGCAAAGATGAAACCCTAAATGAGAAATGCAAAGCAATGAAAGGAAAAACCTAGATCTAGGGTTTGAAAAACTCCCAATTTTATAAATTCTATAGTGTTAACATGCCGAGTTAACCAAAATGAAACATAAGAAAGGGGATCCTAGTTCTTAAATCTAAAGAACCTAGGATTCAATGGGAACCTTTTTCCAAATTTCATTAGCATATAGATCACAAGGTGGAAAGATTGACTTTCAACCCTAATGGTGAGCCATTCAAACCTGAATCTACATCTAATAGGGAATTAGAATGGATTTGAAATATTTTATAATTATCAAACTAATGATCCTATATGCCCTAATATATAAAATTCAAGATCCTGACAATTGACAAAAAGAAACAACAGTTTACAAGTAAATCTAGGAAGTGTAGAGGGCAACAAACTTTCTAAAAAAAAAAGGCTTTGTTGTGCCTACGAGGCCTCATTCACCCAATAGTGAATGGATCTTTAAAAGGGGGTACTAATAAAATTTATGGGTCCTCTGGTGTTGGATTTGAGCTTCTTTTTTCTACTTGCAAATTTGTCAGAATGGCGGAAATAAATTCTACAACTTAGTTTATGTGTCTTGACAACTTTGATGACAACAAATGCAACAATGAAAAATTGATCTTCAAGATCTCTTCAATCCTTCTTCAATATATAATATACACATACATAAAGAGGGAAAAATGTTTGTGTCATATAGAGGTTTGCCTCAGTCAAACCCCTGTGAATAGTGTACTCACTTTCACAATGGCAATATCAATGATAAAAACCTTAATAGAAAGGAAGGAAATGATGAATGGAAAATTTTATGCAACTCACCGCCCTTCAATGGCTTCCTTGAAGGAATGAAGACATACAAATCACTTCAAGGGAATTGGATCTTACTTTCTTTATTTTCTTGAATGCTTGAATGCATGAAGACCTACAACACTTGTTAGCCTTCACAAGACAACATGAACACACATAAACTTTGACATGATGTTAGGATATTTATTATTGCTACAAATGGTTGATAATGTTTCTCTTGAATGCTTAGTTATGCTCTTGAGAACAATTCATGATCATAAGTTCTCCAAATTATTTCTTAGCTTTCAAATGATAAAAGGATTGTATTGATAGGTAGTTATCCAATTTCTCAAAAAATATATTCCACAAGTTGACACTTGCAATTTAAATTTTGATCATGAAAATGCGGCCAAAATCATATTTTATGGGGACCCATTCGCCCATGGGAAAATTGGTCCTAGCCTATACTTCCATGACACACATGATCTACGAAAATTTAATTATTAAATGCATTCATTTAATGTTGGTTCCCCTTTTAGAAAATGGTAAGAATTAGGCTTTGGAATGTATAATTTGGAAAATTAGAAGCTAAATTAAGTCTAACAAATTAAGGGACCAAAAAATAGTGTGAAATTGTTTAAAGGTATATAATTTTCTACATTATAGGCACATAAAGCTAGCAAATGTAAATGGCCAATACTTGAAAAAAACTGTTGACATTTTTTTCCAAAATCTAAATACAAAAATTGGTTTCCATCTAACTGTGAAATATGAAAATACCTTTGAAGATATCATAGAGAAGGAAATCACTATTGAGAAGGATCTCATTTCTAAGGGCCTTGTCAAAACCTATAAAGACAATAAGGATTACACATTTAGTTCTAATGATAAACCTCACCTTTCCGAAAAAAATAAAAATGTCACCAATGATGGAGTGGTAGATGTCAAAATCGTGCAAAATATACAACCCCCATCTAATATTTCATAAATTCAACCAAAACACAAATCCTCCAAGGGGACCACCAAGACCTGCCAATAGTACTAGTTAGACAAAAATATAACCCCTTAGGGGAACCCATCAAAATGATAATGAAAATGACGACCCAAACAAATCTAATCAAGCTTCTAGAGCTAAGATATTATGATGAACCATAGATAAAACCCTCTGGGTACAATGACAATGATTATTGTGAATACAATTGGACAAAAGGTCACAAAACATCAAATTATGTGAAAATAAAAATTCTCATACAAGATCTCATTTACCAAGGAGACGTCACTATTGATCAACATCCTAGGACTTTTAGAAATAGTGATCTAGGAATATATAAGAATCCAATCCTAGATTATGAAAAAGGAATTGATTCTAGTAAAACAAGCAACTATAACAAAGTAAAATTTTCCTATGATAATGTACTAATATGTATCTAGGAATCTGATAATCACATCAATAATATTCATTATTCACATAATGATAAATTATACATATATCAAGATACTTTTCCCAAGTATGATCAAAATAATCCATCTTTTTCTAGCAATAACTCATCCCAAAATAATGGCATTTTGTACATCTCTAACCATAACATACCTCCCTCAATTGAATTTATGATAGGTCATACCGAAGAATATTATCTTGAAAAGCCTCCATCTCATCCTTGAGACCTTCACAATATCATTCCACACCATCCCTATTAAATCACTCACCCAATGATGATACCTTTCAAAATCTTTTCCAAAGGCTATCCACAATAGATAACAATGAACTCCAAGCTAATCCAAATATTGACACAAATCCAATCTATGATCAAGAAACCTCATTCCAATTACCATCATGCTTCCCATCACCTATCATGTCCACTCAAAATCCATTACCATCATGCCAACATTTTAAAACCATCCAAAAGTACATTATTCATATCCCATCATTAACCCCAGATCTATGCCAAGAAAATAATCCAAAGCATAATGAAAAAATATCTAAAATGAATCAAGATCAATATATTCAAATACTACAATATCATCCTATCATTGATCAAAATCTCATATCTCTAGAGTTCCATAATGATCCCATTCACGAGCCAACACTTGATTCCATCAATATTCTAATAGCCTCTACTCCCCCAAATGAGATACTTGCTTCGATTGGACACATATATGATCTCCTCCTTGTTCATCAAGGTCAAGAATCTTCCACTCTGGACATATTTGAAAATGATGAAGCTATAGCTGAGTTCACAATACTTCATGATGATATTCCAATAAATGAACATAAAAAGTGTTTTTATATCAACTTTGAAACATCTTTTGATGAAGATATTGATCCATAAGTGACTATAGATCTGATCAATATCCAACAAAATGATGAAGAACCAATAACCTATCAACTTAGATCACTCCTTTTTTTAGAGAATTCTCTCTTACTGATGAGAAGAAAACTATCATTAATGGTTCCCAATAGTGCAAAGAAGAATTAGCACCTTGTTTCCAATACAATACATATCTTGATGCCAAAAAAATATGTCAACAGATGTAATATCAAGGGAAAGGATTAGGCCTACATGAACAAGGTATTCTAGAACTAGTATAGTTTGTTAACACTCCTAAGCATCAACGTATGGATCAAGGAATCTAATGATGTTAGTGGTACCCCCATGATACTGCAAAAAAAATTATCTAATGGAAATATCAACATAGGAGTAATGAAGAGTACTTATGATGAAGTTATTGCCAACACTCCAACCATCCATATCATAAACCATCCTTCCTAAATCTTTCCACCCACCAATTGGGACCAACAAAAGAAAAATCCTTACAAAGAAAAAGATGAAGTTGTTGAAGCTAATAAATCAAAAAGTTTAAGTGGACACATGAAGCTAAATTAGGTCCCAAAACAAATTGGATTAAGTAAAGCATGCCATCCAAATAAAAATACAATAGTCAATGTAACTATAGAGACAAATAAAAAAAGGTATTACATCCATCAAAAGTGTCTACCTATTTCAAAAAATTAGTCAATGCCGACACACAAAGTGTATGAAAAGGTTGGTCCCCAACATGCTCAAAATTATACATCCACATTCCAGCATCCACGATCCCAAGCTCAAAAAATAAAAGATCAACAATCCAAACTACCTAATAATTCATCCACATCCCATCTCTCATCAACATCCAAAATCCCATATAAAATCCAAAAGTCCCAAATCCCACACTCATTGTGTTGTGGCATAAACACTTTATCATGATGTGAATATTTAGATAAGGCCAACTCTAGTATCAAAAAAGATCACAAGAACATTTAGGGGCTATATACAAGTGCCCTTATATTGACAAAGCAAATCCTCAAGGTAGGACATCATTGGTACATCATGACAGTAAAATCTATATCAACACCATTAGGTGGTTCCACATAGTCTATGATCATTTAAAAAATTTAAAAAATCCAAAAAAAAATCAAAAAGTAAAAAAAATAGTAAAGATAAAAATTGTACTCTAGTGAAACCATTCTTATGGCACTTTGGGCAAATAACATGACGAAAAATTGGGAAACAAGCGTCATGTGTAAAATCAAGTATTTATGTGTACCATTCTTGTTGGGAGCATCTTATTTCATCCATCATGCTACTAAATATACTCACATCCATATCTATCCAATCTATTCCATTTTCATTCATCCTACCTACCTAACTTGATCTTGGTAAAGATTAAGGACATAGGCTTCAAAACTTGATTTTGGAAATATCTTGACATGGTCATTTCCTTTGATCATATACTATCCCACACCATATCATCACTTACATCTAACACTATCAGAATGGTCATACTGTGTTAAACATGTTATCCTATTACGAGATAGTCCTTGGAAACAAAATCCCTTATGCCTATCCTCTAGATCCTTTGCATATGCATTCGTCATGTTGATCCATTGATCCATTCATAGTGTTCCATACATTGCTAGACAATAGGGAAAGTGACTACATATTGATTTGGAATAAATCTTAATATCCATCTTTTAGCTCACACAGTGAGTTGCGAATCTTTCAAAAATAAAAAAAACATTCAAAGAGTCAAAAATCCAAAAAAAAATCTAGATAATAAAAAATCCAAAATAAGAAAACATCTAGATAATCGAAAATCTAAAAAAATTCAAATAGCTTGAAAATTCATAAACATTCAAATAGCTTGAAAAACCAACAAACATCCAAATAGTGAAAAATATAAAAACAACCTCAAATATTCCACACAAGTTCAAAGACATTCAAAAATATCAAAAAACCAAAATTATCATAACTCACCCATCCATAATAAAAATATCATTCAAAATAAACCTATCATCACACTCATCTTTCATGAAGTAAGCAAAATAAAATGCAACAATCATTGAAACACAAACATTCATAAAAAATTGCAAGCATCAATCATTATCAAAACATCAAAACCTCCATGTCAATTTCCTAGATCATCTTCTAAATCAACATCAACATCCAATGACTGCCTTATTAGATATATCCTTCCTACAATAGGCATAATTTTAGATATTAATTAAAAACAATCTCTCTAGAAAAAGATTTGATGGATTTGATATGTTTTGTCTGTTGGTCTTTTCTTTTGATTTATCTTTTGTCTCATTCCATTGCTCACTTGACACCACCTTGATCTTCAATATCTCGATGTTTCTAGAGGGGTACGTAATGGGGAATAGTCATTGCTTTCATTTGTTGTGTTTGTGGGATTCTCTTGTAATATGACTATGGAAAATACTTTCCTTGTGTGTGTTGGGATAGTTTTAGGCAATACAATGACCTTTGCATACCATGTTGTTTATACATTTTGTGCATAAGGCCTAACTTTCTTTGAGGCTTCATTCTCTCACATGATCAAACAAGGTTTCCATATGTCAGATATAGTCAAAGTCCATGTAATAGATACGACACCACCCTAGCTCTTCATAGCTTGGTGCATAGTGTCTACTTTCTATATCAAAATAAGGATTTCTCTACATTATTTAACATAACCTAAAGTAAGAGAAAAATAATATATCTTTTCTTATTTCTAATAAAATATCAAGTCAACAATAATCATATCTTAATTGATATTTGATCAACGGTATCTCTTATTATATCTATCCATCTAATCATCTATCCTTTCCTCTATCCTATTGTAATGTTGTAAATTGCATCCTATGAAATTTCACATGACATACATTCTTCTCTTTAGATAAAATAAGGTAATTATGCTTTCTCTCAACCTAAAACCATCTCTTGCCATCTGACATTCCTAGTTTCTCGACTGTTGAGTCTGATTTTCTCATGTACATGTTGCCACATGAAATCTCACCCTGCTGAACATAGGCTCAGCATTTCAATGACACAATAGAAATGACCTCAAGGTGTGAGACCTTGCAAGATGAGGTCAAGTATCTAGAGAAGGATGAATTCCTCTTCTAATCCAAGTGAAATATGTTGGTCCAACCCAACACATGAAATCCTAATACTACCCTACTTTGACCAACTCATAGGGAGAAAATGGATATAAGGAATGTATAAAACAAAAAGGGGAGGTGATACAACAAGATAGAAAATGTGTTTCTTCCTGCTTTAGGAAACACCATATATCAATGAAATAACCAAAAAATTCACTAAAACATGAAGGTAAATGAAAGTTCACTCAACATGCAAGAGATAAGAGGAATAATAGCCAAAATTCGTTAACATAAGGCATAAAAGCCAAATTTAAAGTTGCAAAGTATGCTAGGGAAAATTGTGAGATGGGCCCAGAGGAAGAACCCTTGTAATGAATATAATTTTTCCTTTATAGTTCAAGAATAACTAAAGTGAATAAAGACCAAACATTAAATCAACTAGAGTTAATAGACAACAACAATCTGATTAGACTAAACTTGATCTGATCCTTCAAGCCCACATGTTATTCCTCCTCATGAATACTCTGTAGATCAAGGTAGAGAACTCTCAAAAAATCAACCATAAGATTTGGTCTACAAAAAAATAAATGTCCTTTCCATACAAAGGAAGTATATGCACCATTTTTGCATTGAAAATTTGAATGTGGCATAGAAACCATAAAAAATAAGCCTTGTAGTAAGAAAATTTGATTCTAGTAGTTGAGAAAGTTGTTATAGCATTAATGGTGAAAATATCAAAGAAAGTACAAAAGTATGATCGAGGTTCAAAACTTTGATAGGATGATAAGAAAGAAGAATCAAAGGGCGAGAGAAGAAATAGAAATTGGATTCAGACTATTGGGAAAAAAATCCCAAGGTCCAAAAAAATTCTAAAGTTTTGACAAGGAAGAAGTTTGGGATCTGGAACAAAAATCAGATCTAGACCATTGGACCTTTGGTCCAAAAGTCCAATCAGGTCCCAAAATTCCAAAGGGAAATAAGAAAAAAGAGGAAATAAGTTGGGAGTGAGAGTCTCGAATAGATTTGGACCATTTAGTCCCTTGATCCAAAAATTTCATTGGGACTTGGACAAGGACCATTTGGATCTTTTTCAAAAAGTTTTGTTGGGAACCAAATTCTTGATTGGCTTAGAAGAGGAAGCGGGGAAAAAAAGAAAGAAACATTGGACCTTAGTTCCAAATGTTTGTTCAGGACCAAAAACCCTAAAAGGATGAAAGGAGGAAAAGTCAGAGATTAGGGATGGATCTTGAATTTTGGGAAAAAGTTCAAAAGTCTTCCCAAAATAAAAAAATATGAAAGAATGAAAGAAAAAGAGAAGAAATAAAATGGGTGTCGAAGTTTGGAAGTGGTTTCAAAACCTTCATTGGGGCTTGAAAAACTTTCAAAAACCACATCAGAGTTTGATGAGAAGAAAATAAAGAAAGTGAAGAAAAAAGGAGAAGGAAGAAGGGGAACAAAAGAAGGGTTTCAAAACCCTTGTTGGGGCCGAAAAAGGTTTTCAAAACCTTTTTGGGACTTGACAAAGTTTTCAAAACTTCATTAAGTGTATGAAAAAGAGAAGAAAGGAGGAGAAAAAAGATAGCTTTTAAACCTTTGTCAGGGGTCAAAAAGGTTTTGAAAACCAAATCAAGGTCTAACAAAGTTTTTAAAAATAACTTAAATACAAAAAAGGAGGAAGAAAATCCCAAAAAAGTTTTGAAAACCTTGTCGATGCCAGAAAGAACTTTCGAAACTTAAGGAAAAGCCAAAAAGAGGGATGAAAAGAGAAGGGAAGGAAGGTTTCAAAACCTTTATTAGGGCCCAACAAGGTCATGATAGCATTTTCAGAGCTTGAAAGGGTTTTGAAAACCATAAGGAAATCCGAAAAAGAAGAAAATAAAGAGAAGAATGAAATGTTTTGAAACCTTTGTTAGGGCTTGACAAGGTTTTGACAACCTTCTTAGAACCTAAAAGGTTTTTAGAAACCTTAAATACCTAGGAAAAAAAGGAAGAAAGGAATGTAAAAACTATTTTGACAACCTTGTTGGGGCCTGATAAGGTTCTAGAAATCACGCCAGAGCTCAACAGGGTTATAAGAAATGGAAAGTTTTGACAGAGGACTTAGCCAATTTTTTGGACTTTTGCAAATGGGTGTTTTAGTGCAAACTAGAAAAATGGAAATGCAACTACTAGAGGAATTTTTTTGGAATGATGAACCATTTTGGATCTCTTAGATCAAGTTTTAGTAATGGATCAGGCAAAAAAAGGGTGGAACAAAGTATCAACATGACATATGTGCATTGCGAAGACGTCTACAAGCCACACTCACATCCCAAAAAATCTGTGACTAAGTTGGTTGTTGAGATGTTACACCTACTACATTTTGAAAGGGTAATGCCTCTTCCAACCCGCAACCTCATTGGGAGTCACTTGGGTAGGAAATTTGAACCAAAAAGTCCCTCTTTCTTGAGGATAATTGATTCATTCCTCATCAGATTCAATCTTTCTCTCTCAGAAAAACATACACAATTGTAGTGTAGAAAAAAGTAACCCTTTTTCACACTTAATTTGGGAATGAATAATTAATAATAAAATGGACTTAATGGTGCCTTATTTAGGGTTTTGTACAATGTTTCTTTACACTTTCACACTAATCTAGGGGCTTTATTAATTAATTGAGGTTAATTTGAGCTTAATTGGCCCCTTAAATTTAAATCCAAGCCCAATTTATTGCATTTTCCAAGGGATATAACTCGACACTCTTAAATAATATTACACAACACTTAATTTTATAAGGAATGTGTCATAGGAAAGTGACCTAGGACCCATTCACCACTTAACGAATGGGTCTTCACTAGGTCCCAGGATCCCCTTTTGAATATCATTTCACATACCCAAAGTGTGTCCTAGTTAAGTATGCTAGGACCCATTTTCCCTATAGAAAATGGGTCTTCACTTAACTTAGGAACCCCGTTGGGATATGTTTTTGGTGGCATTTTAATGGTTTCAAATTCTAGATCTGACACTAGCTTGTGTTATTTGAATTTTAGGTTCTAATCTTAAGTCATGTATAAATATAGGGTTATTTCACATAGCTTCATCTAAGAATCTAGATTAAAAGATTAAGAGAGAGAGTTCAAGCATTCATATTCAAGAAAAAAAGCAAGAGTGAAGTCTTGGAGTAGCATTATAGTCTTCAAGCTCATTTTTTTGTCAAAGATCAAGCATTTATTGAAGGAGTGATGATATATAGATGCCTATGGAGAATCATGATGGATTCTAGGTTTTGGGGAGATGCACAAGACATTCAACCAAGCCTAATTACTTGTCTCCTAAGTGATTCCATCTTCTATGATCGTTCTATTTGTAGCCTAAAGTGAGGTACAATCAATTTTATGACTTTTTAAGGGGATTTGGGGTCTCCTAAAGTAGGTCTCTTACATTGTTCATGTTTCATTCTATGATCCTATTCTAACACAATTGAGTAGGGTTGATTTTCATTATTAGAAATCTCAATCTTACACACAAGTTTAAGGTTAGGATCGCACACACATTTCATGTTTCATATTTTCATTTGTCATCAAGGTTTAATTACCAAACTTGGGGTTTGACTGAGGCAAACCCCCATCCACCAACAAGCTTCAAAATTTGTTTTGCAGATTATAAGTAGATCCAGATCTGAAAGCAGGGATTTCAAGTGGCGAGAAGGAACTACAGATCTAGAATTTCAAGATCAGATTCATAGTTTTCTAGAAGACCCTACCAGGACCCATTCGCCACCTAGTGAATGAGTCCATGTTAGGGTTTTAGGGGCAAAAAATTATTATAGGATACAAGCTTCATTTCCAGATTCAGAGCCTCCTAGATAGGTATATTAGGACCCATTCACCACCTAGTGAATGAGTCCCTGATAAGGTTACAGAAACAACAAGCTTTGACTAGGTGCACATCATTCCTTATTCTTAGTTTTTCTAGAAAATTCCCTATTTTCCTTTTGTTTAGTGATTTATTTCTTCAATGCATCTTGTATACTTAGTTTTATAGTTGTTTTTTTAGTTTAAATTCTTCTCCCCAAAGTGTGATTTGATTAACCATCCTTGCATAAAGGAGATATTGCAAGATCCCCAAATCTTGATTTAACTCACCTTTTGGATTGATAGTTATTTCAAGGTTTGGATCTCATTTCTTAATGAAATAATGGAAAAGAGGGTCATATCATAAGCCCCCTTTTCTATGTTTCATTTTGGTAAACCTGACCTTTTAAATATCCTAATTTCTAATTTGGAGTACATTAAAACCATAGATCTTAGTTTCCAATAGTTTGCATTAGATTCGTATTACTTGCATTGTATTTAGGGTTCTTCATTTTGCATTAGTGAACATTGCATTTAGGGTAAATTTGCATGTTTTCATTGCTTATATTAACTAAAAATTAGAAAAGTGGCATTAGACTTGAGTTTGTTTTTGCATTGAAATCATCATTCAACCATTTAGATTCATGCTACACATTAAATTTAATCATTTTCTTCATCATTCAACCTTAGTCAACATTGCATTTAGAGACTTCATATCTAGAGAATATGTTATAGAATTGACTGTTATAGACTTGAAACAACAAACACATAGGATCAACTCAAAAAAGAAAAAGTCAAATTTAGAAAAACCTAACTTGGGACCCATTCACCATAGGGCGAATGAGTCCCTATACACACATATTTAGCCAAATTTCTAAATAAGTTCTGGTGTCTGATTTGCATTTGTATCCCTATTATCAAGCCCTAATCTGGGACCCATTTTCCATAGGGTGAATGAGTCCCTGTAGAAATTGTAGCAGCAAAAATTCTGAGTCATTTTCAGATTTTAATAAGCATTTTTGTTTTCGTTGTTAGATATGGGAAGTAGTTTTCTGAAACATCTTGTTTTTGCATTCAATTTATTGTTCATTTACTTAGATTTTGTAATATTGGGAAAAAAGTTTCTTGCAGATTTTAGTTAAAAGTAGCATTATATTTCTACATTTCTAACATTATTGCATCATTAGATACATTATTTTACATATTACAATTATTATATATATAAAAAAGACAAAACATTAAAAACCTCAAACAAAACCCTTGGAGAAAGCATAGTTATTTGATTATGCCAAATCTCTTCTTCAAAGTTAACCTATCCCTCAAGCCCTTTAGTAGTGATGACTTTGACATGTTAGATGAATCCCTTGAGGACTTCATCACACAAGGTTCATCCACTAAGGCTTGTTATGACAAACCAAAACAAAAAGACATTAACACAATCACACAAAAAGCTTATAATTTACCCTCCCTCTCAAAAACCTCAAGTTCAAAACAAACCCGTGCTTATCCTAGAACCGCCTAAAAACAAGCCTTCACTTGACAATAATAATGCTTCACAAAAAATGGGTTACAATACCGTTGTGTACACATACAATACAAGGAATAATAGGCAACAACAAACAACTCTAGTTTCATTACCTTTTCCTCAACCTATCTTGCTTAGCACTCCTTATTTACCCTAAAACAGTGGAAAGGAATATAATCTTGTTGAACAACTTAAGAATACACCTACTAAGATATCCCTATGGGATCTTATTCAAGGCTCACCAAATTACCATAGTATGCTTCAAAAAACCTTACAACAAGTTATGGTTCCTCCTAATACTAGTTCAAATGATGTGGCAACAATATTTCAATGGATGAATGAGATAAATCTAGATATTTCTTTTCACCAAAGAGAGTTACCTTCCTTGGAAATTCAAAAGCAACATGAGGCTTTCATGATAATAGCCTATGTTAATTGAATTGCAATAAAATGAACCCTTGTTGACAATAGTTTGACCCTTAATGTGTGCAGTGTGAGCCTTTTGGAAAAATATTGATATGGATAAGAGTGGCATCAAACCCAATTCTGAAACTATCTATCGATTTGATAATATAGAAAAAAAATTGCTTGGAGTCATCAAATTACCTATTAAAGTTGGGAAAGTAACATTACAAAATTCGATCCATGTTATGCCTCATGATCTTTCTTACAATCTCCTTTTAGGGAGAACTTGGATTCATGAGATGAATGGAGTACCCTCTACCCTTCACCATGTAATGAAATACATCTATAACAACAAAGTTCACACACTAAAAGCTGATCTTGAACCTAAAAGTTATTTTGTTTCCAAAAAAGAAGGATGAGATCCTTTGAAAGCACTAAAATCAACTACAAAAGTGGAAGCCACAAAATATGAAAGACATGAGATGAACATTGATGGAGTTACTAAGTTGTTAGAAGATGATTGGGGTTCCTTAGATTTCACACCAACATTTATGGGAGAATACAAAATTACAACAAAACAAACCAAAAATAAAAAACAACCAATGGTAATGTCAACACAAAATTCAAAAGAAAATTTACAAGCATCTACTCCATCTACTCTAGAAGAAGACACAAGCTATACAATGAACTTTGATGAGATAGACTACCAATAACCACCAAACCCAAAATAGATGGATAAACTTTATGGAAGAGGTTATGAGATCTTGAAACAACTTGGTTATAGTGGAAAAGGATGTGGAAGGAAAGAACAAGGCATCCATGTTCCTATAGAACCTAACACACAAAAAACAAAAAGTGGTTTGGGGTATTGTCCTTCTAAGATAACACAAGAAGTGAAAAGACCTTTTCTCAACATCAACACCATTATATGTAACTCCACTAAAACAACTCACTTTGAAGCATCTTGTATTGATTGATACAACTTGTGAAGAGTCGCTGGAATACTTTGAGGATGATGAAGCTTTGAAAGAAATGTTAGGATTCTATGACAAGTCATTTACTCCCAAAAAGAAATAGGCTACATGTGCTATGGTTAGTGCTAAAGAAGTAGATGAAGAAAAGGAAAGTAATGAGGATGATAAAGACAAAGAAGAATACAATCCTAAAATTCTGAAACAAAATGAACTTCCTTTGGGAGATACAATCAACATACCAATAGATACAAATAACAAGGAAAGAGTGATTCAAATATGAAAGTGCTTTGATGAAGATGAACAAGAATATCTTGCAACTTTACTTCATGGGGTAAAAGCACAAAGTTATGTCACACTTTCAGCCAGCTTATCAACACAACTGAATTTAAGTATTTCTAACTAAAAAACAATTTTTGTCAAACATATGATCTAGTAAGATTCATTCTAGCTAAGTTAGATACTTCCACAACTTTTTCAACTAACTTGTTGGCTAAAAATATATAGAACACCACATTGAGTCAAATTTACCAAAAAAATAAAATTATTTGAAAAACTTGAAGTTTCAATAACTCCTACTAATGTAAATAACATATTTAAAAAAATATAAAAATACCCTTTTGTAGATCCATAAGTATAGTTTTCAAATATATATATATTTTAATCTATTTACTTATTATTTATATTTTATTTTTTATTTTTACTAAAAGTAGGTTTTCAACACAAAATATTAGGTTGATTACCATGCCAAGGAAAAATAGTAAAACTTATTTAAAAAATTGAAAAATTTATAATGCACTAGATATAAGAATCTATTTCAAGATGGTATAATTTTTTTTCCATTTTAGAGAAATATTTAATATAAAAGTTGACGTCCCATGGACACAACTGCTTTTGGATTCACACACATTTTAATATTTATTTAAAAATATATATTTATCAAAATTGGAAAAAAATATATCCATGCACTAAAGTTTCAAGTTATAATTTCACGCAAAAAATTGAAAGAAAAAAAGTAAAATTTACTATAAAAAGTTTGACATCTCATGCAACTTCATTTTTCACCATTTTATCAACAACTAAATTATAGTGTTAATTTATTAAAAACTAGTTTAAAATATTTTTTTCCTTTTTAAAAAAAAATGCAAACATAAAATATACTAAAAATTACATATTTTAATAGTTTACATCATTTCAAAATTCAAAACATATATGCCACTTTTTAGTGATTCAAGTTTAAAAGTTGGATCAATGTTGGTTGTTTCATTTATAAAGTGTGACACAACTTTGTGCTTTTACCCCATGACTTTCATGAAATTTTTTCTTGGACTTATTCGAATATGCCGAGAATAGATGTTAAGATAGCGACTCACAACATAGTCCTTGAAGAAGATGCTAAACCAATGAGACATAAGATATGAAAGATGAATCCTAAGATAGATTTACTGGTTAAGGTGAGATTGAAAACCCCTTGAAGTTGGTTTTATATGACCTATTGATTATTCTCCTTGGATCTCAAACATTGTTGCAGTCGCGAAACCTGATAATTGTATTAGGATGTGTATGGAATTTTGTGATTTGAATAAAGCATCTCTAAAAGATGATTATCCCCTTCCTAATATTTACATGATAGTGGATTCAACTACAGAACATGCTTTGTTGTCACTCATGGATGGATTTTCTAGATATAAGCAAATACTTATCAAACCTCAAGATCAATACAAGGCAACATTTACTGCAGCTTGGGGAACATTTTGTTGGTTAGTTATGTCTTTTGGATTAAAGAACACAGGTACAACATATCAAAGAGCTATGAAATTGATATTTCATGATTACATACACAATATTTTAGAAGATCATGTTGATGATATTCTATCCAAATATTTAACTCAACAAGACAATGTGAATATCCTCTAAAAAATATTTTAACAAATGCAAAAATATAACATGAGATTGAACCCCAAAAAATGTGTCTTTGGTGTAGATAGTGGAAATTTTTTAGGTTTTATAGTATCTCACGAAGGCATTGAGGTGGAAAAGAAGAAAATTGATGCTATCATTAACATGCCACCTCCTAAAAACATTTCTCAATTGTGTACTTTACAAGGAAGAATTCAAGCTATCCATCATTTTGTAGCATCCTTAGTGGATTGAACATTGCCCTTTACACAATTCCTTAAGAAAGAGGTCCAATTTAATTAGAATGATGATTGTAAATAGGCTTTTGAGAGTTTGAAATATTATCTTGCTACTTCACCTATTTTACAACCCATTATGCAAGACAAATCATTTATCCTTTATATAACAACATCAACCCATGCTCTCATAGCATCAACAAGATGACAATGGTAAAGAACATCCTATTTATTATATTAGTTGAACCTTGATTGATTACGAGACACAATATAAAACAATAGAAAAACAATGTTTGGCTCTCGTATTTGCTACTAGTAAATTGAGACATTACTTATTGAATGCTGAAATCCACGTGATGACAAAATTCAATCCTCTAAAACACCTTTTCGCTAAAAGAGATTTATCGGGACGCTTAGCTAAGTGGGTTATTTTGTTAACTGAGTTTAATCTTAAATTTACTTCTCAAAATGAAATCAAAAGAAAAGCTTTGACCTACCAATTAGCCGATGCTCCCTCTCCCCTAGCATTACCTAATATAGAAGCATTCCTTGATGAGAACATGTTGACTATTCAAATAGAAAAAGAAACATGGGAATTGTACTTTGATGGTTCTAAGTGTCAAAATGGTTTTGGGGCAGGGGTTATATTAATTCCTCCTTTAGGTAAGCTTATTCCCTTATCTTTTCATCTAAAATTCCTATGTACAAATAACACTATAGAGTATGAAGCTTTAATAGTTGGTATATTTGGAGCATTAGCATTAATTGTCAAACACATTTCTATATTTGGTGATTCTCTCCTAATTATTAAACAAATAAATGGTGTGAAAATCATGATAAGCTCATTTGATATAGAGACCTCACAATGACATTATTAGACAAATTTGAATCATATATGATGGAAAACATACTACGAAAGAATAATCAACATGCAGATGCAATGGAAAGCATTGCTTCCCTTGTATCTCCTAAAGATCCTTTCGTTGATTTCACATTTATAGTTCAAATGATCCCAAGACCATCGATAGATGATAAAAGAAAAGAAGTGTTATTAATTGATACCAAAAACTCTAGCAAATGGTACACAATGATATTCAATTATTCAAAAGATGGTGCCTTTCCTAAGCCTACAACTAAGAACACTCGAGCTCAACTTCAAAAACTTGCATCTAAGTATATAATCCTTGCAGACATTTTATACAAAATTTATTTAATGGTCTTTTACTTAGATGTCTTAAAAAATCTAAAATACCTATAGCACTTGAAGAACCTCATGCAAGTGCTTATGGGGGGAACTTTGGAGAAATATTGTTAGTTCAAAAATTGGTTCATATAGGATATTATTGGAGACACATGGAACAAGATTTTTTTGAGTACATGAAGAAATGCCATAAATGTCAAGAACACAACAATTTGATTCATGCTCCTTCTTCTGAGCTTCGTGCCCAAGTCCCTCTTTTACCATTCTCAATTTGGGGTTTGGATCCTAGCGGAAAGATATCACTACCTTCTTCTGCAGGACATACATTTTTCATTACTACAACTGACTATTTTACAAAATAGGTAGAAGCTATCCCTCTTCATTCCACGACAGCTGATGCAATATGTCATTTCATATTGGAACACATTATTTCTCACTTTGGTCTCCCTTCCATATTGATTTCAGATAATGGAACTCGATTTAAGAACAATGATGTGAAGAAATTCTTGGAAACATTTAATATTCAACATCAATTTTCAACCCCATATTACCTACAATCAAATTGACAAGCGAAATTGACTAAAAATACTATTGAAAAAATCCTACGAAAAATAGTAAGTAAACATAATAAAGATTGGCATACTCAAATAACCTGTGTTGTGGGCTTATCGTACAAGCGTCAAAACATCTACCGGAAATACTCCTTATAACATTGTTTATGGTGCTGAAGCGATAATTCCCTTAGAGCTAGAGATTCCTTCATTGAGAATTTCTCTTAAAGGGCTTATCGATGATACTACTTATAAAGAACAAAAAATTCATCAGCTTGAAATGCTTGATGAACATTGTATCAACACTCTCAAGCATCTCCAAGCTTATTCTAAAAAAATGCAACGTGATTACAATGATAATGTCAATGCTCTTCCGAATGAAAAAGGAAAATTCAGCCCTAATTGGTTAGGACCTTATGTCATTAAGGAAAACTATGGGTCCAAAGCCTACACATTAACATAAATGGATGGTACACCTCTAAAATAACCTACCAATGCCACACATTTGTGTCGGTATTACACATATAATTCTCTCTTTTGGACAATGTGTTAGAGAAGTGTTGTTAGGTTAGGTAGATGGTATTCTATTTTATCTCACATTGCTTCATTCTTTGACAAACGATAATAGCGTGTCTTAGAGTCTAAAGTTATTTATCAATTGGTTTGAATTGTTACTTTAGTTTCCATACTATTCAAAATAAAATCTTGTGTGTTATGTTACTGAGGATCCTCATATGCATTTAATGTTATTAGATCATATGTGCATTTATGTTAACATAGCATACTTAATCACAATATAGTATCTAAGGTAAACTAAAAGTTTTACATAGATCACATAAACATTAAATCATGGAAATATTTATTAGATATTCTTGCAAAAGATATTTAATAATTACATTGGAATTTAATTCAACACAAGATCATAAAAACATAAACATCAATGCTCATATATATCATCAAAATTTTATGCACATATGCATCACTAAATATAATGCTAGTAAGGTCTATGAATTCTAGACCCCTCAGGGGGTGGTGGTCCTTGTGGTCGTCATGATATAGTAGTATGCGATCGTGACCTGTCTAAGGATAACCGTAGGCCCTCTAATAGTCTAGTTGCTCTCACCTCCCGTATGAGTGCCTCAATGTGCTCTTGATCTATCTGCTCTCTTTATGCCTATACCCTAGCAATCTCCTATAACCTCAAGATCTCTACTTGTAGGTCTTCCTCTATCCTACTTTTAGTAGGACCTCAAGATGCTTGGATTGTTAAAATCTCTACTCGAAGCTGGTTGGCACGACTGGTGGATCTCTCATATGTTGCGCCTAATATCTCTATTGACTTGAAGAGATTTGCATGTTTCCCTATAGATGGTGGGGGTGTGTACTTTGGTAGTGTATAATCCTCTATGAACAATAGAGGCAGTATCCCAGTGGTCATTTGTTGGTAGAGCTTACGCTGCTCTCGCGTGGACCTTGCAAGATAGAAATCATAATAGATATAAGTAAACATCATAATCATATATAAATTATATACATAAATATAAAAGCGTAAGGAAATAACATAAATATCAAATCATCACCTAGATCTCTAGTCCGCTAGTCGGGGGTATAACCTACAATGGTGGTCCCCCTCTATGTGGGAGCTGTGGATAGCCTACTACTGCTGGCCTCCCCTTGCTTGTTGTGCGTATCTTTGATCTGGCTGCGACATGTGATCTAGTGACTCTGGTAGGAGGTGTATCTATTCTCTTAGGGGAAAAAGGATCCTCACTCATAGACTAGGACTCCTCCTCCTCATCCTCATCTGAACCTAGAAACATTTCAAGCACGGTGTCATCATCATTTGTATCCCTGTCTACTTTCTCATCATCTCTATCCTCTCTGCGACCTAGAAGAAGTATGACGTGACCTGTAGGGTATTTTATAGGGAAGAAAAGAGTTGCTCGTGCTACAACCCACCACTCGTTGTAGGCCTAAGTAGTTTCTACATCATCAACCTTGGAAATTGGGGGCATTTTGTGGTCCTAGTCCTTTGAACCACTAATGTATACATCCTCAATAGTGATCTGACGACTGTATCCAAGTCTAGAAGCACTCCGTGCTAATTGTTGATACACTAGTCTGGCTTGCGGTGGTACCTGGATGTTCCCAAACTGATGCATGTCATGATCATAATAGAATGGTCTCACTATGTAATCATGTTTACCTAAAAGAAACCGGTCTAGCTATAGCCTGCATAACTCGTTCCTATCATCCGCTCACTAGGGGATCCTGAGATATGGTCTCGAGCTAATATCATGCTCATCTAGTTGATCAAACCTAATCTGCCAGTGTAGTAAATCCACCTGCTGCCATGATACAAGTATTAGTGGATAACTAAAGACCCATGGATAGCCCATGGCTACTATGGTAGGAAACCTAGTTGGACTGGTACATGTGATACGCTCAAAGCACCAAACTTGCAAGAGTGTACAATGTATAATGTTGTCGAGCTCCTAGTATACAAATCATCCTAAATCATAGTATATATGGGTGAGCATACTATGACCCAAAATATAGATAGTCTTGTGCTCCTCCATGTCCCTGATAATATGTACAAGTCCACCATCTAAATGTGCTCCTCAGCTATCAGGTATCAACATGAGTGCTATGGTAGTGATAGAAATCCATCGCAGTAGTGGTGTCCACACATGTAGAACCCATCTAAGCTTAATGCGTGGATTGATGCTCGATCAATGGATAGGCCACTATAGAAAATATAGAATATCATCTCTCATCTGTCTAAAATATCAATCATCTGCTAGGTGTAAAGTCTCACCTTGGATGGGAATCCATAGGATGCGATGTACATCCTCTAGAGTAACAGTCATCTCCCTAATAGGAAGATAGAAGGTACATGTGTTTGCATTCCATCTCTCTACTAGGGCTAACAATATGGCATTATGATACCTCATAGGTGGCATGAGGTATTACCCAAATAAATCTTACATCCTGAAGAAAGCCGATCTCATGCTGTGATAGTTGAGTGAGAATCTCAAAGGAAAAAAAAGGTCTCCCTCTGTGGTGCTATTGGGATCGAGGAGGAATCTAAAATAACAAAATAAATGAAATAAATCTTAAATTTATCAATTAAATAGCATTAAATTTTCTTTAAGATTCTTTACAGCCAATTTTGACACTTATGCCATTCTTGAATGGGGGGTCTTGGACACTTTAGACAATTTTTGGCACTTTGCACCAAGGTGGGACACTTTGTGCCAACAAGGGACATTTTGTACTAATATTTTCCATGGTCGTAAAGTTACTCTAATTACATGAAAAAGTATAGTAAATGCATAAAAATGATGAACAAGCAAAGCAAAATCCACTCACCATCTGTCAAATTGTGTCTTGTTCCACCTTGTTGGAAACTACATCCAGTCTATGGGGCTTGTAGGTCCTTTGGCTCAACATCCTAGATCACTTTGCACCAAGGTAATTTTCAAAAAGGTAAATGTCAAATAAATATTAAAAAGTGTCATTTTCATTACTACATAGTAAAACCCTAGTAAATAAAGCTTATTTCATTAAAAAGGAAATTTTATTCAAATTAGCAAATTGGGTGCTAGAGGATTCTATTTTTTATGTTGTCTGTTGCATTGGAATTGTAATTCTATTCCTGGTCTCATCAAATGTCTATCACTATGTGGTATGGTACTTGGAAATACCCTATGATATGACCTAAGTAATTCAATAAAATTTTGTATTCACCTTAATTCCACCTCCATAAAGCAAACGGAATTAGGGGGCATACATCTACCCTTGAATTCAATTCACCATAGAATTTTGATAAGAGGATTTTTGAGTGACTAATGAATCTGTGTTGCAAGATGTGGTCCTTAACATTGTGGTTTTGTAGGTAACTGCAAGGGAGCTTCATTCTCCCTAATGAATCCATAGGAGTATCCTTTTTATAGAAGTTTATTTCCTTTAGCTTGCATATGCACATAGTATCATATGGCTGCTAAAGTGGGGGATAAATGCAGTGTAGAAAAAAGTAACCCTTTTTCACACTTAATTTGGGAATGAGTAATTAATAATAAAATGGACTTGATGGTGCCTTATTTAGGGTGTTGTAAAGTGTTTCTTTACACTTTCACACTAATCTAGGGGATTTATTAATTAATTGAGGTTAATTTGAGCTTAATTGGCCCTTTAAATTCAAATCCAAGCCCAACTTATTGCATTTTCCAAGGGATATAACCCGACACTTTTAAATAATATTACACAACACTTAATTTTATAAGGAATGTGTCCTAGGCTAGTGACCTAGGAACCATTCACCATCTAGTGAATGGGTCCTCACTAGGTCCTAGGAACCCCTTTTTTCATATCATTTCACATCCCTCAAATTGTGTCATAGTTAATTATGCTAGAAACCATTCGCCCTATGGTGAATGGATCCTCACTTAACTTAGGACCCCCCTTGGGATATGTTTTTGGTGGTATTTTAATGGTCTCAAATCCTATATCTAATGTCAGCTTGTGTTATTTGAATTTTGGGATTTGATCTTAAGTTATGTATAAATATAAGGTTATTTCACATAGTTTCATCTAAGAATCTAGATTGAAAGATTAAGAGAGAGAGTTGAAGCATTCATATTCAAGAAAGAAAGCAAGAGTGAACTCTTGGAGTAGAATTATAATCTTCAAGCTCATTTTGTTGTCAAAGATCAAGCATTATTGAAGGAGTGATGATAGATGCCTATGGAGAATCCTAATGGATTCTAGGTTTTGGGGAGATGCACAAGAAATTCAACCAATCCTAATGATTTGTCTCCCAAGTGATTCCATCTTCTACAATCATTCTATTTGCATCCTAAAGCAATGTATAATTAGTTTTATGACTTATTAAGGGGATCTGGGGTCTCCTAAAGTAGGTCTCTTGGATTTTTCATGTTTCATTCTAGGATCCTATTCTAACACAATTGATTAGGGTTTCTTTGCATCATTAGAAATCTTAATATTACACATAGTTAAGGTTAGAATTGCACACACATTTCATGTTTCATATTTTCAATTATCATCAAGGTTTAATTACCAAACTTGGGGTTGACTGAGGAAAATCCCCATCCACCAACAAGCTTCAATTTTTTTTTTGTAGATTATTAGCATATTTGGATTTGAAAGAAGGTATTGCAAGTGGCAAGAAGGAACTGTAAACCTAGAATTCCAAGATCAAATTTAGAGTTCTTTGGAAGAGCCTACCAGGACCCATTTGCCACCCAGTGAATGAGTCCCTGTTAGGGTTTTAGGGGAAACATATTTTTATAGTCTACAAGATTCATTTCCAGATTCAGAGCCTCCTGGAAAAGTATACCAGGACCCATTCACCACTTGGAAAATGAGCCCTTGATAAGGTTGCATAAACAACAAGCTTTGACCAGTTGCACAACATTCCCGATTCTTAGTTTTTCCAAAAAATTCCCTATTTTACTTTTGTTTCGTGATCTATTTCTTCATTGCATCTTATAGGTTTAGAGTTTTTTTGTTATTTTAAATTCTTCTCCCCAAATTTTAATTTAATTCACCACCCCCTCCTTGCATAAAGGAGAAATTTCAAGATCCAAATATTGACTTAACTCACCTTTTGGATTGATAGTTACTTCAAGGTTTCGATCTCATTTCTTGAATGAAATAATGGAAAAGAGGGTCATATCATAAGCCCCCTTTTTCTCTGTTTCAAAAACTATCTTTTTTCTCATTCTCCACCACTCTATAAAAATTATCACTCAAAACTTTCTCCATATTTTCCATATGCATATCTTCCAAAAAGCTCTTCTACATCTTCCTGAGTAAACTCATTGTTTTGAACACAAGCTTATCTTGCAAAGAAGCTATTGTCATCTTGGAGTTTCTTGGTACTTCTTCACTGCACTGGCAAGCTATATAGCTTCTTTGTTTGGGAGTGATAACTATTCAAGTCTTTTCATTCAAGCATATTATCTTTATTTGTCAAGCATATTATTCTCTTTATCATTTTATGTCTAATTTCATTATCTCATCTAAGGTTGTTTGTGGAGGTGTAAACACCAATATGGGGGTTTGACTAAGGAAAAATACTACATAGCCATCGAAAGCTTTATCTTTGTTTTTTTTGTGTGGAGGTGAAAGTGGGAGAACTAATTGGAGAAAGTCTAAACTTCATCAAACATTTCTAGTGATATCGTAAACCTCTCCTTTTCATTTTTGTCTAATTTTCACTTTGTATCTTTATTTCTGCTACTTTATATTCACTACATACTTGCATTTTCACACCCCTTTCACATCTAGAAACTTGTGCAAAGTACTTTATGTTTTCTTGTTATGACTTCTAATATCTATCCATATGAGACACTAGTGTGGCAAACTATCATCTAATAGCTACATGTCCATCCTATATAGAGAGATTTTTGAGTTGTTTAGGAGACCTCTATACCTTGCAGTTTCAATTTTTAATGTCTAACAGGTTGAGATAATATCTATAATTTAAAAAAAAAAAATTCCTCTATTTCCAATTCACTTGATCCATGCCAATTGAGGTAGTTGAGAGATAATTTTCTCCTTGAGATCTCATTATCTTGAGGGTAGAAAATTCCCTATACATTTTGGTGAACCCAATTTGTATTCACCTTCATGCAAAATCTTTCTAAGAATCATTTAAAGTAGTTCTATCCCATCTTTCATTTTCTTCTCTCATTTTCTAGATTTTGTAAGGTTTTGCATTGTGAATACTTGTCTATGTGCTTCACGACCTAGTCCACAACATCTGGATACATAGTTAGAACAAGTTCAAGAGATGCCATGCCTCCAAACTGGTATATTCCTACTAGAATCAACCCAATGTTTTTTGAGACCCTTGATCATTTTGGCCCCCATTTGACCTTTGGGAACTCTTTTTGTTCGAGCTCAACCAAATTCTCCCCTGAGGTCTCCATCTTTGATAGATTATGAGATTGCTCATAGGGTCCCCTTTGAGAAAGTCCAATCTTTAGAAGAGAACCTAAATCATTTCAAATATTTTCTTAACTGTGTAAACTTGCTTTCTAAAGATGCTCTTGTTGTTGGTAATATGAGAAAGTTTCTTATCTCAGATCACAAGGGCCTTGATTTTCTTCACGTGCTAAAAAACATAGTTAAGACTCATGTAACTTTGTAAATATTAGTCTTGAGTCATCCTCACGATGCCTAATCAGATATCACTGGCACCAGTTGAATCTTTTGATGCCTAAGGTATATGTACATATGGTAGAGGCAAATCCTTAGTACGCATTATGTCTTCTACTAACAACACAAATGTTGCATTTGTGCCTCATGTTACTTCTTGGGTTAATGTATCTTAGAATCCTTTGAGGTATCACATCCCTCTACCTAGATCTACACTCCAAACCCCTACAATGTAAGTTTATACCATGATGGCTAATCAGCCTCCCCTACCATGTGATCTCATCATGAACGCCCTCTTGCAAAATATGGATTAGATGCAATATCAGCTCGCCAGTCTAACTAACACTACCACACAATCCACTAGGTTACTCTCTACTATCATCGTATACCTCTTGCTTTGAATTTCTTGAATGCTCCCATGCCTCAAGGGATTGACATACCAAAATTCAATAAGTACAATGGTAAGGGAGATCCACATATGCATGCCAATTCCTTTACCACTTTGTGTAGTTATTTTTTACATTAGAATTATTTTATAGCAAAATTGTTCCCATGATCCCTTAAGGAGATTGTGTTGGAGTGGTTTTTCTCATTGCTTGATAATTCCATCTTATCTTTTCATCAACTTATGAATTAGTTCTTATAGTGGTTCTAGGTGAACATTAGCTCCAAGGTCACCATTGTTGACCTTGTCCATTGCAAGAAGAAATCGAATGAGAAGTTAAATGATTTCATTTCTTGTTACCAATCCATCTCTTTGCAAATTCCCTATGCCCTACTTGACCATGAAATCTAGAAGATGTTCATGGGAAGTTTCCATCGAATGTTAAGGGAATGAGTCTCCTTGATGAAATATCCTTCCTTTTCTCATCTCTGTACTACACTACAAGACTATTAGCAAACTTTAGATCAGTATGGGGCTTTTGCCTCATCCTCATGTCTTGATAGTTTTGGGTCTGCATTTTCTTTCAGAAGGTTGAAGAGAAAAGTAATAGCTAATATGATAACTGTCCCTCAAACAAATAAAAATAATACACCTGGGTCATAATGTAATTGGGTATTTAAAAAATTATCTAATTATTACTCAAGTGTACTTCAAACATTATTAAAAGATAACTTAATCACCCTTATAGTAGTTAGACCGCTTCCTAAAAATAAGCCATATCCTAGTTGGTATGATTTCTCTAAGTTCTACCAATACCCATTGATTTCCCAGACATGATACTGAACATTGTGTGTGCTTGAGACACATAATTTAGAAACACATAGATAGTGGTAACATCCACCTTGATACTAAAACTAACTCTAACAAGTCTATTTCCAAAGCCAACAACCAATTGCAAATCTACACAAATCCCTAACCACCTCATTCTTCCAACTTTATTACTACTTCTTCTATTCCATCTAATGATGTCACACATATGAATATGGTGTCCATCACTCCAATATTCCCTCTAAGTCAGAAGACCAAGATAATTGATATATCTTTTATGCCTAATTACTTTCCTTATGATGGAGAGTACTCTCCCCTCTACATTCCCACTTAGGTCAATAGTAATGTCATTGTTGACATTATGGTTGATCTTGCTAGCAAGGTTAATGTTATAAGTAAGGAGATGATCTTCATCAATGGTATACATGGGGAGATATATGATGAGTTCAAGGCTACCATTTACATGCATGATGGTCTTTCTCTCTCCCCTTGGGATCTATCCTTGTGGGACCTAAGTCTGTCTCTACAAAATTTATTGTGATACTAGAGTCCAATTTGTTTTGAGTGAAACTAGGAATTCCTTGGCTGGTTTCTATGAATGCAATCACTTCTATTGTCCATAAGTTTCTAAAATTTCCTCATGAGGGAATTATGCATACTATCTAGGACACTGGGTACAAGTCACTAGTGTCATGTCGGGGCTTCTCTCTTGACTATTTTCAGCCTTCTCTAGTGGGATCCATGCTACCCTGTGGTGACTTATATAAAGCATATTATAAATACAAGACTAAGGGCTTAGCACTTGATTTGGTTCAACCTCCTTCTACAATAACCTTTCATTCTACTCCTGTACAACAACATGCTTTGTACTCTAGGCCTCCTTCATCAGGGGTTAAAGACAAGCACACTCCCTTGGGAAGAACTCCCTATTCTTCCAAGACCTTGAACCTCTAGTGGTGCCTTTTGTTCCTTCAATTATGCCTAGCATAGGAAAAGGAAAGGCCCCTGTGTTGATGAATTCAAAATTCCATGCCTTCAAACTTCCAATTATTCTTGGCATCCCTCTCCTTACTATATATAATAAGGGTGAACAATCTTATTTAATTGGTCCTCTATGTGGGGCTCTGACATCTCAACCCTTGAGGGTTCCTCTTGTTCCTCCTCCTATACAAAAAGAATGAGAAATAAAGGCATCCAAGGTTGAGGTTAAGGATCCTACACCCTTGACCTCTTAGGCCCCTCTTGTGGAGCCTACCCTTCCACCGTTAATGGATACAAAGAGAAATTCAACAAGTTATGATGTCTTCTTAGGCCCCCCTATTCCTAGTCCCCATATTTGTCAAAACCAATTTGTGCATTAATGCAAGTGCTATCAATGTGTGATGGCGAGGGAACATGATATCATGTAGAAGGCTAAGGATAATTATTTTGTTTCAGCTCCTCATTCTTCCATTTTTTACCCTATTTCTATGTTACTTTCGGTCCCTTCAAGAGACATGGATAAACCTCACCCCAAAAGGGTACAGGTATTCATTGCACCTTCTTTGGAACCACCTCTCAACGCTTCTCTACCTAATGTTCCTCGAATTGTACATCCCATAGATATGCCCCATACAAAGGTCATGTCTAGTGCAACCTTGTTTGCTGCACTTTCCTATCAACACTCTAGCCTTCTATCCAAGCATAAGCTTGAGTAGGGCCCTATCTTTGAATCCCACCACAAGAAGTTTGATCCTTCAGTTTCTCTTTCTTCTCTTGTCCTTATAATTGAAGATATCCCTTCTTTACTAGAGTTTTTCATTGATCCTCTTTTGGAGGTTCACATTGAGGCTCCTACTCTTCCACAACGTACAACTGAGTCACCACACTCCTCTCTAGAGAAGTGTATGTTCGACTCTTTGGAGGATATTTTGACCTTGTCAACTAATTTTACAAATTCATTAACACTCAACTCGTGAGTGTTAGGAAAATGTGTGTTGTCCACCTTGCATAATGTTATAATGTAATATTTATTTATTATGTGGTGCACCTAGGGAATCTAGGGATGTGTGCATCACATGGTTCTAGCATTCGTGGGGCCACTTTATGTGTCATATGTAACATTGGGTTAAATATTTAATGTTAGGTTGCACATAAGAATAATATTTAATATTGGGAAAACTTACTACCAGTATTAAATGAGGGGTTAGTAGTTTTGTAAACTCATGGTATTAGTCACATGGCTTTATGTAATACCACTTGGTGGTTTTGTGTGAGCTTATTTCTATAAAAGAAAACACATGGGTAGTTGTCTAAGGTTCGACAGTCAGTAGGTTAGCTCTTGTTAGGATTTGTGAGGGTTTAAGCATGGAATGGGATGTGTGGTTACATGATTGTTCACATGGAGTACTTGTAGAGGGCTTGATGTTTCAAAGGTGTTCATGGAAAACTCTAAAGATGTATTGTAATAATAAATAATACATGAGTGATGGATGATTCTATAGGTTGGGTTTTTCCCTCTTGAAGGTTTTCCTAGGGTATATCTTGTGTCATCTTTGATGGTATGCTGCCTATTATTTTACATATGGATTCTAAATACTTGTTTTCATAGATTTCTCTATTTTGGTTATATGGAAATTATCTTGGGTGGATGCATACTTCCTTTCATTTGGTATCAAAGACATGCTCGTGGTTTGTATAACCCTTGTTGGAGTAGATTTGGTGCATAGTTTGAATATAGGTCTTGCATGGATTAAAGAATGAAGACATTGCAAAATATGATGGTTTTGTGTAGGTGCTTTTTGCAGATTTGGGGTTACAGATTTGTGGTTATTTTTTGTAGATTTGGGTTTATGAATCTTTGTTGGAAAAAGGTTTTTTTTTTATGGATGTTCATTATGAGGGTTTTTTAGGGGAAATATTGTAGATAACCCCTTGGGACAAAACTAACCTCACCATTGGATCTAAGAGGCCCAAGAGATGAAGATTTACATAAAATTTGGCCTATTTTGATTACATGAAAAAATGGAATTTTTTTGCCCCTAGCCCTAGCTGTATGACCATACGATTGTATGAAAGCTATCTACAAAAAAATTATATTAAATTTTTTTAAAATACTACAGGTTAAATAAAAATTTAAAAACCCTATTTTAAAATTGTTACACAAAATTAAAGGTGGGGTGAGGGGAGGGGGGGTCAATAGACCCCCAACCACCTGTAGTCTTTTTGCAGCTGACAACTGCACAAAATGAAAGTCCGTGTGTTACCATTTGGGTAGCTAGAGGTGGGTGTCAACTTTGACTGACAGTTTGCTGAGTTGGCCGACCCCCCTCACACATGTAAAAAAAATTAAATGCCCACCATTAAAATAAATATCATCCTTCTTAAATTTTGAACTGCCTATTAGAATATTAAATCCACCATTTAAAAATTATAACTACCATTTTTATTTAATAAATTGCATTGTATAATGTGGCGGGTCCACACCACCCCTGCGGGTAATGGTGCCGCCACCAGTGGGCCATTGGCAGGCAACTCAAGGGAGCCACCGACTTAGTTTATATAGTAGAATTGCACATAGCTTTTTCTTAAGTTGTTTGTTTTTTGACTTCTTGTACTCATTAGAAACGTGGTTCCAAGAACTATGTTGTGGTACTAGTGGTTTTTCTAGATTTTTCTATTTTGATAGTGATTTTCTTGTTGGAAGTTGGATGTTACCTTTGAGCTTGGAGAGGTCATAAATTGTGCATACATAGTCAGATTTTGGACTTCTTATAGTCGACAATTTTTTTTTCTTGGAGAACTACATAGTGGATTGGGTTTAAAGATGTTTTTGTATGGTTTATTTTTTGTTATTTCCATATGAGTTTTTTATGGGTTCTTTTAACTTTGGTGATTTTTTGAGCTTATGGATAATCAAATCTTGGTGATTTGATATTAGATTCATTGTATACTCACATGTACATATCTGATTACTTGCATTTGACATGGTTATCAATATATTGTTGGATTTGTATTTTGTATGTTGCATTGTTGTATCTACAAGTTGAGTAGTTTTCTGGATAGTCTATACTTATAGGTTACATTTATGACTTGGATGTGGGTTGTCTATGCCCATAGATGTTTTAGTGTTGTTATAGATTTAGACTAGTGGCTTGGTTTAGTCACTTGTTTTGATGGTTTGGTTGTCAAGTTAAGAAGGAGAGATGGTATTACTAGGTGCAGTTATGATGGGAGATCTATGTAGTTGACTATGTGATGTAGAAATGTGTGACATGGTTGTATTGTATTGCTAGTATATTTTGTGGTGATCATGGTGTCATGGATGTTCCTTGTACCTTAGGGACTTTGGCATGACATGATTGTTTATGCAGTTTATTTGTTGGTGGTGTTGGATTGATTCCAAATTGGTTTGTGGTAGTATATCTTCTTTTCTTGAGGATCATATTTATGGTTGATCTTCATTGAGGAGGTTCTTATAAAAATTCCATGGATAGCTTGGTCACACGATTCAGTGGGAGCTTGTAATAGTGATGGTTTGGTGGTGTTGTATCTTCTAGGTTTAGAGATCATGGCTTGTACTCTTCCCTTTGGGAGCTCTGTGTTGTGTTCTTTGATTGTGTTGGGGCCATGGAGGATCTCCATTTAGAGTATGGTTATCATGTTTCCATGGAGAGCTTGGTATCATGGTTTAGTGGGAGCTTGTGGTGATGATGTGGATTAAATATTTGGTGGTGGATGATCTTCATGTGATTTGGAGATGTTAACATCTTGGTTAGTCATGGAGGACTTTTTAGTCTTTGGTTGAGGTGTCATGATTTGTCTTTTGACATTTTTTTGGTGGGATGGTTATGTGTTATGTCATGATATACTCTTGATCATGTGTTAGAGTGTTGGCATGATATAGGTGCATGATATGTTCATTGGAGCATATGATCTTGTTTTGAGGAGATGTGAGATCATGATATCATAATATGTTTCTGATTCTTGAGATTGGAGCTTTGTCATTGATATTGTTGGTTCTCTTGGTATTGGGTACATTGATCATTTTATTGAGAGCTTCATGATGGTGCTATGTTGCATTAGATTTTGGCATGAATTGATCAGTTACACATACTCATGGATACTTGGAGACATAGGTGAGGCTAGGAGATCTCTTGTGATTAGAGACATGTGTTGAGATGGTTACTCTTTCATGAGAACCAACTAGAAGTTCAAGGAGCCTACATCTTGGTTGGATGTGAGTTCAACATGGACCTATGAGGAGATTGTTCTTAGACAAGTCTTGATGATGTGTATATCTTGGAGGAGCATTCTCATTCCCCACTCTTGGTCTAGTCAATGTTAATCATCTAAGGTATTTCCCATTATTACTTTCAAGTGCTTATGTTTTATGCTTTTTCTTCTCATGCATATGGATCTTGAGCTATGGTTTGTTGGTTCTAGAGGATTCATTTGAGGGATGTTAGCATGTTTATCTCCTTATGCATTGAGATATTGTTCAGTGATGCTAATTTTAGGAGATGCAACCATGTAAAAATAATGATACAAATATGTATCATATGTTATGAACTACTCTTATGGATTTAATTTTCATGATACCAAAAATAATTTAGTATTGCATGAAATTGTGAACAACATTGCATGTACATTGAATATGCTTGAATTTGATTTTTATTATTATTAAAGATCAAATTGTATGCCAATAATATAGTTGCATGTTAATAGACAAGTTGCATGACAAAAATGAATTGCATGCCAACTATATATTTTATTATCATTATACATGAAAATATCAAAATAATGAAATATGTTCAGATAATCATTTGCATGAAAGGAAAAAGGGTATTTAATTTTATGATCTTTGGATATGCATGTTATTCTATATGTGAATTGGATTTACCTTTTGGGATAGGGTGTCGAATATGGACCAAAAGAGAAGGTTGGTCCTCTTTTTAGGATCTTTTGGTTTATTCTAATGCTTTGGCTAAAGCCATATTTTCATTGAAATAGATGAATGTTAACTAGAAAATTATATTGATATGTTTCTCTACCATATCTTGATAGTAGGAAATTGCATGTTCATGTTAAAAATGCATGTAGATATATCAAGTTGCACCAGGGTTCCCTCTTATTGTTTCTAGATTGCTAGGTATTTTGTGCAACGTTAGGTATTCTTCAAGTAGAAAGAATTTTTGGGAATCTTAAGCTTCATAGTTTGGTAAAAAAATTCCTAAGCCATGTTCTCTTCTCTCAGATTTGCAGATGACTGTTAGGTTCAGTGGTGGTCAAAGACTACATTGATTATGTTCTAATATCATTCTTATATCATTATTTATATTTGTACTTCGAGATTGTATAATTAGTTGACTACATGGCATGAGAGCTTGAGTTGTACTTTTGTATATAAGTTATTATGATTTTTTACTTGGATTATGTACTACACATACGAGGATGTGTTATTACATTTATTTATCTAATGGAGTTTTATTTTTTATTCCATGTTTATGAGATATTGAGTTACTATTTATTTTTGTGAGATTATTTAAGGGTTTTGAACCTTATAGTAGGAAGGAGCACAATAACAAATCAATACACCTCCTCTAACTAAATGAACATTTTATACTTTAAAATCCACCATTAGATTTCCCTTTGAGCTCCATTATCATACACACCACCTTTTTTCTTGGGCATCTTGTAATGCACCTAATATATAATTTCAACATAGAGACTGATTTGTAGATTGAATTCAATGAGAAACAACATATGAACACATAGATATCTTTGGTATAATGTAAACCTTAAAATCTAATACACATATGATAGGTATATCAATTAAAATTCACTATATTGATCTAGAACAATATGCAATGTTGATATAGAATGATAATAATATTACTACTCCCTTATAGATTCTTTCAAGCTCAAATGCAATCCTTGAATGAGAATACCCTTAGGAACCAAAGGGGTTTCATCCTATGATCCTAGTGATCATTGAATTTTTTTCCAATGAACAAAAACTTCTATGGGTTTTCATCCACAAAAGGGTTTATAATTGAAATTTTCCAAAATATAGAAAATTGACAGAATAATTTGATGCCTAATACATAAATTAACTATTGATATGTGACAAATGATCATGCAAATACTATACACTCATAATGTATCCCCGTTGGGGTTCGAGGTTGGAATGGGCCCTGAGCAGGGGTTTAGGGGTGGTAGCCCCTGACAATGGGGGTTTAGGGGCGATAACCCTCGATAGCAGGGGTTTGGGGTCGCAACCCCTAAAAAAAAATTAGATTTGAGTGGGAGCAATGGAAGAAGAAAAATTCAAGGTTGATAAGTTCAACAACCAAAATTATCAATTATGGAAGATGCAGATGGAAGATTATTTGTATCAAAAGTATCTATGGCATCCATTGCAAGGAAAAGCAAAGAAAGATGCTACAATGTCTGATGAAGAATGGGAGATTCTGGATCGAAAGACACTAGGAACCATTTGGTTGTGCTTGGCACCATATGCGGAATTCAATATAATAGAATCAAAGACAATAGTGGATTTGATGGAACATCTGGATAAATTAAATGAAAAACCCTCATCCTCAAATAAGTTATTTCTCATGAAGCATTTCTTTAATCTAAAAATGATTGAAGGTGGATCTATGAAAAATCATTTAAATGAGTTTAATACAATTACCAGTCAGTTAACTTCTGTAAAAGTGAATTTTGATGAATAAGTGAGGGCTCTCTTGGTTTTATGTTCTTTTCCAGAAAGCTGAAATATCTTGGTAATGGCTGTAAGTAACTTTGACTCTAGTTCAAATACATTGAAATTTGATGATGTTGTTGGTGTTATCCTTAGCTAGGAAATGTGACAGAAAAGCATAGGCGAGACTTCAACATCAGGTAATGATTTGACTATAAAGAATAGGGAAAGAATAAAGGAGAGAGGAAAAAGAACTACAAGTTGTGGGAAGTCACAAGGGAAGTCGAAGAGAGGTAGATCTAAATCTAGAGGAAAAATGGATAGTTGGCACCGTGGAAAGCCAAGACACTTGAAGAAGGATTGTTGGTCTCGAAAAGGAAAACAAGGAGATAGAAAACATGATGATAGTAAGGAAGCTAATGTTGCAAGTAATAAATTGCAGGATGCTTTAATTTTGTGTTTAGATAATGTTAATGATTCTTGGGTAATAGATTCAAGGGATTCATTTCATGCCATAACCCCATAGGAAATATTTTTTAGATTATGTTCAAGGTGATTTTGGAGAGGTATATTTGGGTGATGATGAACCCTGTTAGATTGTTGGAGTAGGAAAGATAAAAATCAAGTTCTAGAATGGAAATTAATGGTTGCTATAGGAGGTAAGGCATGTTCCAAATTTGAAAAGGAATTTATTTTTTCTAGGACAACTGGTTAGTGAAGGTTTCAAAGTTACCTTTATAGACAAAGTCTGGAAGGTCACTAAAGGTGCGCTAGTAGTAGCTAAAGGTGAAAAGGTAGGCACATTGTATTTGTGTACTTGCAATACTTATTCTACCTTACCTGCTACAAAAATAGTTTCTATTGAGATAGATAGAGAACTTTCTATAGGGATAGAAACAAAATTGTGGCACCATAGACTTAGGCACATGAGTGAGAAAGGGATGAAGATCCTTCACTCTAGAAAGTTGCTACTAGGTCTGAAGCAGATTGACTTGGAGTTCTACAAAAAATGTTTTATGGAAAACAAAAAGATTTTGATTTCTCAAAGTTGGGAAAGATAAGAAGAGTGAGAAATTAGAGCTTGTGCATTCAGATCTATGGGAACCAGCTTAGGTATCTTATTTTGGTGGCTCTTGTTATTATGTTAATTTTATTGATGATGCAACTAGGAAAACATGGGTGTATTTCCTAAAACAAAAATCATAAGTATTTGAAAATTTTAAAAATTGGAAAGCTTTAGTTGAGAATGAGACAGGAAAAAAGTTGAACTACCTCAGATTTGATAATGGAGGAGAGTATTGCAGCAGAGAATTTAAAAATTACTGTTCATACAATGAAATCTGTATGCAGAAAACAATTCTTAGAACCCCACAAGAAAATGGTGTGTCTGAGAGGATGAATAGGACCATTATGGGGCATGCAAGGAGCATGCAATTGCATGTTGGACTACCCTTATAATTTTGGGTAGATGATAAACATATCATTGTTTATTTAATAAATAGGGGACCTTCAAATCCTTTGGATGGTGGCATTCTAGAGGAGGCATGGATGGGTAGAAAGGTAAACTATTCATTTCTGAAAACCTTTGGTTGTGAAACTTTTGTCCATGTTGATATTGAAAATAGAACCAAGCTTGAAGCTCAGTCTAAAAAGTGTTCCTTCATTGGATATGGAGTAGATGGATTTGGTTATCAGTTATGGGATTATGAAAATAATAAAATCATTAGGAGAAGAGATATTATATTCAATGAGAAGGTCATGTATAAGGATCAACTATAGGAAAAGAAGCATGAATAGGATAAAAAGGAATATGTGGTGTTGGATGAGATTCTAGAAAATAAAATTTCAGTAGTACCTGATGTTCAGCAACAAGTTATCCCATAGAATTCTGTAAGTGTTAGAAATTCCACAAGGATAATTAGACCTCCAGAAAGATTTTTTCCATCATTATATTCTATATTATTAATTGATTCTTATGAACTTGAAGGTTATGAAGAAGCCATGCAGGTAGATACCAAAAAGAAGTGAGAGCTAGGAATTAAAGAGGAAATGGATTCCTTACTGTAGAATCAGACATGGGACTTAATCAAATTGCCTATAGGTAAAAGAGGATTGTCAAATAAATGGGTTTATAGGTTGAAGGAAGAAGATGGAGGCAAGAAAAGATATAAGGCCAGACTTGTGGTAAAAGGTTTTGCACATAAAAAAGGTATAGATTTTGATGAAATATTTTCTCTGGTTGTAAAAATGACTTCTATTAGAACTATTCTAAGTCTTGTGGCTGTGGAAGACTTGCATCTTGAACAACTAGATTTGAAAACAACATTTCTGCATGCGGATTTGGAAGAGGAAATATACATGCAACAACCATAGGGATATGAGGTCAAGGGTAAGGATGAATTTGTGTGCAGGTGAAGGAAGAGTTTGTATGGTTTGAAGCAAGCACCTCGGCAATGGTATTTGAAATTTAATAGTTTTATGGCTGAACAAGGCTATAAAAGATGTTATTTTGATTATTGTGTTTATTTTAAGAAATTGGATAATGGCAACTATATTATCTTTTTGCTTTATGTTGATGAGGTGCTTGTTGTTGGGTCTAACATGTAGCATATTAATGAACTTAAGTAGAAATTAGAAAATTCATTTGCTATGAAGGATTTGGGTGTAGCAAAACAAATCCTTGGTATGAGGGACAAGACAAAAAAACAATTTTTTTTTCTCAAAGTGAGTATGCAGAGAAGGTGTTGAAAAGGTTTAACATGCAAAATGCAAAAGTAGTTAGTACACCTTTGCCTAGTCAATTTAAGTTGACTAAGGAGATGTATCCAAAGACATAAGAGGAGAAAGAAAAAATGTCTAAGATACCATATGCATCAATAGTTGGTAGTTTGATGCATGCAATGGTATGCACAAGGCTAGATATTGCACATGTAGTGGGACTTGTGAGAAAGTATATGAGCTATCTGGGAATGGAACATTCGAATGCAGTAAAATGGATTCTTTGATATTTGAGAGGTACTACTTCAAAAAAACTATGTTTTGGAGGAAAAAATTATGCTCTAAAAGGATATGTTGACTCTAATCTAGTAGGTGATATTGATAGTAGGAGGAGTACTACAGGGTATGTTCTTACTATAGGAGGTACTGCAGTCAGTTATATTTCAAGACTGCAAAAGGTTGTTACACTTTCAACCATTGAAGTTGAGTATGTTGCTACTACGGAAGCCAACAAGGAGATGATTTGGTTACAACATTTTCTAGAGGAATTGGGACAACAATAAAAAGATAGCTCTTTGTACATTGATATCCAGAGTTCCATTCATCTTTCTAAGAACTTAGTTCTTCATTCAAATACTAAGTACATATAGCTTAGATACCACTTCATTGGCCAGTTTTGGAGGATGGGCAATTGAAGCTAGAGAAAATTCACAAAAGTCAGAATCCTGTAGATATGTTCACAAAGGAGGTTACATGGGAGAAAATAATTTCCTCATCAGTATTTTTTGGCCTTCATTCTTGATAATGGTGGATATAAGAAACTAGCTAGACCTATAATCTAGTGGGAGCTGCAAGTGTAGTGGTGCCATCCAGGATCAGTTTCCAAGTGGGAGATTGTTTGGTGTGGAGCCTGATTAGTCTCCAAGTGGGATATTTTTGATATATGCTGACTGATCATGCAAATATTATACATTCATAACATATCCTTGTCGAGGTTCCAAATTTTTTTCTTCCCATTAACACATCAAGGTTTTCTCACTAACATGCCAAATGAAAAAAAATGACTTTGTAAAAACCTAATTTTGGAAGCTTCCAAAAATCTTGTTATAAGTAGATAGGATGTAAGTTGTGGTGTTTGTATTTCATGAGATTGTAATCTATTTTGCATTGGATAATAAAATCATTGGGTGGATGAGTTTCTATGGATGTAGCCCATATTGGGTGAACTGCATTAAATTTATGTGTTGATCTCTTTTATGTTATTCTTCATTGTTATTTCTGGGTTATTTAATCTACATATAATTGTTAATGTTTATTGCTCCAATCTGCCTGAACCCTAACATTGACTCCCTACATTTATATGCTAACAATTTCCCTTAAGGAACGAGTCGGCCATGAGCCAAAATGGTTCCAAGGCCCAAAATTTGAATTTCACATGTTATACTAGGTCAACCTTAAGGAAAAAGTAGATTCTTTTGGAATTAGTGTATCATCCTATGGACCTATCCACATGCTTCCCTAACCCTTTCCTTCTTCCTAAAACTTCACAATTTTTTCTACATGATCTAGAGATGTCTTATCCTTTAAGCCTCTTGAAGTGGATGCCAATTGCCTAACACAATCATCTTCTGACAACAATATATTTTTGGTACCTGATCCATTCCTCTTAATATTTGGATATGATGTGCAAGTGTCATCATAGATGCTATGTTCTAAACAACAAGCTAAAATGGGCTCATAAAGAGGAATGCATAGGGATTCCTTGAACTGATCCTATTATAGTACAATAATTTTGAATTAGCGATCTTCTAATTGTGATATATTTCTAGTATATGATCCTATTTCCTTGAGCTATGGATATGATGTGAGGGAATTATTATGGGTGTTGTGCTCTAAACCATAGGTTGGAAGGGTGTTTTGTGAAGAAATGTAGTAGGATTCTCGGGTTTCACTCTGTAACTTTCTTCTTGGAAAAAGGGACATGACAAATCCTCCCTTCCCAAGATTTCTTGTCCTCAAGAAATGCAGATTTGGATGCTCTAGAATGTTGGGTCCTTCCCAAGTAGCATCTTCAATTAGTAAATTCCTCCAATAGACAAGATACTCAGTTATATTCTAGTTCCTTATATTTTTGACCCTAGTATCAACCACAACTTTTGAAATAAGGATGGGTTTCTCTTCATCATCTAGTTGGGGTAACTCAACAATATGAGATATATGTAATCCAAAAGCCTTCTTTAGACATGAAACATGGAACAAATTGTGTATTTTTCTATCTATTGTGAGTTCCACCTCATAAGAAACTTCCCCAACCTTTTGGATTACCTTGTATGGCCCATAAAACTTAGGCTTGTGTCTTTCTACCCTTCCTTTCTTGACAAAATACTATATATAGGGCTGCAACCTTATGAACACCATATCTCCCACCTTAAATGATCTTTCTATGCGCTTCCTATGTGCATACATATTTTATCGATTTTGAACCATTTGCAGGCGATCCTGAGAATTCTCATAATATCTTGACTTTGGTTTACCAAATTTCTTGCTATCAAAACTCTACTATTTGTGAGGAATAATTTTGTAAGGGTTAGTGCATCATATTGATAGGGTACCCTAAATAGAGACATGCTAATGGATATGTGATGAGTTGTGTTGTAACAATAATCTCCCAAATGTAGCTGTTGTCACCTAGAATTGAACCCTGTGCAAAGTGTTACAAAAACTAAGCATTCTAGAGCAACATGGGATCATTTCAAGGCTTTGGGTCACCTATAGCTGAAATGAACCTTCGAAGAAGGCCAGCTTCCTTTGGTATCACCTAAACTATGGATCTTTGAGAGGAAAGGGGAAAGAGATGCATAAATTAAAGGACTAAACTAGGGTGATACACCAAACTAGTGAGAAATCATGAAAAGAACATAGGAAGAACATACACTTGAAAGCCTAATTGTTATTCTCAGAACAACCTCTTTCAGATTTAATGCTTTAGTCCTAACAGGTTTGGCCTACATACACATCTTAGGAAGGAAAGATGGATTTCACAACTCTAAGATATGAATATAGAATAATAAAAACACAGTTAGAAACTTGCATGTTCAAAAGAAAGATACAGAAATGAGAAATCAATACGGACATGAACAAAAACTTCCAAGGTAAACTCTGTGTTGTATTCAGGATTCCAGTTGAGTTACATAAAAACATACATTGACTGAGAAAGGATTGATTGAAAATCACTAACTCTTCAAAGTGTGCAATGAGAACTATTTACCAAAAGGCAAAAAATGCCTTATATACAGACTCATATAAGCCCCTTAGGGATTACAAAATAATATCAGGCCTAGAAAAAGATCTTCCCCTTGATATTTGATCAAATTTATTGTTGTATCCCCATGTGTCCCTATTGTTGGTGTCGGTGAAGAAACATTCTTGAAGAATTCCTCTGATCTTTCTGCAACCACCACATTCATTTGATCCATCATGTCCAGTTGAGCTACTTCGGCTGCACCATGAATGCTCTAAGCCTGCAACAGATACACGTCGCCCCTTCATCCTGTTGATGCCCTTCAGACTACCATGGTTGACCTTCAGATCTCTCTGACTAGATAAGTGAACTCCACACAGATCGTTTGGGTGGTCAAAAATCTCTTGTTGAACCGCATATCGGTGAGACACTAATCGTGTCTCCCCGATGCGGTTAAATCTTCTTGCAAGCATCGACAAGACATGGAGCCATTGCTAAGAGCTCCCAGCGAGCCCAAATGATCATACCGATTCCTCTTCTGTCATATCGGCATCTTCTTTCGTCGCCAAGACACACTCCATTCGCTGAGACTCTATGTCGAAGTCTCCCTGCTCCGCCGACTATCCTCGCTTTGAGTTTAGAAAAAGCTTGCTCGGTCGGCAAGACATCCTGCCAACCCCACCCTCATTCTATTTGAGCTCCTCTTTTCCTTCGCTGAGACTCCTGCTGATCGGGAAGAGGTCTTCCCGAACTCCTTTTCTTATGCCGAAGACCCTTCGTTGTCGGTGAGACTCACGCCAAGCTCCCCGATGAAATATTGTCAGTGTAACCCTTGCTGGTCGCTGAGACACTACTGCGAAAGCCTCAAGTCTTGGAGAGGCCTTTCTTTTATCCTCGGTGGTTCCTTCATCCTTTGGCAAGACATACACCAAAGACACCTCCGTGCCGAAACTGTTCTTGTCGCCAAGACATGCGATCCTCGCTAAGACCTCTTGTAGACCCCTTTTGTCTACCTGAAGAGCCATCGTCGTGTTTTCGACAAGAGTCTTGCTGAACTGATTTTATCTTGGTGAGGGCCCATCCTTCCTTTCGTCGAGCTTTTCATTTGGCAAGACATCCAATGTTGGCGGGACATCCCGGCGAAGTCCCTTACTACATCAAGGGGTTCCTTTTGTGCTCTGTCGATGAGACTCTTAGTACTCGCCAGGACATCTCCTCAACGATAAAAGCTCCCGCCTATATGTATATCCCTTGGCCGTCATTCGGTGAGACCTTTCAACTTTTCCAAGACTTTACTCTGAAGGGGATCCTCGTGCCGATGTTGGAGATTCTTAGTCACTGGGACAATGACCTTGTCTTGCCGATGGAGACCAGAGTATGAAATCCACTCGCCATGACACTCTCGGGGTCTTGGTGACTCTGTCCTTAGAAGGTTTTCATGCCAAACCTATTCTTGGCAGGCTTCTTCACAGAGTTCCCTATGACCTGACATTAGATTCATGACTTTGGCCCTAGGTTGAATGCTCCATTTACTCTCTGAAGATCTAACACCTGATTATCCTGCTTGATTTAACTGTAGGTGAAATATAGGAAACAATAGCCATTTGATCCAAGCTTCCTGTTGACTGCTGGCATAACCCTACAAGTATCCTTCTAGCCACTTGTTTACAATTTTAGTTTTCCCATCAATTTGTGGATGATAGTTTGTGATAGGAGTGAGTTGGGTGCCCATCAGGTGGAATAAATCCTTCCAGAATGTATTAAGGAATCGATTGTATTTTTTTGTTGACAATGCTCTTGGGTAGCCCATGCAATCAAAAAAATTCCTTGAAGAATAAATCTGCAACTTACAGAGCTTTATACTCATTGGAAATGCTAGAAAGAAATGAGCATATTAGTCAACCTATCAACTACAACATAAATGCACTCCTTCCCTTGCACTTTTGGAAATCTAGTAATGAAATCCATGAAAATACTTTCCCATATATGTTTTGGAATTGGAAGAGGCTATAACAATTAGTACAAAAAATATTACTCTCCTTTGTTCTACTAACATGTAACACATTCCTTGATATGTGTGAGGACATCCTCTTTGAGGCCCCTTCTAAGAGAACCTTTCTTTGATCTGTCGGTAAGTTTTGTAGAATCTGAGATGCCTTGCCATAGGTGCATTATGCTAGTCTTCTAGTATCTTCTCTTTCATCTTGGATTTGAAAACTAGGAACACTCTATCCTTGAATAGAATCAGACCTTCTGACACCACATACTGGTCATCATTTTTCACACCTTCCAAAATTATGATATAAAAAGGATCCTTGGCATATTCCTCCATGATTGACTCCTTCTAGTCTGTTGATGTGATGGAAATGACATAGAGTGGGTCTCCTAGAGTGTGCATCTGCCATAATATTCCTTTTCCCTTTTACATATTCAATATCAAAATAATATGCTTGAAGTTTACTTGAAATTTTTTTCTACCTATTGAATTAAAATTTTGTTGACTTAGGAATAACTTCAGGCTATTGTGATATGATTTTACCACAATTTTTTCACACACCAAGTATTTCTAGAATTTTCTAAGGCATGCATTATAGCTAGTATCTCTTTGTCATATATGAAATATCCCATTTCAGTGGCTCTCAAATTCCTACTTTTAAATGTTATGGGGCGTCCCTTATGAGAAAGAACAACTCCAATTCCTTCACCAGAAGCATCACATTCTACAAAAAATGGAAGTGATAAATTAGGAATTGTAAGAATTAGACAAGAACTCATTACCTCCTTTAGCTTCTCAAAAGTTCTTTGTGTGTCCTTTGTCCATTCAAAGGATTTTTCTTTAGTCAAGTTGGTGAGTAGTGTCACATACTGAGAAAATCTTCCATAGTCCAAAGAAACCTCTTAGTTGTGACAAGTTTGTAGGGAGGTCAGTCTAGAATGGCTTGGATCTTCTACTAATCAACCTAAACTTCTTTAGCACTTATGACATGTCCCAAATACATTATCTCTATTGACCCAAACTCATATTTGGACATATTTGCAAAGAGAGACTGTAGTTCTAGAATTCCCAAGACTATATCCATATGCTTCAAATTTTCTTCTGATATTTTACTATAGATCATAATATTATCAAACAAAACCAACACAAACTTCCTTGAGTGCCTACCAAAAATGTGATTCATGCATGATTGGAAAGTTTTGAGAGCATTAGTGAGATCAAACGACATAACTAGTGTTAGGAAATAATGCATTCAACCCATTAATCCATTTCTTACATAACCCCATGAGAGATAAACATGCATACAAGTAACCAAAATGCATAGATCAAATAGACAAGCCAAAGGATAACACAAGATATACCCTAGAAAAACCCTCAAGAGGGAAAAAACCAACCTCCAAAAGCATCCATACTCCATATTATTATTCAACAATAAAGAAATATAAGAGTCATAATGAATATGGAAAATTTTAGTGGCAAATCTTCACTAATTGGTGAATAATGGAAATTGAGACCTCGAGAAATGACAAATAGTACAAGCTAAAAAGGAGATTGAATCACCAGATTTTTACAAAAAATAATTGTCTCAATTAATTTTCCTATGCATTATTTTTTAAACTAATAAATCAAATTGGTTTTCCATGTAAATGATGCATCATTGGAACTGATTCACCAATAGTTTATACTGTAATTAAAAATATTAATTATATTCACTAGTAATATTATATTCCTACCATTAATTTTGGGGCAATATCACCACTAATAATAAATTACCATTTAATTTTAGGGATATTTTAGCCTTACATAGGGCTTTTATTTATTGCCATCAAATCATCAATTATCCTTTTAATTGGATGGTTGTAGGTTGATTCTGCGGACTGAGCATGACATTTTTAAAAGTTTGTTGAGGCCCAAAATTTGTTTTGGGCCACACAATTAGATTTAATCATGTTTCCTAAAAAAAAATTTGGGCCTCAACAAGCCTTTTAAAAGGCATGTGCATATAGGTCATGGAATCAACTTGCAACCATCCGATTAAAAATCTAATCAATGGTAACAATTTCATTTTTAATTTAGTCTTATTCTTAAAGTGGGATTTAAAATAAATACTTAATCTGTGTGTGCTCCAATGCATTTTCAATAATGAATTTATGTGTTTCCCCCTCAAACCCCACAAGGGGGCTCTACCCCCTGGACCCTCACAAGGGGCACTACCCCTTGACCTTGTCGGTGGCTATCACCCCTGGCCCTTGCTTCAATATTACAAAAAACAAAAAAAAGTATGGGGGAACTGCGTCCACTAACTATGAAAATTTTTAAAGGAGAGATTCACCATTTTAGTTAATCTTTTTAGTGATTGTTGCCTCCATTTCACCTACAGTTAAATTAGGCAAGCTAATCAAATGTTAGATCTTCAGAGGCCAGTGGGACATTTACACAAGGGGAAGGATTCTGCATCTGTTGCTAGGTCATGGGGAACTCAGGCAGAGAAGATTCCCTGGGAAGTTTCGGCATGAAAATCATCTAAGGAGAAAATTGGCAAGACTCTCCTACTATTTGGTTGACTGACTGTTTGTTTTATTCCATCCTGAGCAGGTCACTGAGACATAGTTTCAGTTATACCAAATGAGCCTACAGAGCCTATCACCATAACAAAGAAGATTCAGTATGACCTCTTGCCGCATAGACTTTCCTTGGCCGATAGGCCATTCAATCGCTATTCGGCGAGACTCTCAGCAACTAAGGGATTTGGGGAGACCTATAGCACTTGGTGAGAAGTCCCAGTGGAGGTCGATGTCTTACCAACTTCACACGGGTTCCCCTTGGCATAAGGAGATAACTTTGCTAGAATGTCATACCAAAGTGGAGATGTCTCCCCGAAATGAAGCAGAGCTCGGCCAAGGGCAAAAAGATTCGGCAGGAGTCTTACCGAATGTAGGAGCCTCAAAAAAAAAACAAGGGCAATGTCGGCAAAGGATATCACCTTCAAAAGGATGTCTTGCCGAAGGATAGGTGTCACACCGAAGAGATCAAATGAGGTGGCATTAGCATGAATCTCACCGAACCTAGAGGCTTCGGCATAACATTTCGGGCTCGACAGGAAGTCTTAGCGACCAGTCATTGTCTCGCTGATGATGTGATGTCTCCGGTATGATTCTGGGTGACAGATGGACATTTCAGAAAAGGAAATGAGGTTTCCCGGAGGTCTTAGCGAAGATGAAAGTCTTGCCGAAAGGAAAGACGAACCTCGATAAGGAAGATCTTGGCAGGAGTCCCGCCGACATAGGGAACCTCAGTATAACTATGGGGACTTTGCCGGAATGTCTCACTGACATTCAGTGTCTCGCCGAAGGGGGAGAAGAACTCAGAAAGATGCAATAGTTTGGCATGAGTCTCAACAAAGGAAAACAAATGGAGCTCGGAATAGAGTCTCAGTGAACAGAGACGGTCTTGCCAATGACAAAGAGACCCCACCAAAGCATGAAGGGCTCGTCAACTGATGATGTCGCCTAGAGGTCATGCTGATAGCAGGAAGTCCTGGTGGCATACGAGGTGTTGTCAGGAAGAGTCTTTCCGAACGATGAAATCTTTAGAACAAAGAAAGATTTTGCTGAAGGAAATGGGGTCTACAAGAGGTCTTGGCGACAGGAACAGGTTTCGACAAGAATTTTCCTTCGACATATGTCTTGCTGAAAGATGAAGGAACCACCAAGGATAGAGGAAAGGCCTCACCAAGACTTGAGGCTTTTGCAGTAGTGTCTCGGGGACTGGCAAGGCTTACACTGATAGTATTTCAACGGGGGTGTCTTTGGCGTAGCGAAAGGAGTTCAGGAAGAACTCTTCCCGACCAGCGGGAGTCTCAGCGAAGGAAAAGAAAGCTCAGATGGAACGAGGGTGGGTCGGCAGAATATCTTGCCGACCAAGCAAGCTTTCTCGGAACTCAAAGTGAGCTTTGGTAAAATAGGGAGACTTTGCTATAGTGTCTTAGCGACAAAGGGAGATGTTGATATGACAAAGACGCTCGGAGAGGGGGATCCAACATCGCCGAAAGTCTTGCTGAATGCAGTGTTACCCCACCGAAATAGGGTGCCTTTGCTAAAGAGGGGTTTTTCAACATAATGTTTTGGAAATAGAATTATGTCTTGCTGATGGCCTCAGTGATAATCAATATGAATTCTAAAGCTCGTGTAATGTCTCACCGACCATCATGTGCTATGCCAATAGCTTTAGAGGGCCACGATCGCATCGGCAAGACACTTTTAGTGTCTTGTCGAGATGCTTTTCCATTCAAAGGAATTTTTGACTAGCTGCAGGGCTTGAGTGGAGGGTGCTCGAATAACCAGAGGGATCTAAGGCTAATCGTGGCAGTCTGATCAGAACGTGGAATGCCAACTCAGGATGAACGTAACATGAATACAATATATATCTATTCTGAGCTCAGGGGACATTCAATGCGGCTCTTCAACGAGGGGCTCGGTAGCTAGACATGATGGATCAGAAGAATTAATGCTACAAAAGATTAGGAGAAGGCTTCTCCAAGAGCGGTTCTTCACACTGACACCAACAACAGGGACACGCAGTCTCCAACATTAACTCGGTAAAAGATCTAGGGGAAAATCCTATCCCGAATTAGGATATTTTTTGTAAGCCCTAAGGGGCCGACGTATAGTCTGTATATAAGGAATTTTTGCCTTTTTTGTAAATAGTTCTGATTGCACACCCTGAGGAGTTAGTGATTTTCAATCAATCCTTTCTCAGTCAATGTATGTTTTCTGTAACTCAACTGGAATCCTGAATACAACACAGAATTTACCTTGAAATTTCATGTTCATATTGGTATTGATTCTCATTTATGTATCTTTCTTTTGTACATGCAAGTCTATAACTGTGTTTTCATATTTCTGCATTTATATCTTAAAGTCGTGAAATTGATCTTTCCTTCCCAAGGTGTATGTGTGGGCCGGACTTGTTAGGACTAAAGCATTAAATCAGAAAGAGGTTGTTCTAGGTATGTAAATCAATTGAATTCAATATTTCAAGTGTTTGTTTTGCTGTGTTCATTTCATGATTTCTCATTAATACGGTGTATCACCATAGGTTTAGTTTTTCCATTTTATGCATCTCTTCCCCTTTTCCTTTCGAAGAATCAATAGTTTAGGTGATGCCCAAAGGAAGCCAGCCTTCTTCGAAGGCTCACTTCAACCATAGGTCACCCACAGCCTTGGAGTGATCCCATGTTGCTCTAGAATGCTCAGTTTCTTGCAAACTTTGCACAGGGTGCAATTCTAGGTGACAACAGTTTCTGGCACGCCCGGTGGGACATAAATTTGTTTTAACTACTGGTTTGGTATGTAGCTAGTGAATTATCAGGCTTTATAGAAGCCCTTTGGCATACTTGGTGACTCCACAAAGAGGAAGAACTCCAGAAATACATGCCTTCTATAGTATATGAAAAGAGTTTGAGCAAGAAGCAGCTCAGGCCCTTTTGAATACTTGCAACTGTCACCACCAAGAAGACAAGGCAGAGTTGAGGAAAGGAAAATAACAACAATCATCTATTCCTGAAGAACTTAGTCCACTCCACCTGTAAGATCTCTTTTCGTTGTACCAACAAATCCACCTCAGATACCTCCAATGGCTACTCCAAGGAATCAACCCTTTGTTGCTTTCAACGAAGGGAGTCGTTTGAACTTGGCCCAACATAATGATATTCCAATGGCAGCCTTGAAGAGTCTGCCAATTTTCACGGGAGAGGATCAAACTACTCCCATCGAACATTTAAGAGATGTGGCTTCATTATGTGGAGTCCACCACATAACCGAAGAAGATGTTGCAGTAAGATTACTAGCTGCTTCATTGAAAGGAAGAGCTGTGCAGTGGTATAGGAGCCTACCAGTCAGTTCAATTGCAACATGGGATGAATTTGGAGAAAAATTGCATAAGCAATTCCAAGATAGGTCTGACAACTTGTCTCTTTTGGAGCAACTGACTACCATTAAGATGGACCCACAAGAGCAGATGAACGACTTCAACTTCAGGTTTCAAAGAACTTGGGATAGAATCCCTAAAATGGTGAGGCCACCTCCAGAGTATGCATTCTTATACTTTTTGAGAGCTTTGAACAGTGATATAGCTATCATGATATAGTCAATGGGAGGAGTATCTCTACCAGATGCCTTTGAAACAGTTATTAGAGCTGAAAATAGATTAATACAAGCTGGTAAGCTTACTACCAGGCCACCAATGCCAATATTTCTAGAAATTCATGCAAACATCCCTTTGCAAATACCTCCTTTCACACCTCTACCAGCTGTACCAATGCTACCAGCTATTGTTCCAACCATTGAAAAGCAGGAAAGTGTTGCTTCAAGCTCATAAAATAAATTGCAAGAGATCAAAAGTCTTTTACAAAATTTTGGCAACAAGTTGGTGAACCTGGAAAAGCAATAGACCTATTCCAGGCCTTATCAATAGCAAAATCAGGCCTCAAGTCAGCCTTTTCAGGGCCAACAGTAGTAATTCCAAGGAATAGACAGCAGTATCAGGGCAATTATCAAGGCCCAAGATAGAGTGTGAACACAAGGCCTTTTCAGGCCTATGCTCCAGCACCTGTTAGTGTAGTCAGGGACCTGGTTCCCACTCAAAACAACTTAGCAGCTGATTATGAGTGGTGCTACCCTTGTAACCAGCCTCATAATCAAGCCACTTGTTCAAATGGACTCTTAAATCAAGCATTGATGGTATAAAATGCTTCAGGTCCGCAACAGAGTGCATGTAATGATGCATCTTCTCAACATCAGGACCAATTCAACAATGATACAACCCTGCTTAATTGGCAAGGCCAAGAATTCAGTGGGTTGAATGAAGATAGTTCTCCAATTGCAGCTAACACTAGGGCAAAGAAGAGAGCATTCGAGCTTGACCAAATAGCTGATAAAGGAAAGGCAACAACTGTGGAACCATCTACCTCTTGAGTGACTCGTGGTTGGCAAAGGGATCAACAACTCTCAGACAAGGAGCAACCATGCTTACAAGCTGATCATACTATGAAAAGGTACACAATAAAAATCCAACTATACCTTTTAACATTCTTGATAGTATGTGTATACGTCTAAAAATGGTCATGATTAAGCTTGTTAATTAATTAAATATGATTTATTTAATTAATTCCCCTAAAGTCATCTACATATAAATAAATTTAATTATTTATTTATATTGTTCATTTTCTAATTCTTCTACCTTAATTAAATAAATAATTTTATTTAATTATTGACATTTCCCACATTCCTCTTAATTAAATTAAATAAATACGATTATTTAGTTTAATTATCATATTATTCCAAAGTTTGAATATTTGAATATTTAAATAATAGAATATTCTCTTCAAATTAAATATTAAATATTTTATTTAATATTTTCCTCACTCTAATTAAATATGATTTATTTAATTATGCGAGTTGCCATATCCGTCTTCACTTCCAAATTAAATAAATTTAATTTATTTAATTTTAACTCATTCTAAACTCACCCTTCCAAATTCTAACTCGTTCTTCGAAATGGAAATTTCCCTTCGGATCTCAATGACGAAAATTGAAGGAAAAGGGAAACCTTCTATCTCCATCTCCACTTTCAAAAATCTTCCACCATCCGTTCGAACAAGCTTAATCTGGGCCGTTGATCGAATCAGCCAATCGAATTGTTCTAAAACTCTATAAAAGTCAGTGCAAATCCAAGCTTTGGTTACCTACGCCCACCTATGCCTACCTATGCATACATACGAAAACACACGAACATTCATGCAATCAGCTTATGCAATCATAGCCATTTTAGCGTTGCAACCATACTTTCATCGTAGCATAGTGTGCACTTTAAAATCTCGTTCTTTAGCTGCCATTTTGTTGAGCTTGATCTGCTGATCTGAGAGCCATTGGAAAAAACAAAACGCTGGAGTTAGAGAGAGATAAGACGATTTCGGGGAAGCTGCGGTCACAGTTTGTTCATTCTGCTTTCTTTTTAGTTTTTCCTGATTTAATGTCTTATCGATATGTGTTTGAATTTCATTTAAATTGATTCTATTTTTCACTCACACATAAAATGGTGCCCACCGTGGTGCTCGAACCCACAACTTTAACATTATTTGCAAGTTTGTTTTGACAGTTTCCGCGTTCTGGAGTCAACTTTCAGAAAAAAATTTGGCATTTAAGTGCTTTCAACATTTTTAGCGGCGCATACGGGTTTTTAACTCTCTTGTTTTGCAGGATTTTGGAGCGCATATAGTGACTATTTAGGCGCATATAGTGATTGTTTAGGCGCATATAGTGATTGTTTAGGCACATACAGTAAGCTTTCTTTTTCACATATAGTAACTGTTTTAAGAGCATATAAATCTTTCTTGCGGCGCATATAGCTTCTATTCTGGGGCATATAGATTCTGTTCCGGCGCATATAGATTCTATTTCGGCACATATAGCTTTTGTTCTGGTGCATATAGATTCTGTTCTGGCACATATAGCTTCTATTCTGGCACATATAGCTTCTATTCCGGTGCATATACCTTATATTCTGGCGCATATGGATTGTAACAAAAATACAGAATTCTGAGTCTGACACCTTCTGCAGACAAAATTCTTTTTCTTTTTTCTGGATTTTTAAAAATGAATCAATCCTAGGGTAGACACATCTGGATAAAATGAAGCAATCTAGGATAGTCACCACACAATGATCTTGCTGTTAAAATTGAACAAACTTGTTTTTGGTGAAGCAATATCTTCACTTAGAATTAGATCATTGTGATTTGGGAAATTAAAAAGAACATCTGCTTGCTTTGTATGTGGCAATAGGTCTATGCTCTCCCCTTAACTGGGTGATCAAAATACCAGACTTTCCTTTTTAATTTTCATGCAATTTTCATGCTTTAATTACATCCTTTAGAGAGCTTGCCGTAGTGGGAAAAAATACTCACCCTACGGGAACGACTCAAGTGGGTTCAAGCCAAAGCCAGGCTATTCACCCCACTATAAAATTTAAAGCAAATATGGGGAAACCCTCTTTTTCCAGTAGTGTGCAAGATAACCATCCCCAAAACCTTTGTTCTAAAGGTTGGGAGGTCTCCTGAGGGAGTTTATTATTTCCGCACCGAATGGAAATCCTTACTACGAACCTATTGTAGTGGCCAACCGAAGTCAGTTTCTAAACATTCTAATAATCACAGTGCAAGGGGAGGGAAGAATCTACCCCCAAGACACTCACCATATAACTGCCAAGGACCATTTGCTTAGGGGATCCGATATCCACTTCCGTAACTTTGAGTACGCACCTAGAAAAGACAAAAACACGGGCGCCCCTTTGGGGGTGACACGGTTGTGTGAGTCGATGCAGTTCTAAGATGTGGGCTGTTGATTACTAGAATGACCTACTTGAGCATTAAGAGTGAGTCTGCTTGAATTTTCTTTCATGTGCAAAACCTGTGAAAACATTTGTTGAAAACATTTTCTTGATCAAACACTTCATGTTAGTATAGGGCTTTAAGAACAACTATTTTCAAAAATGTTTGTTGTGTCTTCCATTACATTAATTCAGATAGAAAGATCATCCAAAATGAATATGAAGAACAACAACTGAAAACACTCAAAAAGTAATTCATACATTTGGTCCAATAACATTCCCAATACTTTTCCCATGCTTAGAGATTGGAAATCAACAAAATTTCCCAAGAAATTAGTGTCCAAAAGGATTAGAAAACCCAAGAAAACATTAGGATACAAGAAAACTTTGCAAAAGAGAAAAAATTTATACAAAAGTCGACACGTGTTGCTTCATTTCCGTGGATTTCTTCACAGATATCAAAACTTTGTTAGGGGATTCACTGATGAGTATGCTATAGATCCTTTAGATTCTTGAGCTTATTATCAAAGATTAGCTCTATCACAATGGCATAATCATAACCAACCTCTTGAGTTTGATAACATATCACAACCTGCTATTGAGTATCCTTCACACCCTAGTCATATTCTTCAAAGATCTTGAAAGAATTTCTTCAAAAACAAAGATCAAAATCTTTTAGAGTGCATTTTGCAAAACAAATTTCTAATTTTTGGTTCAACTTCCCCAACAGGATTCTAACATCCTTCATCTTTGGAAGCCACAATCAAAAATTAGGAGCATCCTTGATCATATCATAAGATTCCACATCTTATGAGATCAAAATATCATTCCCTTTGCACTTGTCAAAAAAACTGCGATATAAGTCCAGAGGAAACTTTTTAGAATCATATGCCTATCTCCACAAGATCTCAACACAATAAATTGAAGGATACAATCCAAAAAGAAAGTCATATTCAAAACACTCAAGAAGAGGGAGAAAGCAGTAATCCTCTTTTCAGCATAAATCAAAATCCACTTTTCAACAACAACATGGACAACAGAGAAGAAAATCCATTTCATAACTATAGAGATAAAATCCATGTGGATAGTGATGAGGAACAAGATGAGGAATAGAGAGGCTGAACAAGATCCAAAATTTCACAAAGCTATAGAAAAGATCTTGTAGCGGGATAAAGAAAAATGTTTCTGCTATTTAGCTGATCAAGGAGCAAAATTACCTCATGACTTTAATATTGATAATTTAAAAAGAAAACCTGAAGAAAAACCCCTTTCTGATCTTAGTGCTTTGACCCAACAAATTAGAGCACTTCAAGGAAAAATCAAAGAGTTACAAGGGGGAGCAACCACAAAGAAATATACTCTGGAGGACATTTGTCCTTATCCTTTCGATAGAAGTCTTAACATGATTCCTTTTCCCAAAAATTGTGAAATGCCAAAATTTGATCGCTATAATGGGAAATCAGATCCAATCGATCATGTCAGAGACTTCCGAAACATGACATTAGAATTCACTCACAAAGACACTTACTTGCTGCGATTGTTTCCTAGGAGCCTTGGAGTTCACTCTATGGAATGGCTATCTAAGATTACACCTCCTGTTCAAACATTTGAAGAATTGATCAACCTATTCATATCACAATATGCCTACAACATACAACACCCGATCACCATGATAGATCTTTGCAAAGTTGCACAAAAACCTGGCGAATCCTTCATTACATTTCTTCAGAGATGGAGAAGAATGTTCACCAGATATCCACGTCCTATTCCTGAAAAGGAAAAGATGGTTACCTTCATTAACAGTTTAAATTCAGAAAGGAGCTATCATTTGAACTTACATTGTCCTTCTTCTTTTGAGAAAATGATTGAAAATGCCATAACCATTGAAAATGCTTTGGTAAAAAGAGGAATAATAAAACATGACAAAGACAATCCTAGCTCATCCAACCATCACAATAATCAGGACAAGTCCAAATTCTGGACTCCCAACAAAAATATGGTGAATGATGGTGTTATTGATGTGAATCATGCCTCGACCAAGCCATTTGTCCTCATTACTCCAAACATTCACAACAACAATGGCAACTCGATTGCAAATCATGGAAATAATCCTCCTCCTCTGAGGAACAATATAAATCAACACTCTACTCCCAATCAAGGAACTTCCAACAACCAAGGTTATCGAGGAACCAATAACAATCACAATTCCTTAGGGAACACCTTGAATACAAATCCACAAAGGTTTTCATTCTTCTCTAATAGAAGAACTTTCACTTCACTGGGTCAATCTTTAGAATCTACATTCAAAGAGTTGATGGCCAAAAATGTAATTACTTTGCTGCCTCAACGAAATTATGAACCCAGTGTAAAACCTCCATCATGGAATGATGCATACTATTGTGATTATCATCGGTGCAAAGGTCATCGCACGAATAACTGCCAAGCCTTGAAGAATACCATTCAAGACTTAATCGACAATGACATCATTACAATAGAAGGAAATCAACAATCCAACGAAGACCATCAAGCATTTCGCAACCCTTTTCCCAATTATCAAAAGGGTGAGTCTTCTAAAAAAAATGTGAATCATATCAACGATGATCATATAATCAATCATCTCTACACAGACGACGAGTGAGTAAATTTCATTAAAGTCAACAAGAAGGTGGAATATAGAGAAGTCAATGCAACAACAAGAGCGCAAGGTAAAGTTGTCTTGAAGGGAGCCTCTTCAAAATCCACTGAACCTCCACCTCAACATCAATATGATTTGGTCAATCAACTTCGAAAAACCCCCGCTCAAATTTCTATTTTGGAACTATTGAAGATTTCCCCAGCTCATAAGGAAATTCTCGAAAAATCCCTCATTGGAATGAATGTATCTACTAATTTGGATGTGAACCAATTTCAAGCCATGGTAGGACACTTGTCCTCACCCACTTTCCTTTCATTTTCTGAAAAAGATGATGTTTCTGAAACTCATCCCCATAATTCATCATTGTACTTAGAAGTCATGGTTCACAAGTTTCGTATCAGATGAGTTCTAATAGTTGGAGGTGCTAGTTTGAACATCTGTACCATGAAGTTGGTTAAGGCTTTAGGATTTTCTGAGGACTCCATTGATTTCAGAAGAAAGATTACCATAAAAGCTTATGATGATGAAGAAATAGCATCCAAGGGTCTAATCATGCTGCCAATCAGAGTGGGCCCTGTTATAAAGAATACTTTCTGTCAAGTACTGGATCGTGATCTTGCATATAACATCTTGTTGGGTCATCCTTGGATCCATGAAATGCAAGCTATCCCATCAACCTATCATCAATGCCTTAAGTTTCCTTATGATGGACAGGAAATCACGATACCCGCTGATAATTCCAATATTCAAACTTGTGCCAACATAAAGGCCAGTCAAGATACTCTGGTTCCTAACAATTGAGAAGCTCATGCTTGTACTTCTCTAAAGATTGACACACAAATCAGTCAATTTACCAATAATTTTGACAAAAAATTGAAATTCAAAGACCTTGGAGTCAGAGAATACTCTTTTTTCTTGCCAATTTACCTACATCACCTCAATCACATGGACAACTGTCTATCAGGGAACATCAAAAATCAACAGCATCAACGTCAAAGCAACCACCAATAGAGCCAATCACAAAATTTAATGGACAATTCATCAAAGAAAAATTCCCCATGGGAAATCCTGAGGATATAGAAATTCTAAACTAGCTCTATAAAGATGAAGATGAAGCAGTCTTTAATGTCAAATTACCCACGGACAAATATGGAAAAGGGTATTCAATCATGCAGAAGATGGGCTATGATAAAGGTCCTATTGGAAAAAGGAAAGGAGTAGTTGAACCTATTCACCTCCATGGACTTGCTGCCAAAGAGAAAACTTGATTAGGTTATGATACTCACTCCAAAGAAAGAACATCCAAACAACTACATGGCACTGTCTTCATATTGCAAGAAGGCTCAGAAGCATGTTTGGCAATGGTTCAGAACTTCTTGGATAACAATTCAGATACAGACTCTGTTGAATATGAATGGGACACCATTTATAATGATGAATTCTGGAGGGATAAAGAGGTTGATGTAATACACCAATACGCCCCAACTCTAATTGAAGGTGAAGGGTCAGGGTCCCAACCACAAGAATCTGAACCACAAATCAACTATGATTCTAGTGATACTGAGTTAGATCTAAACGAACAAGATTATCATGAGGACAGTACCATCATTGACCTACCCCATACCTCAGATCCTACGATCAACTCTGTTATGACCATAACCATAGCTGATTTCATGCAACCTAATGACCCGATACCTTTGATTTATCCTGATCTCATTGATTGGGATTCATCTAAACCTATCAATATACCTATGTTTCCAAGTGACGAAGCTATCATAAAATTCCTTTTGGCAGAAGATGTAAATGATTGTTCCACTAACAATTTTCGGTATAAAGTCTTTGATCAGGAGAGTGTCAATTCTCCCAACTGCAAAAGTAAAAATAAAAAAAAAGAGATCTAATGGTGAAAACCAGAATCTGGTAGTATTAGATCAAACAAAAGATAAAATAAAGAGCGTATCAGATGGTGAAAACCTCTTGGAGGCACCAGATGATGGGAATCTTGACACTCTCCCAGAGCACTACCATGAGCGATTGCCTATTTTGATTGAGCCTACAAATGCTGTCAATCTTGAGACTTCTGACAAGCCAAAAATTTTATAGTTAGCCACATCAATGACAGAGAAAGAAATACCAGAGTTCATGGAATTCCTGAAAGCAAATCAAGTAAATTTTGCGTGGTCTTACGCTAACATGCCTGGTCTTGATCCTGATCTTATCATGCATCACTTGTCTATCAAACCAGGTGCCAAGCTGGTGAAAAAAAAACTCAGAAAGATGCACCCTCATGTTGCATTATTGGTTAAGGAAGAGCTGAGAAAACTCCTTGATGTGGGCTTTATAAGACCAATCGACTATGCAAAATGAATCTCTAATATTGTTCCTGTATCTAAGCCAGATAAAACTATGAGAATATGCACAGATTTCAGAGATCTTAATAAAGCATGTCCTAAAGATGACTTCCCACTCCCAAGCATCAACACTATAGTTGATTTAACAGCTGGCCATGCCATGTACTCATTAGTGGATGGTTTTTCTGGCTACAACCAAATCAAAATTGCACCTGAAGACCAGGAGAAAACAACTTTCACATGTCCATGGGGAACCTACTATTGGAACGTCATGCCTTTTGGTTTGAAGAATGCTGGGGCTACTTATCAAAGAGCCATGACTACAATCTTTCATGACATGATGCATATCTTCATGGAAGATTATGTAGATGACATATTGGCAAAATCATACACCAGAGAAGGACATCTTGAAATATTGTCCAAAATATTTGCAAGATTAGAGAAATTCAAAGTTAGCCTCAACCCTAAGAAATGTGTTTTTGGGGTCAAATCTGGAAAACTCTTGGGGTACATTGTTTCAGAAAAATGAATTGAAGTAGATCCCACGAAAGTACAAGCAATTATGGAAATGCCCCCACCAAAGAACATCAGTTAGTTGAGATCACTACAGGGATGACTACAGTCTATACGAAGATTCATTGCATAATTGGCCGACAAAAGTTTACCTTTCACACATCTACTGCATAAGAATGTTCCTTTCAAGTGGGATGACAAATGTGAATTGGCATTTCAACAAATAAAATAGTATTTAATGACTCCACCAGTTCTCGTACCACCAAATCTAGACAAACCACTAATCTTATATATTGCCGCAACAGAGAAATCTCTGGGGGCGCTGCTAGTGCAAGAAGACTCTACAAGAAAGGAGCGTGCAATCTACTACATCAGCAGAACACTAACAAGTCATGAGCTCAACTACACTTCTATTGAGAAGGCTTGTCTGGCAGTAGTCTTTGCTTCACAGAAGTTTCGGTATTGCATGTTAACCCATACAATCAATCTAGTTTCAAAGATTGATCCACTCAAGTATTTATTAAGCAAAGCATCATTGACAGGAAGGTTAGAAAAGTGGGTAATGATTCTGAGTGAGTTTGACATCCATTATGTTGATCACAAGGCAATCAAAGGACAAGTTATCGCTAATCAATTAGCTGAAGCACCACTACAAGCAGATCATCCCCTGCACATTGAATTTCCAGATGCTGATGTCTTCACTGCAGAATCTAAACAACCATGGTCTTTATATTTTGATGGTTCTTTCACTCAACATGGATCAGAGGTAGGCATACTTTTCATCACCCCTCAAGGACACACCATTCCTCGATCATATAGGCTGATGTTTCCATGCACCAACAACATAGCCGAATATGAAGCATTGATCACTGGGCTTAAAATAGCGCTGGAATGGAGGATTACAGAACTACAAGTATATGGCGACTCACAGCTAGTCATTTATCAGATCAATGATGATTATCAGACCAAAGATGACAAATTGTTACCATATAAAAAGATGGTTGATTAATTCAAGAAATATTTTGTGGACATCAAATTTACACAAATTCCAAGGCTTGATAATAAAGCAGTTGATGCCATGGCTATGATTGCATCACTGTTACAACTCCCAGAAACTCAAACTCATTATGAATTTCTGGTGGAACAATCATTTACACCTGTTTATGATACCCTTGAAAGCCAAATCATTTGCCATTTGGTAGGATCCGATTCACCTTAGTACGGAAAAATTTATGCCTACCTCAAAGATGATATCCTACCACCCAATTTATCATGTAACCAAAAACATAATTTTATCCGCCAATCCGCTCGCTACACTCTTATTACTGACACCCTTTATTGTCATGGTCTTGATGGTACTTTACTTCGATGTCTTGAACGTGAGGAATCTGACAAATCTTTACAAGAAGTTCATGGTGGCATCTATGGTACTCATTCGAGTGGATTGACCTTATCCAAGAAATTGATTAGAATGGGTTATTACTGGCCTACAATGGAGAGGGAATCATTCACTTTCATGAAAACATGCTCAAAATGTCAGATTCATGGGAATCTCATTCATGCTCCCACACAGGAACTTCAACCATTCACGCCAACCTGGCCATTTTCTCAATGGGGGTTAGATCTAGTGGGCAAGATTCATCCTTCTTCATCGAATGGGCATAAGTTCATCATCACAGATACAGAGTATTTTACCAAGTGGATTGAGGCAATCCCTCTTACTAAAGTTACAGACAAACAAATATCATCATTCATACTCAACTATATTATTTGTCAGTATGGCATTCCCAACTCCAGTATTATAGATAATGGACGTCCATTCAAAAATTAGGATGTTGATGAACTTTGCGAGAGATTTCACATTCAACATAGATATTCAACACCTTACTATCCACAAGGGAATGGCCAAGCAGAGGCCTCAAATAAAACAATATTGAAAATCTTGAAAAAGACTGTGAATGATTCAGGGAAGGATTGGCACGTTCAACTCAATCCCACTCTATGGGCCTACAGAACCAGTGTCTGCACGCCAACAGGAGCAATGCCATTTGCTCTTATCTATGGAGTAGAAGCCATATTACCTTTAGAAGTTGAGATTCCCTCACTTAGGGTATCATTGAAAGGTCTTACAACAGATGATGAATACAGAGTTTCCCGACTCCAAGAGCTTGAACTCCTAGATGAGAAGAGACAAAGAGTAGCTGATCATCTAAACACATATCAACAGATAATGTCTTGCAGCTATAATCACAAAGTAAAGCCACGTACCTTTCAAGTGGGTGATCTAGTTCTGAAAGAAAACCCACACAATCAGCAAGACAGAGAAAAGAAGGGAAAGTTTGAACCAAATTGGCTAGGTCCTTACGTGGTTATCGTAGTCTATGGTTCAGGAGCCTACAAATTATCAATGCCAGAAGGGGACCTGTTTGACAAGCCTATCAACAACATGCACCTGAAAAAATATTATGTCTAAAGTGGTTATCATCATCAAAAAAAGTCCTGAAAAAATCCAAAAAAATTAGAAAAAGTCCTGAAAAAATCCAAAAAAAAATCAGAAAAAGTCCTAAAAAAAATCCAAAAAACAAAAAAAGTCCTAAAGAAGAAGAAGAAGAAGAAGAAGAAGAAGGAAGTCATAGGGTGAAAACCTGGCGACAGGCAGTCTATTGACAAGAAAAATGCAATAAAAACAAATAGTGAAAATCTGGCAAACAGACGGTATTTGTAGCTTTCCATCTATTAGTTCATGTTCTGCACTTAATTTTTTAGCATTCCTTTCATGCATCCTTTTCATAATCTTGAGGCCACACCAGCACCATGCTATCATCATTTACCTTGAGCAATAATGTCTTACCATGGCTTGATTATTGTACATATTCATTTCAGCGAGTTGTGTCAATACCAAAGGCAAACACGGGCATACTGGGGGCAATCAACTTTCCAGTTTTACCAAAACAGCGAGACAACGACATCGAAACCAATCATACAAAAACAAAAAAAACCAAATCAAACCAAAACATCCAATTAGTGATCCATATCATAGTAGCTTTCAGTGGCATACCTCATCATGACTCATATCCGGATGATCTATAATCTGAATGATGTTTGGAATAACAATATTTCATTTTTGAACAATGGTTGTTTAATTTTTTATATCATTTCTTTGGAGCACACTCGATGATGTACTGAACTAGAGTGGAAAGGAAAGAGAATGATTTTTCTTTGTCTGCTGTCTAGAGGTTAATCATTTATTTGTTGCAAATATGTCACGAGATGTGATGATTTATCATTGATGATATTTTCAAATTTGCATCAGATTGTGGTTAGTCTTTGTCTGTTCACACAAGAAATGCTCAGGGCATCTCAGTTCAATTATACCTAGATGTTTGTGTTCACTTGCTATATCAAAAATCATGAAAGTTGTACTCAGGTCATCATTGGTGCTAATTTCCCCTCTGATGCTTGTACACACTTCCAACTTTTTCAAACGCTCTATGATGATTTAAGCAGGCTAGCCAAAAAGCTCAACAAAATGGTCAGTTTCATTTAGTTGCATTTCATTTTAGGTCATTGTACATAACTGCACATTGGATTTGCATCAAGAGTTTTGAAAGGCCAATGGTGGTCATGTTTCTTTCGACTATTGGTAGAGGACAATGCAGACGTTTGATTCATTACCATTATCATTTATCTCCTCATCATCCATTTCCATTATATCATACATTTCATTCATTATCATACATATTAGTTTCATTGGCATTTCATCATTTCATTATCATTCTAGTTGCATATCATCATTTCATTATCATTCCATTATCATTTCATTATCATTCTATTTCATTATCATTTCATTTGCATGTCATTATCATTCCGTTTGCATTTCATTCACATTTCATCATCATTCCATTTTCATTTTGTTTTCCTTATCATTTTTCAATATCATTAACATTTTACATTCCATATCATTTATCATTTATCATTCCATTTCATATCATTTAATATCATTTATCATCTATCATTCCATATCATTTATTAGTTAACATTCCATTTCATATCATTTAATATTTCATTATCATTATCATTTAACATATCATTTAACATTTCATTATCATTATCATTTAACGTCTCATTATCATTATAATTATTTATCACATCATTATCATTTATTTTATGGTCATCATCATTTCATCATATCATTATTAGTTATCTTATTTTCATTTTTCATTATCATTATCATCAATTATCATTTCATGTCATTAACTATCATTTCTTTATCATTTCATTATCATTATAGATCCATTATTATTCATTTATCAGTTCATTCTAATTACACATCATTATATTTTCATCACATATCATTTTATCATACATCTCCTCACTATTTACTCATATGATTTTATATCATATCATATCATATCATAACGCATAGCATGAACACAACATTCATTTTATCATATTATCATCTTTTATCTGCATTGAAAAATCCAAAAAATAAAATACATACATTTTCATAATCACATTATAAATCATCCACCTGCATAGCATCATTAGTACACATCATCAAATCATCATCATCATAATAAAAAAATCATATTGAATCATCCTGCATATCATGTTAGTCATCAGATCATTCAAATACATATCAAAATCCATAAAAACACAGAAATAAATGCATATCACATCATCATATCAGAAATGCACATCACATCATCAAAAACAATCATCTCTGCTGCATATCATCGCTCATCAAAAATGATACAAATGTCCAAATGTCCAATGAAACTAAAATGTCCAAAGCGAAATACATCATATATAATAAAAAATCAGTATACATGCTCCAAAAATGATACACATATGTGCACTGTATCTGCTAACTGGTCGATGCCCCTAATGGAGCTGGTCCGGAAGGAGGTGGCCTGCCATTGGTACCTGCGTTTGGGTCCTGCCGAGGCCCAGTCACTCCCCTACTCTGTGTATGTGTTCATGATCTACTCCTGGTCCTGCTATGGGACCGCGGGTATGGCTCTTTGCAATCAGGAGGACACAACTCCTCTTATCTAACTCTGTAATACTCAACCTCCCTCGCCATCTCCATGCCCTTTGCAATGGCATCCCGCAATGATGCACTCTCTATGGTTCCCATTAGCCTCTGTGCAACACCCTTAGCCTCTAAAGCTCTCCGTCTAAATGCATCTCTCTCTACAATCACCTGAGTTAACTGTGGGTCTGGGGCAGGTGCCTGTGCCTGTGCCTGTGCCTGTGCCTGTGCCTATGCTTGTGCTAGCTATACCTGTAGCTGCATAATAAATCCCTATGCCTATCCTAGCTGACTCTATAACTATCCCTGCTATCCCTATAGTGCCTGTACCTGGGCCTGAAGCGTGACTATCTACCCCTGCTGAGATGAGGATCCCATCCGGATCACTGTCGATTGCCCTATCCTTGTCCTCGGTTGCCACATGATCTGGACACCCCTCAGGATATCCAGCCTCGACCTCCCCAGCACCTATCCCTCATCCCTGCCATCATCTCTGTCATCCCCATTTGAACTCTCCTCCTCTCTGCTCTCCACCTCCTCTCCTCCAACTGCTCCCTGCTCGCCACCGGCCACATCCTCCTGTCTCACTGCCCCTGGCTGTGGTGCTACTAGAATGGGTGCTGCTCATCGGGACTGGTAAACCATGGAAAGGGATGTGTGTGAAAATATATAGAATACTCATCAGACATGCCAACATCAATAATGTCTCGCCTATCATCCCATGCCTCAGGCGCTAATGACTGGAACTTTGTATATGCTATTTGATAAGAGATACATGGTCCCCATCTGGCCTCATCTCTGCTCTGGGCATAATGTGCAACCCCCTGTGGCATCTCCTGCGTAAATCCAAACTGTCTCTGCACTCGCAATGCTAAAAACCTCTCAAGAATGAAAGGAGTCCATCCTATCAGGAATTGAGGAATGCATACAAATGGCATCTCCAGATCATCTATATCCCATGGCTCGCAATCAAGATACAGTTGCCATACCACTATATCCATATCATCTAGCAGCCGTCTCTAGTAATCCACCTTGCCCAGCTTGGGCTGGGTAAGGAACATAGCATACGCATATATATATAAGGCCTACCTGGTGGCCTAACTCTGGGGCACGCTAGTCTCGTTACAGCAAGATGCTCCCATGCCCAGATCTGCGGCAATGTCACACCACAGGACAAATTGGAAGAACCCCTGTATACCACTTGGTGCAAATCATGATATAGATGCGCTAGCATGCAACTCCCCCATGCATATCTCTACAGCTGTAGCAACATCTGCTCTAAAATCTTGCCCCATCCCACTGATAATTCCTTTGCTCGGTGATCCAGACAAAGGAGACCTCCAATAAATGCACCCAAAACTGCCAGCAAGGCTGGATATCCTCGAAAGTCAGCCCATGGTACCCAGTACCCAGCTATATGCGCATCACCATATACTCTCCTCAAAGCATCTGTACCCCCGAGATCCTTGTGATTATAATACACAAGGGCACCAACCACTGAGATACCTAATATCCTATATACGTCCTTAGGAGTCAATGTCACCTCACCAGTCGGCATATGAAAGGTGTTGTGCTCCGAATGCTATCACTCTGCTAGTGTCGTCAACAATCCTTTGTTGACCTGAATTGGTGGCATCGCCAACAAGGATCTCAAACCACATGTATCTATCAAAGCTATCTCAACAGGTGTCAACTTAGGTATCCTATCCCATCCTGCTGAGTGCCACTCTCTAATCTGGAGGTTTTTGAAAACCTCCTATTTTCATCACATGGATAATTCATCAAAATCATGACAATCATTCTCAATCAATCAAAATCAATTAGACTCATATCTATCAGTGACTTATATCAAGTGACCTATATCAAGTGACCTATATCAGTGACCTATATCAGACCCATATCAATGACTCATATCAATGCATCAAATCAATCAACCCATATCACACAATCAATCCTATTAGGCAAACCCATCCACAATCTATCTAGCTGGATATCATATCAAATTTTCTCTACGATCAATTACTATTTGTTTTCTATCGCAAAAAGAAAATTTATCAGAAGTCATATCAATCATTTATCAGTTCAATTAATTTTTGTTTTCTACTCTACGAAGCAAAGTTATCAATCAATCATCAGATTATTCTATCATTTCTACCCATATCAGCATGATGACATGACAATTTCACAATCTATTGACTAAGGAAGCAATATAAATCATCATTTTCATATTACTATCATCAAAATATTCAAATTCTGCATATTTTTACCATATGCGCTACTCTGTGGACTCTATGCACTAAAATCCATATACGCCGTTCTTTTCACGGGATGCACTCAAACCCGTATGCACCGTTGTTTTCACTGGATGTGCTCAAACAGACTCCCTATGCGCATTTTCCTATATGCGCTACTTTAATCACCCTCAGCGCCACTGTTTTTGCCCTATGCACTTTTTTCCTATATGCACACCTGTTTTTCTTATATGCGCTTTACTCCTAAATTTTCTATCATACCCTATATGCGCTCTAGTTTTCACGGGATACACTAAACTAGTTTTTCCTAAATTTTCAAAATCTACCCTATATGCACTACTGTTTTAACCCTAAGTGCCGGAATGTTTTTGAAAGTGCCTAAACTATCCTAAAAGCGCACAAATGACATTTTCATATACACAATCCACGAAAAAATAGAAAATTACGATTCAAACGCAAAAAAATTGAAAGCATAGGTGGTTAGATTGACTCATTGGTGGTCCGTACGCTGCTGGCCTCTGGTATCGGCGAGATCTCTCGAATCGGTGGCGATGATAAGGAATCTCCATGTTGTAAGGTTACTCTCAGAGCTACAATATTCACCAAAGTCAAAAGTGCAAATGACTTGTCTTTTTCAACTTTTTTACCTTTTAAAGGTCAAACAAGGGTAAGTTTGCTCCCTTTTGACTTTATTTTTAAAATGGGACATTTCTTTTCCATCATTTGTCGAGAGCTAAACCACTCTCTCTTTCATCCATGATTTACCTCCTGAGGGGGCATCATCAGCATCAACATCGAAAGCATATCAGGGGCAAAAATCTTATTTTTCTTTGAAGCAATGCATTTCACACATCACTTCAAAGAGGGGCAAAATGTATACATCTAAAAATGGTCATGATTAAGCTTGTTAATTAATTAAATATGATTCATTTAATTAATTCCCCTAAAGTCATCTACATATAAATAAATTTAATTATTTATTTATATTGTTCATTTTCTAATTCTTCTACCTTAATTAAATAAATAATTTATTTAATTATTGACATTTCCCACATTCCTCTTAATTAAATTAAATAAATACGATTATTTCTAAAGTTTAATTATCATATCATTCCAAAGTTTGAATATTTGAATATTTAAATAATAGAATATTCTCTTCAAATTAAATATTAAATATTTTATTTAATATTTTCCTCACTCTAATTAAATATGATTTATTTAATTAATTCCCCTAAAGTCATCTACATATAAATAAATTTAATTATATTGTTCATTTTCTAATTCTTCTACCTTAATTAAATAAATTTAATTATTGACATTTCCCACATTCCTCTTAATTAAATTAAATAAATACGATTATTTAGTTTAATTATCATATCATTCCAAAGTTTGAATATTTGAATATTTAAATAATAGAATATTCTCTTCAAATTAAATATTAAATATTTTCCTCACTCTAATTAAATATGATTTATTAAATTATGCGAGTTGCCATATCCGTCTTCACTTCCAAATTAAATAAATATAATTTATTTAATTTTAACTCATTCTAAACTCACCCTTCCAAATTCTAACTCGTTTTTCGAAATGGAAATTTCCCTTCAGATCTCAATGACGAAAATTGAAGGAAAAGAGAAACCTTCTATCTCCATCTCCACTTTCAAAAATCTTCCACCATCCGTTTGAACAAGCTTAATCTGGGCCGTTGATCGAATCAGCCAATTGAATCATTCTAAAACTCTATAAAAGCCGGTGCAAATCCAAGCTTTGGTTACCTACGCCTACCTACACATACATACAAAAATGCACAAACATTCATGCAATCAGCTTATGCAATCACAGCCATTTCAACATCGCAGCCATACTTTCATCTTAGCGTAGCTTTGCATTTAGCATAGTGTGCACTTTAAAATCTCGTTCTTTAGTTGTCATTTTGTTGAGCTTGATCTGCTGATTTGAGAGCCATTGGAAACAACAAAACGCTGGAGTTAGAGAGAGATAAGACAATTTCGGGGAAGCTGCGGTCACAGTTTGTTCATTTTGTTTTCTTTTCAGTTTTTCCTAATTTAATGTCTTATCAATATGTGTTTGAATTTCATTTAAATTGATTCTATTTTTCACTCACACAGTATGAAAATGAAAAATGTAACTATGTCTATGTGGGATCTTTAGTCATCCCTAGTCAAAAGGATATGTTATAATCAGCCCTATCAAGTTTGAAAATGTCTGATGAATCTGAGCCCCCATTAGGTTAGGTTAGAGCTGTGTTAACAAATGATTCTCAGGGAAATGATCAGCAGCCTTGCATAGAGAATGAAAAAAGAGTTAAACCACCTCCTTTCTATGTGTCAGTGATCATTGGTGATAAATTAGTCCATAACTGTATGGTAGATAGTGGAGCTAGCAACTTCGTCATGCCAAAATAGATTGTTGACAAACTTGGACTAAAATATCAGCCTTTGGAGAAGGGAGTGATCCAATTGGATGGCACTTCGGTTAACACTTTGGGTATTATCAAGGACTTAAACCTCACTCTCCATGCTTGTCCAAACTTTTTAGTCCCTCAAGACATATGTGTCATAGACCTTCCACCTTTTTTCTCCTTGTGTTTATCTAGAGACTTTACGACCAAGATAGGTGGTTACATATCAGCTAATTGGTCACACATGTTATTTAGAATGAAATATGGAACTAAAGTTACCATCAAGTCTAAAAGGTTGGCCAAAGACGACATTGAGCCATATAACCCAAGCCCCATAAATGTTGCTCCTTCCGCTGCAAATGCAAATTGTGTTGTTTTTACTAACAATGAATTAGCTGCTGCTCAAGAACTCCAATCAGAAGCTATTCTTGACATGCTGCTACATGAATGGGCAGTTGAAAATGTATCCGACAGTCTTGAAGACCTCATTCAAGATGCTGGTATGGGCAACTACGTCATTCTTGAGCCTAATACAGAGACTCCAAACTTAGAGAAAGATGCAAATTAGTTATTACAACCCCTTAATGGACTTTGGGAGATGTTCTTTGATGGTTCGAGAAGCAAAAGTGGAGCAGGAGGAGGTGCAATGTTGATATCTCTGCAAGGTGATAAGTACTATGCTGCTTTTCATTTTTCTTTTGCATGCTCCAATAACACTGCTGAATATGAAGGCCTTGTTCAAGGTCTAGAGTGGGCAAGAAAGAGAGGAATAACCAACTTGAAAGTCCATGGGGATAGCGAATTAATTGTTAATCAAGTAAGGGGCCTGAATGTTGCTAAAAATGACACATTAAAGTCCTATAGAAACAGAGTGTGGAACATGCTCAAAGATTTTGATGCCTTTAATTTAGTGTCTATCCCAAGAAATCAAAACAAGCATGCTGACAGGCTCGCAGCCATTGGAGCACAGTTTGACATTCCAGATGACATCAGAAAGGAGAAGGTGTAGTAGTATGTGAAGGTTGTAGTCAGACCCTCAATTCCTGACAACATTCACTGGCAAGTCTTTGACAGTGATGAGCAGATCCTTTCCTTCTTGCTTGAGGAAGATTAGTTCTCCATGGTGAATCAGGAAAAACTTAAGCAGCAGTATGGTGATCAGCTTATATAGTTGAAGATAAACAAATTTCCCAAAGGCTTGGTTACCTTAGAGTCTATTTTTAGTATCGATGATCAGCTCAAAAAGGGTAGAGATGGCTTGCAAATCAAAGAAGAGCACTATGAAGAGCTGGATATTTTCAAGGGTAAGCTCCTCAAGATAGGCAAAATTTGTTCACCTGAAGATAAACAAGCTTTTGTTGCTTTATGCCCAAAATTTCATGATGTCTTTGCTTGGGAGTATTCAGATTTGAAAGGATTTGATCCCCATATTGCTCAACATACGATTAAATTAGAACCTAACGCCAAGCCATAAGGTGGAAACAAAGGCCTTTGAATCCCAAGCTCGAGCCCTTGATGATTAAAGAGCTGACCAAATTAGTTGAGGGGGGTATTGTCTTCCCTATCAAGCACACCTCGTGGGTTTCTAATCTTGTACCGGTTAGAAAGAAAAGTGGTGAGATAAGGCTCTGTGTAGACTTTAGGGATCTTAACCGATCCTCTCTAAAAGACCACTACCCACTGCCCTCCATGGAACGAATCTTACAAGAGGTTGCTGGTTCTGAAAGGTTTTCCTTATTAGATGATTTTTTGGGATATAATTAGGTGCTGGTCAAAGAGGAAGATCAATTTAAGACTGCTTTTACAACTAAATGGGGCACCATGGCATACAAAAGGATGCCTTTCAATTTGTCCAATGCTGGTGCCATATTCCAGAGGGCTATGGACATGGCGTTTCAAAGCTTGATCAACAAGATTATATTGATTCACCTAGATAACATCACAGTGTATTCTAAGAATGCTAATGAACATCTATTACATCTTAGGCAAGTGTTTGAAAAATGTAGAGAGTTTGGTATCTCTCTCAATCCAAAGAAGAGTATCTTTGCTGTTCATGAAGGGAAACTATTAGGACACAGTGTCAAAGCAGGGAATCACTATTGACCTTGAAAGAGTTAGAGCCATACTTGAGTTGCCACTGCCTAATCATAAGAAGGGCCTACAGAGCTTTCTGGGCTAGATCAACTTTCTAAGAAGATTCATCCCTGATGTTGCAAATCTGTTATAGCCTTTAACAACTATGTTAAAGAAAAATGCAGTCTTTAGTTGGACAAAGGATTCCAAGGATAGTTTTGAAAAGGTCAAAGAGGCCTTGGTAGCAGCTCCCATGCTAGTAAATCCCAATTTTTCTAAAGATTTTTATCTGTATGCTTATGGTAGCACAAGTAATATCTCTGCAATATTGGTTCAAAAAAATGAAGAGAATTTAGAACAACCAATAGCTTTCTTCAACCAAGGTTTGGTTGACTATGAACAAAAATACTCCTTTGTGGAGAGGCACGTTCTTGCTGTGATCAGAAGCCTGAAGAAATTCAAGCCTTTGATTTCTCATAATAAAATCCATATCCTGGTGGCACACTCAAGTGTGAAGGAGTTTTTGCTAAATAAAGACCTGAATGAAAAAAGAGCAGGATGGGTCACCAAGGTCATGGAGTATGACATAGACATCAAGATCACCAAACTAGTTAGAGGCAGAGGCCTTTGTGAACAGCTTGCTTCAGGGTCGAGTAGTAAAACTAAATCAGAAAAGGATGTTATCCTTGCCAGTACAGATGAGCCTCAGAATGCTCAAGATGATGTGCCCACGGGGATAACTAATTGGGTCAAAGACATGACCAAATTTCTACAAACTGGTCAATGCCCATTAGGATGAACAGAGCCAAAAGAAGATACTTTAGACTGTGGTCCATACCATATGTGCTGATGGGAAATGTTCTTTTTAAAAAGGATCTAAATGGTGTCCTGTTAAGATACATTCACAGTGACCAAATTGAGAAGGTGCTTCATGAGTTTCATGACGGAGCTACAGGAGGTCACTTTGCTCCCAGAACTACTACCTGGAAGGTCATGAGAGATGGTTACTACTTGCCCAGCTTGTTCAAGGATGTGTATGCCTAGTCAAGAAAGTGCATCAAATGTGCTCTATTTTCAGGAAAGGAAAGGTTGCCAGCTATGCCCCTACACCCGATTCAAGTAGAGCAGCCCTTCATGAGATGGAGCATTGATTTCATCGATCCAATAAACCCACCTTCCAGTGCTGGTCACAAGTGGGTACTTACAGCTACAAACTATTTTACAAGGTGGACAGAAGTGGTTGCATTGAAAGAAGCAAATGAGTCTTCAGTTTTGAGCTTCTATGAAGACATAATCACCAGGTTTGGAGTGCCTGACTCCATCATATCTGACAATGCCCTTGCATTCACAGGTCTAAGGGTAACCGACTGGGCTGTTAAGCATGGCATTCATTTGAGCACATCTTCAAATATTACCCTCAAGGTAATGGCCTAGCTAAGAGCACAAATAAGAACCTCATCAGAATTATTAAAAGGACCATAGAGGACAACCAAAGGACCTGACACATCATTCTAAAGAATGCACTTTGGGTAGACAGAGTGACCCCTAAGAGGTCTGTTGGTAACTTGCCATTCATGTTGGTCTATGGCAAAGAGGCAAGATTGCCCCTATCTGTGGAGCTACTAGCTCTAGACATTGTTCACCAGCTGGAGGTGCTTGAGGGACAGGACCCAATGTCTGTAAGGTATGCATAGCTCGTGGAGCTTGAAGAATCAAAAGACAGAGCAATGAAAACTTTGGTGGATCATCAGCTCCAGATAAAGAAGACATTTGACAAAAGGGCTATAGAAAAATATTTTAAGGAGGGAGACCTTGTGCTCAAGTGGGACGTTCTTAAAAGCAGACCAAGCCATCACACCAAGTTCGACAACATGTGGACAGGTCCGTTTGTCATCACAGACTGTAAAGAGCACAATGCTTATCAACTGGCTACAACAGAAGGAGATTCGCTTCCTATCCCAATCAATGGGATACACCTTAAACCCTGATTTCGATCCTAATAAGTGCCTTTCTTGTACATATCTAGTTAGGTTTTATGTTTTCAATAGGTGCTTTGCACTATGGTTCATTTGTTCTTTGTTTTGTCCCATTCCCTAAATGATGTTTTTGCACGGTATTTTTCTCTGTAGTTTTCCCCTGTTTTGTTTTTTGGCAACCTAATTATGACCTGTGGATCTTAGGTAGTTGAGGCCATGTGTAAGATTGATTTTGTTTGTTTTTCTAAGCCTTCTAATGACTCCATGCCCAATGGATAAGCCTAGTCACTAGTTCTCATGTTTAGCAGACAAACATCTCGCAAAGGTTGCCAAAATTATTGCCTCCATTTCACCTACAGTTAAATCAGGAAAGCTAATCAAATGTTAGATCTTCAGAGGCCAGTGGGACATTTACACGAGGGGAAGGATTCTGCATCTGTTGCTAGGTCACATGGAACTCAGTGAGAGAAGATTCCCTGGGAAATTTTTGCATGAAAATCATCTAAGGAGAAAGTCGGCAAGACTCTCCTACTGTTTGGCTGACTGACTGTTTGTTTTATTCCATCCTCAGTAGGTCGCTGAGACATAGTTTCAGTTATACCGAATGAGCCTGCAGAGCCTATTGCCATAACAAAGAAGATTCGATATGACCTCTTGCCGCGTAGACTTTCCTTGGCCAATAGGCCATTCAATTGCTATTCGACGAGACTCTTAGCGACTAAGGGATTCAGGGAGACCTACAACGCTTGGTGAGAAGTCCCAGCGAAGGTCGATGTCTTATCGACTTCACACGGGTTCCCCTTGGCATAAGGAGATAGCTTTTCCAGAATGTCATATCGAAGTGGAGATGTCTCCCCGAAACGAAGCAGAGCTCGGCCAAGGGCGAAAAGATTCGGCAGGAGTCTTACTGAATGTAGGAGCCTCCAAAATGAAACAAGGGTAGCGTCGATAAAGGATATCACCTTCGGCATGATTTCTTGCCAAAGGATAGGTGTCACGCCAAAGAGATCAAATGAGGTGGCATCGGCGTGAGTCACCAAACATAGAGGTTTCAGCATAACATTTCGGGCTCGACAAGAAGTCTTAGCAACCAGTCATTGTCTCGCCGATGATGTGATGTCTCCGGTATGATTCTGGGTGATAGATGGACATTTCGGAAAAGGAAATGAGGTCGCCCAGAGGTCTTAGCGAAGACGAAAGTCTCGCCGAAAGGAAAGACAAACCTCGATAAGGAAGATCTCGGCAGGAGTCCTGCCGACACAGGGAACCTCGGTGTAACTATGGGGACTTCGCTGGAATGTCTCGCCGACATTCAATGTCTCACCAAAGGGGGAGAAGAACTCAAAAAGATGTAGGAGTTCGGCATGAGTCTCAATGAAGGGAAACGAATGGAGCTTGGTATAGAGTCTCGACAAATAGAGATGGTCTTGCCGACCGCAAAGAGACCCCACCAAAGCATGAAGGGCTCGCCAACTAATGATGTCGCCCGGAGGTCATGCGGACAGCAGGAAGTCCTGGCGGCATACGAGGTGTTGTCGGCAAGAGTCTTGCTGAACGATGAAATCTTCAGAACAAAGAAAGAGTTCGCTGAAGGAAATGGGGTCTACAAGAGGTTTTGGTGATGATAACGGATCTTGGCGATAGGCACAAGTTTTAGCAAGAATTTTCCTTCGACGTATGTCTTGCCGAAAGATGAAGGAACCACCAAGAACAAAGGAAAGGCCTCGCCAAGACTTGAGGCTTTCGCAGTAGTGTCTCGGTGACCAGCAAGGGTTACGCCGACAATATTTCAATGGGGGTGTCTTTGGCATAGCGAAAGGAGTTCAGGAAGAACTCTTCCCGACCGGTGGGAGTCTCAGTGAAGGAAAAAAAAGCTCGAATGGAATGAGGGTGGGTCGGAAGAATATCTTGCCGACCAAGCAAGCTTTCTCCAAACTCAAAGTGAGTTTTGGTAAAAAAGGGAGACTTCGCTATATTTTTCGGCGACAAAGGGAGATGCCGATATGACAGACGCTCAGAGAGGGGGATCCAACATCGCCGGAAGTCTTGTCGAATGCAGTGTTACCCCGCTGAAATAAGGTGCCTTCGCTAAAGAGTGGGGTTTTTCGACATAATGTTTTGGCAATAGAATTATGTCTTGCTAATGGCCTCAGTGATAATCGATATGAATTCTAAAGCCCTCGTAATGTCTCACCAACTGTCATGTGCTGTGCCGATAGCTTCAGAGGGCCATGATCACATTGGCAAGACACTTTTAGTGTCTTGTCGAGATGCTTTTCCATTCAAAGGGATTTTTGACTAGTTGCAGGGCTCGCGTGGAGGGTGCTCGACTAATCAGAGGGATCTAAGGCGAATCGTGGCAGTCTGATCAGAATGTGGAATGCAAACTCAGGATGAACGCAACATGAATACAATATATATCTGTTTTGAGCTCGGGGGACATTCAATGCGACTCTTCAATGAGGGGCTCGGTAGCTGGACACGATGGATCAGAAGAATTAATGCTACAAAAGATCAGGAGAAGGCTTCTCCAAGAGCGGTTCTTCACACTGACACCAACAACAAGGACACGCAGGCTCCAACATTAACTCAGAAAAAGATCTAGGGGAAAATCCTATCCCGAATTAGGATATTTTTTGTAAGCCCTAAGGGGCTGACGTATAGTCTGTATATAAGGCATTTTTCCCTTTTTTGTAAATAGTTTTGATTGCACACCCTGAGGAGTTAGTGATTTTCAATCAATCCTTTCTCAGTCAATGTATGTTTTCTGTAACTCAACTAGAATCTTGAATACAACACAAAATTTACCTTGAAAGTTCATGTTCATATTGGTATTGATTCTCATTTCTGTATCTTTCTTTTGCACATGCAAGTCTATAACTGTGTTTTCATATTTCTGCATTTATATCTTAAGGTCGTGAAATTGATCTTTCCTTCCCAAGGTGTATATGTGGGCCGGACCTGTTAGGTCTAAAGCATTAAATCAGAAAGAGGTTGTTTTGGGTATGTAAATCAATTGAATTCAAGCTTTCAAGTGTTTGTTTTGCTGTGTTCATTTCATGATTTCTCATTAATATGGTGTATCACCATAGGTTTAGTTTTTCCATTTTATGCATCTCTTCCCCTTTTCCTTTCGAAGAATCAATAGTTTAGGTGATGCCCAAAGGAAGCCGGCCTTCTCCGGAGGTTCATTTCAACCATAGGTCACCCACAGCCTTGGAGTGATCCCATGTTGCTCTAGAATGCTTAGTTTCTTGCAAACTTTGCACAGGGTGCAATTCTAGGTGACAACAGTGATTATTCTCTAGGATTCGCTACTGTGATTATTATTTTTACCAATTATTCATTAAGATTCGCTAGGATTTTACAATTTTTTTAATAATGTGCATAGATTTTCCAGGAAAATTAATAATTTTTTCAAATAAAAGGAAATATTTTCTAGGAAAATTATAGCACTTAGCTAAGATTCACTACGATTTTACACCTTCGTCAAGGGGAGAGTTTCCTAAACTTATCCCTAATAATGAATACCTCTGAAGCATAAGCCTCTTGATGCATTCTCATGTGTCCAAGCATGAATCCACACATCCCATGCCATTCTTCACATATGCACTCCCTAAAAAGAATCAATAATGACAACTCACTCACCCAACCAATGTTAACCACTAAACATGTTCTTGCTTTTATAAATTCAAACTCACACAAATACAACCAAGTGGTAAGATAAAACCTTGTGCCACAAAACCATGTGAACATAAAACCACTATTCTCTTATTTAATATTGGGTACTAATTTTTCAATGTATTTAATATTTTCCCAATATTAAATTATTATCGCATGTTTCCCACACATTAAATAATAATACAATGTTACAATACAACATAAAGTGGTCCCAAAATAATTACCTAGTGTGATTAACCACACCACCTAGGTGTATCACAACTAAATAATTATTTAATTACAACATTATAATATATCAAATTATGCAATGGTGTACAACATCATATCCCAATATTCTCCCACTTGTATACATTGCATAAAGGATCAATACATGAAATACATCATCATATCTAGACATGAAACCACATGAATGTATAACATGCTCTTGTCTTCATCAAGATACCTACAATAAGAAAAAAGTGACCACCATCTCAAAAAAGAACTCTCATCCTCCAACATGCCACCTATGAAAGAAAAGGAACATTCCAAGGTGAAGATACACCAATCCAAGAACACAAGCATCAAATTCAAGTGATGAAAAAGGCTCCAAACAAGCTGCTATCAAGTAAAAACCCACATGATCAGAAATAGCATCCACAAATCATGCTAATACATCCATACCTCCTAGGTATCAACAACATCGGTAGACTCAGGCCAACAACTTATGCAACCCATAAACCACAATCACAAGCTCCCTGTATCAAACCCGTCAATGAAGAACATACATATCTAGGAACTCCCATTGCATAGGTAATTCCAAAGCATATCAATTCTACCAATCAACACTATATCAAGGTGTGATAAATGATAAAAAATGAAGTACCAAGAACAATAAAAATGATCCACACATGCAACCCAAATAGCTGCATAATCTCTCACAACATGTTGCCACCATCCTCCCAAATCATATGAACATGAACCTCTAGGAAGGAACCTTGAAGAGAGAAAAATTGTAAACCATACCATTTCCTTCTTGTTGTATGGTCTCACAACACGCCCCATTTTGATCCTTGGAAAAATGTGGACCCCCCTTTCTTTGCTTGCTTCATTGTGCTACTTTCAGAGGAAATGGTAAAATGGAAGTTTTGTTTCACCTTGCCTAGTCATTGCATGAATCTCTATCTTTACTAGATTTGGGGTGTTTCAGTTTTGTTTCTTGAGTCTTATCAATTCGTCGGACCGTCAAAGTCCTAGAGTTGATGCGGTTGTGCTAAGGATATTGTATCTTTGGCTGGTCCTAGTTTACCGCCCAGTTAGTAAGCCAAGCTCAGTGAGTCGTCACTAGTGTAAATCATCCTAGTGTGCACATTCCTTTTCTTTATCAGTTGGTTTGATGGTTTCTTTTTTTTTTCTTTGGCCAAAGGTTAGAAACTAGAGGTTCTATTGTGAATATGTTTAGATCATTTTAATCTTGCTTGAACCTAGTTCCTGGTTCCTCTCTTTCCAATAGGTTCTCATAAACCCAGTGGGTAATCATCTTGGTTCTCAGTAATATTTCCAAGGTCCAGTATCGAAGGATTCAAACCTTGTGATCATTAACGGTCAAGTATCCAAAGTGGATTTTCCTTATAAAGTTTTTACCTTATAAGAATCAAAGTGAAATGCAAGCATTCCACGTAAGATTTTCATGCCGTCTTCTTCTCTAGTGGTGGGCCTACATAGAAACCAAGGTGTTCATGATTTGAACCCTAATCCATCATGATTGAACCTTTATTCGAGAAAATTAATGCATTGTAATAGGGAATTAATGAAGGTGGAAAACTACACACATACTTGGAAACACCTCGAGCATGCAGTTACTTTCACAACATTCTACCTCACACTATACTGCTAATTTGCAAGAACATTGAAAGATCAAGATTGATATTGTGGCACACAAAGAAAGTTAAACCTCGAGAAACCAAAAAACACAACTACCAAGGGTTTCAGAGTCACATTCTAAAAATAACTGTATCACTAGAAAAACTAGGGACGTTTTAGATAACTGAAATTCTACTAGTCATTTTATGCATGCATATCTCGAGATAATAGTATCTCCTCTGGTAATTGAAATTTTGATTATTTTGAAATGAATTTAACCAATTGGTAGATTGAAAGTTTTATGAATTGTTGAAGATAAAAAGTTAAATTTAACCCTAACTCGCACACAAGGCATATATCTACAAAAAAATGCAGGATGCAAAAGTGAATATGAGCACTTCCAAAGAAAGGCTAGAAGATGAATTTTAATATGTTGCTTCACAATCCATAGTAGTTGGTGGGATAATTACTGATACCCATTCAAGATGGTTTTCGACATTGAATTCGTTGCATGAGCTTAGCAAGAAAATGCTTCTTACTGTACGAAGAATGTTATAGCAAGTGGGTTACATTTAGTAGGAGGGTTTCTACTAGCGATGGAGGCCCCTGAACTAGTTATGGAATGTTTAAATTGTTACAACCTAGATAAGAGAGTCATTGAAAAGGAAGGAAGGTTCTATGCAAACCTCTCCATAAAAGGGAATGTATATACATTTGGGATCCTCACTTTTCCCTAGATTTATCTAGTAGATATAAAAATAATGGTCAAAACCTACCTAAGCATAGAAGAGCATAATAGAAAAATTATGAGTACACAGTGGTGTGAGAAGGAGGTTACTAAGCAAATGAATCCAATTCTGAGATCTATGTTCAACCCGGATGTTCAAGATGCCATAACTATGCTAAGTAGGATAATTGGATTTAGAGATGCCAGTAAATTCAAACCATGGATCTTCATACTCATAGCAAAATTAATGGAAGGCCCTATGTAAATGCATTAGGGAAGCTTTATCAACTAAAGGCTACATGACTAGATAAAGGAATTTCCATAATCTTTATGGTTTTATATGTCCTCATATGTGATTTATTCTTGCGCCCTAAGGGAAAATAAGAAAGGGTTTAATAGAGTTGGTACCCTGGGTAGAGACACAAGGAATAGTCTAATATATACTCATTTACGTCAAATTATTATTCATGAGTACTAGGAGCATTATCAAAGAGTTAATGATGTGTTTTCAATGAAGCTGGTAAGTAATGGAGGGCAATAAAGCTAAGAGATTGTCTTTGGAAGCACAGAGGATCATTCAACATGTTGGAGGTTGGTACATTCAATTTCCTACTTTCACCTACATCAGGGTGGAAGGATTCAAAGGATGCCCTTTCATGTTGCCCAGGTACCCAATAGACAAACTATTACTATTGGAGTTGGTGAGATAGATGAATCCTTCCCATGCCCATTTTAGCATAGTACATAAGAGAAGTTCTATCAAATTTCCCACCACAATGGGGAATTATAAATGCAATGTGGCTAAACTAGCCAATTTGTGTGAAGAAGAATTAAAGATGTACAAATTTGAGTTTTTTACACTCCAAAGAAATAACTATGATCTTGAGGGGAATTTTTCCAAGCAGATAGTCAACAAATATGCTCATGTTCATCATTTAGAATATTTCTAGCTCAATTGTGATGACGAACATGAAGTGAGGAAGAGATCATATAAAATGTTTTCATTACAATTGGTGCAGATTCTTAAACTCCATGATATTCTAGAGTAGTTGGATGAATATGATGGAGAGGTGTTGAATCCATTCTATAATTCAACTAAGGTTTATGATGTACCAATCCCATATCCAAATTATGAAAGTAGAGAAATAACAACTATTGAGGAAATTTTTGAATAGGTTTTAATGTATACTCAATGATGGATTGATGGTTATTGTAAAACTTTGATAAAAGTTAGGATAAGGCCCACATACTTGCTCAATACAAAGAAGAAACAGGGAGAAGAAGGTGAATCTAGGTATGATGAGCTTGTTAAAAAGAAGAGAAAATTTGGTAAAGTAGATACAACTATGTATATTGAGGAGAGAACTCCTGATGCCCCTAGCCAGAGAGTTTCATTGGCACCAGCTAGCCAGCATAAAGAAACTGGACCAAGTAAGGTCAAAGTGATAGTGAAGCCCAAGGCAGCATTTTCTTCCATGACAAAGCCGAAGGTTCAACCTATGTTTGATGAAGAGGTGGGAATTGAAACAAAAACTCGTGCTTAGGCAAGGTTTGCGTCCCAGAGGGTTGCAACATTATTTACCTCTCCCCCTTTAGTTAATATGGCTACAATAAAACAAACACTAGGAAAGACTCATGTGGTTCTAGAAGAGAGTTTTGAATTAAATGAGGAGAAAATCAAGGAATAGTGGGAGAAATGGGGTTCCATGATGGAACGAGTAAAAGAGAAAAAAGCTAAGGAGAAACCCATGGTACAACCAATGGTGGAAGGAATATCAGATGTAGGGTCAATTCCTATAGATGTTGAAAAAGAAGAATTCATAAGAGGAACACTTGCCCCAGAGGTGACAAACCCTGAGATACTTGATGAAAAGAAAATAGGGGAAACTATGAGCCAAGGTCCTACTGATGATATTGTTATTGAAGATACAATTAATTCCTAGCTTCCACTAGGAAGTGGTAGAAATTATGTTGAACAACTACAGGTGTGTGAAAATTTGAGAGAAGATCAGGTTGAAAGTAACAATATAGAGCCTTCACAAAACTTAGATGGTGGGGTGAGAAATGAAGAGAATCTTGGTGTAACAAGACATAAAGAAAGTGATGCCCCAAGGACTAGTGTTGAGCACATGGATGGACAAGAAAATATAAGTCTTGGAAATGAATATACAGTGTCAAATGAAAGTAATCTGAAATCCATGCTAGTGGATACTAAAAATATTTTAGTTTTAGAGGATGTGACAGGCAAGGTTGAGAATGTAAGACAAGAAGTTCCACAGCATGCTGAAAACTAGGAACAAAGAAATGTTGCAAAGGAAAAATATAATGAAGATGCACTTGATTGGTTGGTCAGGGAATTGGCTTCCCCATTGGAAGTGGAACTAGTGCCTCTAGATCTCAAAAGCTTAATGCAAGAAGTGGAAACTCCCAAACCTAGGTGAAGAGAAAAAAAAAACATTATACAAAAGAATGCAGGTGGAGGAAGAATGCTCCATATAGCTACTCTGGTTGTGGATAAAAGTAAACATTAAATAACACATAAGGTTTATAGGGTGACAAGTATCAATGTTGGAAATTCATCTTGGGGACAAGAATTAGAAGAGATGAAAATGAATTTAGAAACAACTATCACCAAGGTGCAAATTAATAAACAAAAGAGAGCTGAAAGAATGGATTTCCCACCTAGAAAAATTTATAACATCATTAGCCTAATCTGATCAAGCATAGGCTGGATTGCCTCAGAATCTAGTACTTATGTCTAAGGAGTAGGTGAAGGCTATTGCAACACTTCACCAAAAAATGATTGTGTTTGAAGAATAGATGGAGTACTTGGTGAGGAAAGGAGAAGAATTAACCACAAATGCAATTGGGAAGTATAAAGAAGCACACCGTTGGTGTGAAAATTCCAAGAGATTAGAAGGAGAATGTAGATTTCACCAAGAGCAAATTGATGCTGAAATACAAAACTTAAAGGCTCTTATTTAGATAAATGTCCAAGAATTGGTAAGTGAGAAGATAATCATAGAACAGGAGGTTACGATGTGTGGAAAATGGAAGAAATAGGTAATTTGGGAAGGTGAAACCTTAGTACAATGTGTGGAAGGATTTGATAAAGTCACCGAAAGATGCAATAAACTGATTGATAGAGATCAAGGTTTCATTGAAATGCTAGCATGATAGAATTGTGATCCCCGGATGCTTGGATAGGATGGTAAAGAAGTAAAAGCTTTCAAGGAATGGATTGAAAGAGTGAATGAAGACCCTATTCATGCGCTAAATCGGGAAGTTTTTGATGAAATTATATAGTGCAGGAATGCCATGGTCAAATACAAAATAAAAAAGATGCAGATTAATGCAAATATCCTCCAAATATCAAAAGATTATACCAAGCTCAAATATAGTTGGAAGGTAATTTAGGGAATTTCAAAAGAGTGTATGCATCAGGTATTGGTTTCCTTCCAGGAGTATCAACTAAGAAAAGGTGAAGACGAGTTTTTGGACCTAGAGTTCAATGCAAGGCAATGAATAACCGAATATTGGATACAGAGCTTAATAGAAGGATATGTTGTTGAAATGAATTTTGTAGGTTATTCCGGTCTTGGTGGAGGTGTCCTATCCTAGAATTTGAAGAATACTAATGGCCTTGTTTTATGCGGAGCATTTGTATACTAGAGCTTGGAGTTGAAGACTAATGCTGACGAAGAAGTCAAAGTTTTGAATTTTTCTAGAAGATTCTAATGACAATTGGCATCTGCTGCATTCTACTTTTTGATTTGTTGTTAATGATTCCTTTTGAGAGACTTAAGTTTAAAATTTTGGGCCTTGTCCTATAAAAGGCCATTTACTGCTTTACTTTTATTTTCAAGTTTAGAATTTATGGATGTCAGAGAATCAAAAATTTGTTATGTTTTGTTCTTTTTCCTTTCTTTTGAAGCATTACAAATTAAAAACTTGTATGCACATAGAAGCTAATCAATATCAAAGATAATTTGAAAGCTACCGCTTGGTATGAAATCTTTTGTAGCTAGTTGTTTGTTCTGGCTAGAAAAGACTATATCTTGCGTCGTTTAAGGGTGCATACAAAACCTACCTGATGTCTAAATAAACCCCCCCTTTCTTTAAAATCTTGCATCCTTCTATGCCTAGCTGTGAAGCAATTTGGTGAAGTATAGAGTGGTTTCTTTTGATTTGGTTCATTCTTGAGGCATGCGTAGATAATACCTAGGAGCAATTTCACTTTTTCAGTATTTTTGATGCTTTATTTTCAAATAGATGTTAAATTTCATAAAATGTTTCAAAAAGAGATAATTGAATAGAAATTTTATTGTAAATATTTCAATTCCATAATATTTCTGAATTCTTAAAGCTAAATTTACTTAAGTGGTAACAAAGTTGTTTGAAATTTATGAAGTTTTATTGCAAATATTTTGATTTCATGAAATTTTCTGATGACCAAATTGAGAATATCTTTTACTTATCCTTATGATTCCTTTGAGAACTGAAAATTACCATTTACCCCTTGTAATTAACAACATTATCACAAAGAATCATGATGTGAACCTAGTATGGTCAAGACTGATACAAACGATCCTTGGGATTAAGTCGAGTTAGCCTAAGATTTAGGTTGTCTTGGTTCAGTCTTTCAAGTAAAGATAGGTTCTTGCAATCTTTCTATGAGGATTTATCTGCACTATTGGTGTGTGACTAACATTGTGATCAACACTTCTACCAACAACTCAAAATTCTAATGTTTTTTCAAGTATTATCTCCTAACAACCCCACATGAGAAGCCTCAACAACACTGAAACCAATGTTCAATCTCTTAGATCAAACAAACATATGAATCATGTAATAATGCAAACATGGATATAAGCCTCTCTAAAAACAAGATCAAACTCAAGGTAACCATTCCAAAATCAATAAATAATTTCATAAACCATCTTCTAAACTCCTGGGTGTGTGCAAGAAGTTGAGTCCACTTTTTGGCCAAAAAGTGGAAGTGTTTTCCCTAATTTTCAGTATTTGACACATTTGACCTTAAAATTTGAAGCACTTAGAGATGAATTTTTTTTAAAAGTCACTAATCATAAAATGTAGTGCTCGGAGTCTAGTTTCCAAATATGTAATTTATTTCAATACCCAGATTGTACAAATTGGGTTTTAATAGGCATTTCTAAAAACCACTGTTTAAAAGTCATTTTTTTTACCATACCATGCACGTGTACGACATCCATATTTTGACTTAAATTATTGTATTTTTCTAAATCCTTTTGGGAAAAGTTTTATGACTCACTAAAGCTTGCTCTTGATTTTTTTTGTAATTTTTTATTGAATATTTTTTTTTTGTTAATTTTTTATTAGGCAGATTTGTCGTTTTGAAAAATCGTCATGTACGACATGCATAAGATGACCTAAACTTATCATTTTCTATTTATTTTTTCCAAATTGAAAATAATTGTCTGAAGTTTGTTCTCATGCAATCCATTTGTCAAAATGTTATGTTGATCAAAAGTTATTAAAATAGTAAAAAACTCTAATATTGAAATTTTATGGACCAATTTTATTAGAAATTAATTGAAAAATAGAAAAAATAATTCAATTGCAAAACATATTATATATTTAGAATCTGCATTGTTTCATCTAAAATGGGTTTTAATTTCGTCATAAAATTTTGCAAAAAAGGTCGTCAACCATATGCCCAAAGTTGGTATTTTTCTTTGACATTGTTCGGGCCTTCAACTTGCAGGTCAAACTAGGTTGAAGGCCTAGGTTCGGACTTCCAATGCTTTTCCCAAACCAAAAACCTTGGAAAAAACCCGCCCACGATGCAAAACAAAATTCAAATTTAAAAAAAGGGATCC
>VDFB02271358.1:797775044-797851989 GCA_007258455.2 Sequoia sempervirens
ATTGATTGGTGTTAGGTAAAGGGGGAAGCCCTAAACCAAGGAATGATGTGGGTAATGGTGGTGGAGATTTTCCTTGGCGCAATGCCTCAACTATTTCCGCAATTTGATCTTGCCAAATTTGTTCTTGATTTTGATCTTGACTCACTTGAGATAGTTGATTTGGCTTGTGTTCAAGTAGTTTTGGCATGCATGTTTGCAGTTTTTGAATGGGATTATGTGAAAATTGACTTTGGATAATGTTCTGATTTGGGATGATGTTTAGATTTGGCATGATAGGATGAACATTGTTGGTATTGGGAATCATTTTTCCAAAGTTTTTCGAGTTAGGATTCATGTTTCGAAAAGTTGCACTTGGTACATCCACATTTGGTTTGTAGGGATTTGGTGGGATGATGTTGCTCGTTTGAAGATTCATGTATTGATTGTTTGATTGGTGGATTTGTTGGTTTGGACTTAGATCTATCATTGTGAAATGTGTTCCAAACTTTGACATGGGCATACTCACACCTGTTGTACCATTGATATTTGTCGAAGGCAATGATCCTATGCATGGACTTTGATAATTGATAGGAAATGAAAGGCTTTGAGGATTCAATTGATTTAGATTACTCAACATGTATGGATCAAGTGTATATTCCATGTTCCTCTTGTGTTTTGACTTTGTTATGAAAGTGACCTCCAAGGTTCTTAGGATCAATGACGAGATGAAGGATGAAAGGTGAAGATGATATGGGTGATGAACGTTTAGGACTTTGGATCAATGCTAGACTTAGGGCTTGATTTTTTTGATTGGTTTGATTTGGATGATGAACTTGTAAACCCTAAGATGTTGGATGTTATCTTTAGGATGAACTTATTCAAAAGGTTTGCTAATTCAATTAGATGTATGAGAAAGGATGCATTCCCACACACCTAATTAAACAATTGACTTTGATTTGGTTTAGAAATGTACCCAAGTCTAGATAATGATGTTTTCAAAGCTCTTAAAGTTGTTTGGATGGATGGGTTGATAAATGTTTGAATGGATGATGGAAGTTTTGATGATCCTAAGAGACTTAGAGAGACTTTGTTGACTAGGCCAAGGTATTGAAGAACACACTTTTCTCTAAGAGCAATCAAAAGACCAATATGACCAAGATATATCAAGCACATGTATGGGGTCCAATTCGTTATCTTTGCTTAGTGTATTCCTTTTACCACAAACACACTCTTGATTAAAGTTTCAAACTAAGATGTCCTATGTCAAAATTCCTTTTCTTCCCACAAAGTGTTGTGTGGGAGTTCCAAGAAATTGAGGCAAAGGGATTTCCTATTGTTAACCCTAGTTAGAGCAAATGACGATATAAATTCAAGTGATGAGAAACCTCTAAGGACATAAATCCCAAGGGAAGGCAACAACACTTAAATTTGTCAAAAGGTATTTGCTCTATCAAAAGGGGTTTGAAATTTGCATGATCATGTTTAAGTGTTTGTTTGCAAAATGTTTTCGAATACACACTGTGTTTTCAAACAAAGAATAATTACAAGCCCTATGGATGTGATAGACAATGTTTGTTGAGTCCCCACTTGACAAGTCCTCAGCTACTACTTTTAGCGGATGGTTAGATGCTTGACCCCAATCGGCCTCCACGGCACTTCACTTTACAAGGGTACAAGCATCAACACCCATGAAACTCCCATGGCATGCTTTCCATCCTCTACTAAAAGCCATAAAATTGTGGGCGCTTTCCGTAATCCAATCGCTCTTTTGCACCAACAAATAGGATTAAGGATTTTGGCAATTCCCAACACATAGGTTCTAGTATGGACTTTCCGCTCGTAGGAGTTGGACCCAACGTGGCAAGAGTCCCACTTCTCGATCCATCTTGTCGAGCCAAACCACTTGGATTATGCATGCTTAACCAAAAATCTCCCATTTATATCCCTACCGAAATACTCCTTGGCTTTAGAGTGTTACCTAGCTGAGTCGCTTGGGTGAGTACTTTTCCCCAAGTGCCCTAAGATAAACAAAGCGAAAGCAAAGACACAACTGTAACTCCCGACCGCATCTTTGATGGCACAAAGAACCAGGAATGTAATGCCAAAATGCCCCTACTCACACCCCTCGCGACAAGATGTTCAATTTTTAAGCCCAAAATGAAGTGTTTTAAAGCAATAAAATGTATTTTGAGTGTTTCTCTTGCACCCTAGATCGCACGAAGCGCAAGGGGAGAGGATACGCACTCAAAAAACAAAATCACACAATCAAGCACTTGTTCGTTTTATAACCTTCAAAGCAATTGTGAGTTCGTTTTAAGCACCAAATGAAATGTGAGGATTGCTTGTTCAATTTTTTTAACCCAAAACGAACTCTAGTAAGTGTCTAAGGTTCAATTTTAATCCAACATTGAAAGAAAACAATGATCTAGTTGGGTTAAAACAGAAAATTAAAGCATGAAATAGAAGCCTTTAAGCATTAAAAAACGCTTTGTGAGTTTCAAATTTGATGCTTAATTCTTCAATTTAAATCGGTTTGTTGAGTTATGGATTTCCTCCGACTTGTCACTCCATTATCTTCGAGAAATCCTATACCCAAAGAAAACAACAATTATTAGTGCAAAGAAATAGCAAGATTGAGATTAAATAGCAAAATAGTTTTTGAACGTTAATGGATAAATACATAGAAACACATTAAGACAGCAAATACCAATGATCTCTACAAATTTCAAGATTCTTCTCTAAAGCATTTTCATGACTTTAGTGCTCGAGTTAAAAGATATTTTTGATGAAAATGGGTTCTAATGGCATACTTAGCTTCCCAATTGAACTTTCATATCAAAACAAGTCATTTTGCTTTGACTAAAATCAGACAATGGAAAAAAGTAAATGGATTCTAGTGACCTGCAGCAGCTAAACAATGGACATTAAGTATCGGATTAGTTTATATTTTCTCCCATCAAACTCACCATTTCAAACTCGGAGAAAGCACAATGATATTTTAATAAGAAACAATGTCAATTTTGAAATCATTTAACAGCTATCAATTTTTTTTAAAAGGCTTGATAAAACATAATTAAATGTAAATTTGAATTCGACCTTTTGAGTAACCACCACGAAATGAAGGAGCATTTACTACTTGACTGCACACAAAATCATTCAGAATTAATTAACCATCAATGAGAGATGTTTCTACGCAATCTTTCCAAGGACAATTACTTTCCAACAGGGGTGATTAATTGACAGCAATTAAATCAAGGCAGCCACTGTAGATTGCAGAGTTTGTGCATTTGGCAGGAGACCACATTCTCTAAGTCGGCTACTCTAAAACCCAAAACAAGATTGACTGCGAAGAGATTAAGAACTTCAGCTATCTCTTCCCCCACAGCTGGTATTAGCAGGGTACAGACGTCCAACCAGTCATAAAGCTGCGCCACAAATTTCTTATGAGGGAAATTCTTTAAAGAAAACACGTGCTAGACATCTATGCTATTTATTGTGCAGCGCGGGTAGATTGGAGAACTTTACTTCTAATCTATCAAACCTGAGATGTCAAGTCTATTCATTGCGTGCAAACTCCTCGATCTACATCATCTGACATTGTAGAAGGCACAGGTAGATTCACCAGATCAAATGTCAACAAATCTGCATCGAGCTATGCTAGGAGGTTTTAGATTTTGCTGAAATCACTCTCACATGTTGCGTTTGGTGATATAGCTCCAGTATTTTATCACACGGCCCTTCAATGCTTCCAACAGTGCTACTTCTGCATCAATTTTGCATGGCCTACTATTGACTTGTGTGTGGGAATGACTCTCGTGCTGGATCTTGCCTCCTTCAAAGTATGTGTCTAACCTCAGTTTCAATGCCCCTATGCTGCGTTAAGAGGTGGGCGCTCATTAAGATGAACAACAGAAATGAATACCGAAGAAGACAATATTAATGAAAAACAAGAATATTAATGAGAAAGACAGCATCGACATTAATGATTGAAGCAGCGATATTAATAACAAAGCGTTTGTCATTTATTCAAAATCACGCCCTGCAATGTTAAGATCTTGTCTTTGATATCCGACTTGAATAGTTTGGTTCGACCACAAGAAGAAGAGGAATTTGAATACAATGTTGTCAGGTGATGGAAAAAAAAGGCGTTGAAAGCTTATTCAGATCTGAATGTGAACCAGGCGTTGCAGATGTGTGGACAAGGCATGTGATAAGGCATGCAGATTGACACAATGGCATCTTGTATTGTCCTTTTGTTTTCCTCTTTCATTAAATTTCAATTTGTTAATCATAGACCTTTTTCTATGTCAAGAATTGCACACAAAGATAACCAAAAATCATTTAAAAACGCCTAAGCAAGGCGCAGATTATTTGTTAGAACTGCAAATTAAAAGATCTTAAATGGCAGGCTTCTGACTCTTACCTAGCTTGAATTTGAATTTATGAGGAGCAAGACTTTGGATGCTATGTCGTACGTTCTAACTAGCAAGGTTTCAGATAAGGACAAGTCTGAAAACCAAAGCCGACGCTTCTTTTACTTCTCTAGTTTGCTAGTTCCAGTCAAATATGTATGCAAACCGCGCCAAGCATAGACAAGGCACGTTGGGAAAAATAATAAACATTTAAAACACATTAGCTCTTTGCTGAAAATGGCAGAGGTATTGGATCCGAATGCCTACGGTCTAACATGTTCAAAGGATAGGCAAAGTATTTCTAATTACAGTGACCAATTTCTGAAAGCATAGGCAAAGTATTTAAGTTGTTTCATACAATACCTCAGATAAACACGTTCCTATAGACTACAATGTTTGCAAGATATGCACAAAATGGATTTTTTTTTTGACAAAAAAAACCAGAAAAGACTACAGAACATTTGAAGAAAATGCCACTAACAGGTGTAAAGTCAAATGCTTATACCTTTTCTACCATCAAGGAAAATGTAAAAGCTTTGACTTGGTACGTGAAATGTTTATCATAACGCCTAAATGTAGTCTTAGCAAATGTGATATTTGATAGATTTACGGAAGAAACCTTAGAAATTTTCAAGCAATGCGACAATGAACAAAAATAAAGACTATGCCCTCCTTCTAGCGCCATTTTGTAGACCCTAAATCTGCAATTTGCTCAAAAACAAACAAACATGAGTTTTGTTAAAATCAAGCAAATCAAATATAGAATCCATATGAAATATAGAATCATGCTTCATAATGCAATCCAAACAACAAAATATCAACTAAACTAAGTGAAAGCATAAAGAAGCAAGAATCCAACTCTATCTCATATTGGATTGGTGTCACATGTGTTAGTGACCCTTTCCCAATCCTTGATTGATAAGCTTAGATGATGAAATTGCTATAGATGATGGAGATGATAAATGGACAAGATAAGTTCTCAAAGAGAATGACCTTGCATCAAGTTGTGGAGATTGTGAAGGATTTGCTCAAGATGAAGCACCTATTTGAAGATTTTCAAAATGCCAAGTGTTGAAGAGGGACCAATGTGGGATTAAGAGCCAATGAGTTGAGGACACTTGTCATCATGTGATTAGTTGATGTGTGTGCAAGATTTGGGAAGAGTGCCCAAGAGGGGGAAATTTGAATTCAAATTTGCAATAAATTTTGAGAGGGGGAAGAAAGGAGAGCAATAAATGCCCGCTTGACTTGTCATGTTGAGGGAAAATGATTTTAATAAATCAATAAAATTGATTTATTGTGCAAGTGGCTAGGTCTAGATAATGCAAGTGGGATGGATTAACATTAGATTAGGATTAGATGATGATTATGCTGATTAATGCTGATTAGATGATTTGACTTTCAAGACTTTGATAATTGATTTATTTAAATCAGAAAAGGATGGAAAATGATTTAGGATTTGATTTAAATGGATTCCTGATTTATTTAATTAAGTGGATGATGCAAGATGAAGGTTGAATGATAAGGTTTATTTGATAAATGAATGGATGAAAATGCACTTGATTAATTGATGAATGGTCCTAATGCGACATCTGATTTGACCGAATCCGATTGAATGCATAATGTAAATTTTGCATGTCTACACTAACAACACAAATGTTGCATTTGTGCCTCATGTTACTTCTTGGGTTAATGTATCTTAGAATCCTTTGAGGTATCACATCCCTCTACCTAGATTTGCACTCCAAAAGCCTACAATGTAAGTTTATACCATGATGGCTAATCAACCTCCCCTACCATGTGATCTCATCTTGAATGCCCTCTTGCAAAATATGGATCAGATGCAATATCAACTTGCTAGCCTAACTAACACTACCACACAATCCACTAGGTTACTCCCTACTATCATCGTATACCTCTTGTTTTGAATATCTTGAATGATTCCATGCCTCAAGGGATCAACATACCAAAATTCAATAAGTACAATGGTAAGGGAGATCCACATATGCATGCCAATTCCTTTACCACTTTGTGTAGTGATTTTTTACATTAGAATTATTTTATAGCAAAATTGTTCCCATGATCCCTTAAGGAGATTGTGTTGGAGTGGTTTTCCTCATTGCTTGATAATTCCATCTTATCTTTTGATCAACTTATGAATTAGTTCTTATAGCGGTTCTAGGTGAACATTAGCTCCAAGGTCACCATTGTTGACCTTGTCCATTGCAAGAAGAAATCGAATGAGAAGTTAAATGATTTCATTTATTGTTACCAATCCATCTCTTTGTGAATTCCCCATGCCCTACTTGACCATGAAATCTAGAAGATGTTCATGGGAAGTTTCCATCGAATGTTAAGGGAATGCGTCTCCTTGATGAAATATCCTTCCTTTTATCATCTCTGTACTACACTACAAGACTACTAGCAAACTTTAGATCAGTATGGGGCTTTTGCCTCATCCTCATGTCTTGATAGTTTTGGGGCTGCATTTTCTTTCAAAAGGTTGAAGAGAAAAGTAATAGCTAATATGGTAGCTGTCCCTCAAACAAATGAAAATAATACACCTGGGTCATAATGTAATTGGGTATTTAAAAAATTATCTAATTATTACTCAAGTGTACTTCAAACATTATTAAAAGATAACTTAATCACCCTTATAGTAGTTAGACTGCTTCCTGACAATAAGCCATAGCCTAGTTGGTATTTTTCCTCTAAGTTCTACCAATACCCATTGAATTCCTAGACATGATACTGAACATTGTGTGTGCCTGAGACACATAATTTAGAAACACATAGATAGTGGTAACATCCACCTTGATACTAAAACTAACTCTAACAAGTCTATTTCCAAAGCTAGCAACCAATTGCAAATCTACATAGATCCCTACCTACCTCATTCTTCCAACTTTATTACTACTTCTTCTATTCCATCTAATGATGTCACACATATGAATATGGTGTCCATCACTCCAATATCCCCTCTAATTCAGAAGACCAAGATAATTGATATATCTTCTATGCCTAATTACTTTCCTTATGATGGAGAGTACTCTCCCCTCTACATTCCCACTTAGGTCAATAGTAATGTCATTGTTGACATTATGGTTGACCTTGCTAGCAAGGTTAATGTTATAACTAAGGAGATGATCTTCATCAATGGTATACATGGGGAGATATATGATGAGTTCAAGGCTACCATTTACATGCATGATGGTCTTTCTCTCTCCCCTTGGGATCTATCCTTGTGGGACCTAAGTCTGTCTCTACAAAATTTATTGTGATACTAGAGTCCAATTTGTTTTGAGTGAAACTAGGAATTCCTTGGCTGGTTTCTATGAATGCAATCACTTCTATTGTCCATAAGTTTCTAAAATTTCCTCGTGAGGGAATTATGCATACTATCTAGGAAATTGGATACAAGTCACTAGTGTCATGTGGGGGCTTCTCTCTTGACTATTTTCAGCCTTCTTCGGTGGGATCCATGCTACCCTGTGGTGACTTATATAAAGCATATTATAAATACAAGACTAAGGGATTAACACTTGAATTGGTTCAACCTCCTTCTACAATAACCTTTCATTCTACTTCTGTACAACAACATGCTTTGTACTCTAGGCCTCCTTCATCAGGGGTTAAAGACAAGCACACTCCCTTGGGAAGAACTCCCTATTCTTCCAAGACCTTGTAACCTCTAGTGGTGCCTTTTGTTCCTTCAATTATGCCTAGCACAAGAAAAGGAAAGGCCCCTATGTTGACGAATTCAAAATCCCATGCCTTCAAACTTCCAATTATTCTTGGCATCCCTCTCCTTACTATATATAATAAGGGTGAACAATCTTTTTTAATTGGTCCTCTATGTGGGGCTCTGACATCTCAACCCCTAAGGGTTCCTCTTGTTCCTCCTCCTATACAAAAAGAATGAGAAATAAAGGCACCCAAGGTTGAGGTTAAGGATCCTACACCCTTGACCTCTTAGGCCCCTCTTGTGGAGCCTACCCTTCCACTGTTAATGGCTACAAAGAGAAATTCATCAAGTTATGATGTCTTCTTAGGCCCCCCTATTCCTAGTCCCCATCTTTGTCAAAACCAATTTGTGCATTAATGCAAGTGCTATCAATGTGTGATGGCGAGGGAACATGATATCACGTAGAAGGCTAAGGATAATTATTTTGTTTCAGCTCCTCATTCTTCTATTTTTTCCCCTATTTCTATGTTACTTTCGGTCCCTTCAAGAGACATGGATAAACCTCACCCCAAAAGGGTACAGGTATTCATTGCACCTTCTCTGGAACCACTTCTCATCACTTCTCTACCTAATGTTCCTCGAATTGTAAATCCCATAGATATGCCCCATACAAAGGTCATGTCTAGTGCGACCTTGTCTGCTGCACTTTCCTATCAACACTCTAGCCTTCTATCCAAGCATAAGCTTGAGTAGGGCCCTATCTTTGAATCCCACTACAAGAAGTTTGATCCTTCAGTTTCTCTTTCTTCTCTTGTCCTTATAATTGAAGATATCCCTTCTTTACTAAAGTTTTTCATTGATCCTCTTTTGGAGGTTCACATTGAGGTTCCTACTCTTCCACAACGTACAAATGAGTCACCACACTCCTTTCTAGAGAAGTGTATGTTCAACTCTTTGGAGGATATTTCGGCCTTGTCAACTAATTTTACAAATTCATTAACACTCAACTCGTGAGTGTTAGGAAAATGTGTGTTGTCAACCTTGCATAATGTTATAATGTAATATTTATTTATTATGTGGTGCACCTAGGGAATCTAGGGATGTGTGTATCACATGGTTCTAGCATTCGTGGGGCCACTTTATGTGTCATATGTAACATTGGGTTAAATATTTAATGTTAGGTTGCACATAAGAATAATATTTAATATTGGGAAAACTTACTACCAGTATTAAAAGAGGGGTTAGTAGTTTTGTAAACTCATGGTATTAGTCACATGGCTTTATGTAATACCACTTGGTGGTTTTGTGTGAGCTTGTTTCTATAAAAGAAAACACATGGGTAGTTGTCTAAGGTTGGACAGTCGGTAGGTTAGCTCTTGTTAGGATTTGTGAGGGTTTAAGCATGGAATGGGATGTGTGGTTACATGATTGTTCACATGGAGTGCTTGTAGAGGGCTTGATGTTTCAAAGGTGTTCATGGAAAACTCTGAAGATGTATTGTAATGTTTATTGCTAAATAATACATGAGTGATGGATGTTTCTATAGGTTGGGTTTTTCCCTCTTGAGGGTTTTCCTAGGGTATATCTTGTGTCATCTTTGATGGTATGCTGCCTATTATTTTACATATGGATTCTGAATACTTGTTTGAATAGATTTCTCTATTTGGGTTATATGGAAATTATCTTGGGTGGATGCATACTTCCTTTCATTTGGTATCAAATACATGCTTGTGGTTTGTATAACCCTTGTTGGAGTAGATTTGGTGCATAGTTTGAATATAGGTCTTGCAAGGATTAAAGAATGAAGACATTGCAAAATATGATGGTTTTGTGTAGGTGCTTTTTGCAGATTTGGGGTTACAGATTTATGGTTTTTTTGTAGATTTGGGTTTATGAATCTTTGTTGGAAAAAGGGTTTTTTTTATGGATGTTCATTATGAGGGTTTTTTAGGGGAAATATTGTAGATAACCCCTTGGGACAAAACTAACCTCACCATTGGATCTAGGAGGCCCAAGAGATGAAGATTTACATAAAATTTGGCCTATTTTGATTACATGAAAAAATGGAATTTTTTTGCCCCTAGCCCTAGCTGTATGACCATACGATCGTATGAAAGCTACCTAAAAAATAATTATATTAAATTTTTTAAAAATACTATGGGTTAAATAAAAATTTAAAAAACCCTATTTTAAAATTGTTACACAAAATTAAAGGTGGGGTGAGGGGAGAGGGGGTGAACAGACCCCCAACCACCTGTAGTCTTTTTGCAGCTAGCAACTGCACAAAATGGAAGTCTGTGTGTTACCATCTGGGTAGCTAGAGGTGGGTGTCAACTTTGACTGACAGTTTGCTGATTTGGCCGACCCCCCACACATGTAAAAAAAATTAAATTCCCAACATTAATATAAATATCATCCTTCTTAAATTTTGAACCGCCTATTAGAATATTAAATCCACCATTTAAAAATTATAACTACCATTTTTATTTAATAAATTGCATTGTATAATGTGGAGGGTCCACACCACCCCTACGGGTAATGGTGCCGCCACTAGTGGGCCATTGGCGGGCAACTCAAGGGAGCCACCAACTTAGTTTATATAGTAGAATTGCACAACTTTTTTCCAAGGCACATAGCTTTTTCCCAAGTTTTTTTTTTGACTTCTTGTACTCGTTAGAAAGGTGGTTCCAAGAACTATGTTGTGGTACTAGTGGTTTTTCTAGATTTTTCTATTTTGATAGTGATTTTCTTGTTGGAATTTGGATGTTACCTTTGAGCTTGGAGAGGTCATAACTTGTGTATACATAGTAAGATTTTGGACTTCTTATAGTCGACAAAAAAAATTTCGTAGAGGACAAAAAAATTTTCTTAGAGAACTACATAGTGGCTTGGGTTTAAAGATGTTTTTGTATGGTTTAATTTTTGTTATTTCCATCTGAGTTTTTTATGGGTTCTTTTAACTTTGGTGATTTTTTGAGCTTATGGATAATCAAATCTTGGTGATTTGATATTAGATTCATTGTATTTTCACATGTACATATCTGATTACTTGCATTTGACATGGTTATCAATATATTGTTGGATTTGTATTTTGTATGTTGCATTGTTGTATCTACAAGTTGAGTAGTTTTCTAGACAATCTATACTTATAGGTTACATTTATGACTTGGATGTGGGTTGTCTATGCCCATAGATGTTTCAGTGTTATAGATTTAGATTAGTGGCTTGGTTTAGTCACTTGTTTTGATGGTTTGGTTGTCAAGTTAAGAAGGAGAGATGGTATTACTAGGTGTAGTTATGATGGGAGATCTATGTAGTTGACTATGTGATGTAGACATGTGTGACATGGTTGTATTGTATTGTTAGTATATTTTGTGGTGATCATGGTGTCATGGACGTTCCTTGTGCCTTAGGGACTTTGGCATGACATGATTGTTTATGCAGTTTATTTGTTGGTGGTGTTGGATTGATTCCAAATTGGTTTGTGGTAGTATATCTTCTTTTCTTGAGGATCATATTTATGGTTGATATTCATTGAGGAGGTTATAAAAATTCCATGGATAGCTTGGTTACACGATTCAGTGGGAGCTTGTAACAGTGATGGTTTGGTGGTGTTGTATCTTCTAGGTTTAGAGATCATGGCTTGTACTCTTCCCTTTGGGAGCTCTGTGTTGTGTTCTTTGATTGTGTTGGGGCCATGGAGGATCTCCATTTAGAGTATGGTTATCATGTTGCCATGGAGAGCTTGGTATCATGGTTTAGTGGGAGCTTGTGGTGATGATGTGGATTAAATATTTGGTGGTGGATGATCTTCATGTGATTTGGAGATGTTAACATCTTGGTTAGTCATGGAGGACTTTTTAGTCTTTGGTTGAGGTGTCATGATTTGTCTTTTGACATTTTTTTGGTGGGATGGTTATGTGTTATGTCATGATATACTCTTGATCATGTATTAGACTGTTGGCATGATATAGGTGCATGATATGTTCATTGGAGCATATGATATTGTTTTGAGGAGATGTGAGATCATGATATCATAATATGTTTCTGATTCTTGATATTGGAGCTTTGTCATTGATATTGTTGGTTCTCTTGGTATTGGGTACATTGATCATTTTATTGAGAGCTTCATGATGGTGCTATGTTGCATTTAGAGTTTGGCATGAATTGATCGGTTACACATACTCATGGATACTTGGAGACATAGGTGAGGCTAGGAGATCTCTTGTGATTAGAGACATGTGTTGAGATGGTTACTCTTTCATCAGAACCAACTAGAAGTTCAAGGAGCCTACATATTGGTTGGATGTGAGTTCAACATGGACCTATGAGGAGATTGTTCTTAGACAAGTCTTGATGACGTGTATATCTTGGAGGATCATTCTCATTCCCCACTCTTGGTCTAGTCAATGTTAATCATCTAAGGTATTTCCCATTATTACTTTCAAGTGCTTATGCTTTATGCTTTTTCTTCTCATGCATATGGATCTTGAGCTATAGTTTGTTGGTTCTAGAGGATTCATTTGAGGGATGTTAGCATGTTTATCTCCTTATGCACTGAGATATTGTTCAGTGATGTTGATTTAGGAGATCCAACCAAGTAAAAATAATGATACAAATATGTATCATATGTTATGAACTACTCTTATGGATTTAATTTTCATGATACCAAAAATAATTTAGTATTGCATGAAATTGTGAACAGCATTGCATGTACATTGAATATGCTTGAATTTTATTTTTATTATTATTAAAGATCAAATTGTATGACAATAATATAGTTGCATGTTAATAGACAAGTTGCATGACAAAAGTGAATTGCATGCCAACTATATATTTTATTATCATTATACATGAAAATATTGAAATAATGAAATATGTTCAGATAATCATTTGCATGAAAGGAAAAAGGGTATTTAATTTTATGATCTTTGGATATGCATGTTATTCTATATGTGAATTGGATTTACCTTTTGGGATAGGGTGTCGAATATGGACCAAAAGAGAGGGTCGGTCCTCTTTTTATGATCTTTTGGTTTATTCTAATGCTTTGGCCAAAGCCATATTTTCATTGAAATAGATGAATGTTAACTAGAAAATTATATTGATATGTTTCTCTACCATATCTTGATAGTAGGAAATTGCATGTTCATGTTAAAAATGCATGTAGACATATCAAGTTGCACCAGGGTTCCCTCTTACTTATTGTTTCTAGATTGCTAGGTATTTTGTGCAATGTTAGGTATTCTTCAAGTAGGAAGAATTTTTGGGAATCTTAAGCTTCATAGTTTGGTGAAAAATTTCCTAAGCCATGTTCTCTTCTCTCAAATTTGCAAATGACTGTTAGGTTCGATGGTGGTAAAAGACTACATTGATTATGTTCTAATATCATTCTTATATCATTATTTATATTTGTACTTCCAGATTGTATAATTAGTCGACTACATGGCATGAGAGCTTGAGTTGTACTTTTGTATATAATTTATTATGAGTTTTTACTTGGATTATGTACTACACATATGAGGATGTGTTATTACATTTATTTATCTAATGAAGTTTTATTTTTTATTCCATGTTTATGAGATATTGAGTTACTATTTATTTTTCTGAGATTGTTTAAGGGTTTTGAACCTTACAGTAGGAAGGAGCACAATAAAAACTCAATACACCTCCTCTAACTAAATGAACATTTTATACTTTAAAATCCACCATTAGATTTCCCTTTGAGCTCCATTATCATACACACCACCTTTTTTCTTGTGCATCTTGTAATGCACCTAATATATAATTTCAACATAGAGACTAATTTGTAGATTGAATTCAATGAGAAACAACATATGAACACATAGATATATTTGGTATAATGTAAACCTCAAAATCTAATACACATATGATATGTATATCAATTAAAACTCACTAGATTGATCTAGAAAGATATGCAATGTTGATATAGAATGATAATAATATTACTAACTCCCTTATAGATTCTTTCAAGCTCAAATGCAATCCTTGAATGAGAATACCCTTAGGAACCAAAGGGGTTTCATCCTATGATCCTAGTGATCATTGAAATTTTTTCCAATGAACACAAACTCCTATGGGTTTTCATCCACAAAAGGGTTTATAATTGAAATTTTCCAAAATATAGAAAATTGACATAATAATTTGATGCCTAATACATAAATTGACTATTGATATGTGACAAATGATCATGCAAATACTATACACTCATAATGTATCCTCATTGGGGTTCGAGGTTGGGATAGGCACTAAGCAGGGGTTTAGGGGTGGTAGCCCCTGACAATGGGGGTTTACGGGTGACAACCCTCGATACCAAGGGTTTGGGGGCGCAACCCCTAAAAAAAATTAGATTTGAGTGGGAGCAATGGAAGAAAGAAAATTCAAGGTTGATAAGTTCAACGGCCAAAATTATCAATTATGGAAGATGCAGATGGAAGATTATTTGTATCCAAAGGATCTATGGCATCCATTGCAAGGAAAAGCAAAGAAAGATGCTACAATGTTTGATGAAGAATGGGAGATTCTGGATAGAAAGACACTAGGAACCATTCGGTTATGCTTGGCACCATTTGTGGCATTCAATATAATAGAAGCAAAGACAATAGTGGATCTGATGGAACATCTGGATAAATTAAATGAAAAACCCTCATCCTCAAATAAGTTATTTATCATGAAGCGTTTCTTTAATCTAAAAATGATTGAAGGTGGATCTATAAAAAACATTTAAATGAGTTTAATACAATTACCAGTCAGTTAAATTCTGTAAAAGTGAATTTTGATGAAGAAGTGAGGGCTTTCTTGGTTTTATGTTCTTTTCTAGAAATTTGGAATATCTTGGTAATGGCTGTAAGTAAATCTGACTCTAGTTCAAATACATTGAAATTTGATGATGTTGTTAGTGTTATCCTTAGCTAGGAAATGTGACAGAAAAGCATAGGCGAGACTTCAACATTAGGTAATGCTTTGACTATAAAGAATAGGGAAAGAATAAAGGAGAGAGGAAAAAAAACTACAAGTTGTGGGAAGTCACAAGGGAAGTCGAAGAGAGGTAGATCTAAATCTAGAGGAAAAATGGATTGATGCCACCGTGGAAAGCCAAGACACTTGAAGAAGGATTGTTGGTCTCGAAAAGGAAAACAAGGAGATAGAAAACATGATGATAGTAAGGAAGCTAATGTTGCAAGTAATAAATTGCAGGATGCTTTAATTTTGTGTTTAGATAATGTTAATGATTCTTGGGTAATAGATTCAAGGGATTCATTTCATGCCACACCCCCATAGGAAATATTTTTTAGATTATGTTCAAGGTGATTTTGGATAGGTATATTTGGGTGATGATGAACCCTGTCAGATTGTTGGAATAGGAAAGATAAAAATCAAGTTCTAGAATGGAAATGAATGGTTGCTATAGGAGGTAAGGCATGTTCCAAATTTGAAAAGGAATTTAATTTTTCTAGGACAATTGGTTAGTGAAGGCTGCAAAGTTACCTTTATAGACAAAGTCTGGAAGGTCACTAAAGGTGTGTTAGTAGTAGCTAAAGGTGAAAAGGTAGGCACATTGTATTTGCGTACTTGCAATACTTATTCTACCTTAGCTGCTACAAAAATAGTTGCTACTGAGATAGTTAGAGCACTTTCTACAGGGATAGAAACAAAATTGTGGCACCATAGACTTAGGAACATGAGTGAGAAAGGGATGAAGATCCTTCACTCTAGAAAGTTGCTACTAGGTCTGAAGCAGATTGACTTGGAGTTCTGCAAAAATTGTTTTATGGAAAACAAAAAATATTTTGATTTCTTAAAGTTGGGAAAGATAAGAAGAATGAGAAATTAGAGCTTGTGCATTCAGATGTATGGGAACTAGCTTAGGTATCTTCTTTTGGTGGCTCTTGTTATTATGTTAATTTTATTGATGATGCAACTAGGAAAACATGGGTGTATTTCCTAAAACAAAAATCAAAGTAGTTGAAAATTTTAAAAATTGGAAAGCTTTAGTTGAGAATGAGACAGGAAAAAAGTTGAAGTGCCTCAAATTTGATAATGGAGGAGAGTATTGCAGCAGAGAATTTATAAATTACTGTTCATACAATGAAATCTGCATGCAGAAAATAATTCTTAGAACCCCAAAAGAAAATGGTGTGTTTGAGAGGATGAATAGGACCATTATGGGGCATGCAAGGAGCATGCAATTGCATGTTGGACTACCCTTATAATTTTGGGTAGATGATAAACATATCATTGTTTATTTAATAAATAAGGGACCTTCAAATCTTTTGGATGGTGGCATTCTAGAGGAGGCATGGATGGGTAGAAAGGTAAACTATTAATTTATGAAAACCTTTGGTTGTGAGACTTTTGTCCATGTTGATATTGAAAATAGAACCAAGCTTGAAGCTCAGTCTAAAAAATGTTCCTTCATTGGATATGGAGTAGATGGATTTGGTTATCGGTTATGGGATTATGAAAATCATAAAATCATTAGGAGTAGAAATGTTATATTCAATGAGAAGGTCATGTATAAGGATCAACTGTAGGAAAAGAAGCATGAACACGATAAAAAGGAATATGTGGTGTTGGATGAGATTCTAGAAAATAAAATTTCAGTAGTACCTGATGCTTCGCAACAAGCTATCCCATAGAATCCTGTAAGTGTTAGAAATTCTACAAGGATAATTAGACCTCCAGAAAGATTTTTTCCATTGTTATATTCTATATTATTAATTGATTCTTATGAACTTGAAGGTTATGAAGAAGCCATGTAGGTAGATACCAAAAATAAGTGAGAGCTAGGAATGAAAGAGGAAATGGATTCCTTACTGTAGAATCAGACATGGGACTTAGTCCAATTGCCTATAGGTAAAAGAGGATTGTCAAATAAATGGGTTTATAGGTTGAAGGAAGAAGATGGAGGCAAGAAAAGATATAAGGCCAGACTTGCAAGGTAAAAGGTTTTGCACATAAAAAAGGTATAGATTTTGATGAAATATTTTCTCTAGTTGTAAAACTGACTTCTATTAGAACTATTCTAAGTCTTATGGCTATGGAAGACTTGCATCTTGAAAAACTAGATGTAAAAACAACATTTCTGCATGCGGATTTGGAAGAGGAAATATACATGTAACAACCATAGGGATATGAGGTCAAGGGTAAGGATGAATTTGTGTGCAGGTGAAGGAAGAGTTTGTATGGTTTGAAGCAAGCACCTCGGCAATGGTATTTGAAATTTAATAGTTTTATGGATGAACAAGGCTATAAAAGATGTTATTTTGATTATTGTGTTTATTTTTAAGAAAATGGATAATGGCAACTATATTATCTTGTTGCTTTATGTTGATGAGTTGCTTGTTGTCGGGTCTAACATGTAGCATATTAATGAACTTAAGTAGAAATTAGAAAATTCATTTGCTATGAAGGATTTGGGTGTAGCAAAACAAATCCTTGGTATGAGGGACAAGACAAACAAACAATTTTTTTTTTTCTCAAAGTGAGTATGCAGAGAAGGTGTCAAAAATTTTTAACATGCAAAATGCAAAAGTAGTTAGTACACCTTTGCCTAGTCAATTTAAGTTGACTAAGGAGATGTATCCAAAGACATAAGAGGAGAAAGAAAAAATGTCTAAGATACCATATGCATCAATAGTTGGTAGTTTGATGCATGCAATGGTATGCACAAGGCTAGATATTGCACATGTAGTGGGACTTGTGAGCAAGTATATGAGCTATCTGGGAATGGAACATTGGAATGCAGTAAAATGGATTCTTTGATATTTGAGAGGTACTACTTCAAAAAAACTATGTTTTGGAGGAAAAAATTATGCTCTAAAAGGATATCTTGACTCTGATCTAGTAGGTGATATTGATAGTAGGAGGATTACTACAGGGTATGCTCTTACTATAGGAGGTACTGCAGTCAATTATATTTCAAGACTGCAAAAGGTTGTTGCACTTTCAACCATTGAAGTTGAGTATGTTGCTACTACGGAAGCCAACAAGGAGATGATTTGGTTACAACATTTTCTAGAGGAATTGGGACAATAATAAAAAGATAGATCTTTGTACACTGATATCCAGAGTTCCATTCATCTTGCTAAAAAATTATTTCTTCATTCAAAAACTAAGTACATATAGCTTAGATACCACTTCATCGGCCAATTTTGGAGGATGGGCAATTGAAGCTAGAGAAAATTCACAAAAGTGAGAATCCTGTAGATATGTTCACAAATGAGGTTACATGGGAGAAAATAATTTCCTCATCAGTACTTTTTGGCCTTCATTCTTGATAATGGTGGATATAAGAAACTAGCCAGACCTATAATCTAGTGGGAGCTGCAAGTGTAGTGGTGCCATCTAGGATTCGTTTCCAAGTGGGAGATTGTTTGGTGTAGAACCTAATTAGTCTCCAAGTGGGATATTTTTGATAAATGGTGACTGATCATGCAAATATTATACATTCATAACATATCCTCATCGAGGTTCCAATTTTTTTTCTTCCCATTAACACATCAAGGTTTTCTCACTAACATGCCAAATGAAAAAAAATGACTTTGTAAAACCCTAATTTTGGAAGCTTCCAAAAATCTTGTTATAAGTAGATAGGATGTAAGTTGTGGTGTTTTTATTTCATGAGATTGTAGTCTATTTTTCATTGGATAATAAAATCATTGGGTGGATGAGTTTCTGTGGATGTAGCCCATATTGGGTGAACTGCATTAAATTTTTGTGTTGATCTCTTTTGTGTTATTCTTCATTATTATTTCTGGGTTATTTAATCTACATATAATTGTTAATGTTTATTGCTCCAATATGCCTAAACCCTAACATTGACTCTCTACATTTATATGCGAACAATTTCCCTTAAGGAACAAGTCGGCCATAAGCCAAAATGGTTCCAAGGCCCAAAATTTGAATTTCACATGTTATACTAGGTCAACCTTAAGGCCAAAGTAGATTTTTTTGGAATTAGTGTAGCATCCTATGGACCTATCCACATGATTCCCTAACCCTTTCCTTCTTCCTGAAACTTCACAATTGTTGTTGCATGATCTAGAGATGTCTTATCCTTTAAGCCTCTTGAAGTGGATGCTAGTTGCCTAACACAATCATCTTCTGACAACAATATCTTTCTAGTACCTAATCCATTCCTCTTAATATTTGGATATGATGTGAAAGTTTCATCATAGATGCTATGTTCTAAACAACAAGCTAAAATGGGCTCATAAAAAGGAATGCATAGGGATTCCTTGAACCGATCCTATTCTAGTACAATGAGTTTGAATTAGCGATCTTCTAATGGTGATATATTTCCAGTATATGATCCTATTTCCTTGAGCTATGGATAGATGCGAGGGAATTATTATGGGTGTTGTGCTCTAAACCATAGGTTGGAAGGGTGTTTTGTGAAGAAATGTAGTAGGATTCTCAGATTTCACTCTGCAACTTTCTTCCTGGAAAAAGGGACATGACAAATCCTCCCTTCCCAAGATTGCTTGTCCTCAAGAAATGCAGATTTGGATGCTCTAGAATGTTGGGTCCTTCCCAAGTAGCATCTTCAATTAGTAAATTCATCCAATAGACAAGATACTTAGTTATATTCTAGTTCCTTATATTTTTGACCCTAGTATCAACCACAACTTTTGAAATAAGGATGAGTTTCTCTTCATCATCTAGTTGGGGTAACTCAACAATATGAGATATATGTAATCCAAAAGCCTTCTTTAGACATGACACATGGAACAAATTGTGTATTTTCTCTCTATTGTGAGTTCCACCTCATAAGAAACTTCCCCAACCTTTTGGATTACCTTGTATGGCCCATAAAACTTAGGCTTGTGTCTTTCTACCCTTCCTTTCTTGAAAAAATACTATATATAGGGCTGCAACCTTATGAACAACATATCTCCCACCTTAAATGATCTTTCTATGCACTTCCTATGTGCATACATCTTTTATCGATTTTGAACCATTTGCAGGCGATCCTTGAGAATTCTCATAATAGCTTGACTTTGATTTACCAAATTTCTTGCTATCAAAACTCTACTATTTGTGAGGAATTATTTTGTAAGGGTTAGTGCATCATATTGATATAGTTCCATAAATAGAGACATGCTAATGGATATGTGATGAGTTGAGTTGTAACAATAATCTCCCAAATGTAGCCATTTGATCCAAGCTGCCAGTTGACTGGTGGCATAACCCTACAAGTATCCTTCTAGCCACTTGTTTATAATTTTAGTTTTCCCGTCAGTTTGCGGATGATAGTTTGTGATAGGAGGGAGTTGGGTGCCCATCAGGTGGAATAACTCCTTCCAGAATGTACTAAGGAATCGATTGTATTTTTTTGTTGACAATGTTCTTGGGTAGCCCATGCAATCAAAAAAATTCCTTGAAGAATAAATCTGCAACTTATAGAGCTTTATACTCATTGGAAATGCTGGAAAGAAATGAGCATATTATTCAACCTATCAACTATAACATAAATGCACTCCTTCCCTTGCACTTTTGGAAATCTAGTAATGAAATCCATGAAAATACTTTCCCATATATGTTTTGGAATTGAAAGAGGCTATAACAATTAGCTCAAAAAATATTTCTCTCCTTTTTTCTACTAACATGTAACACATTCCTTGATATGTGCGAGGACATCCTCCTTGAGGCCCTTCTAAGAGAACCTTTCTTTGATTTGTCGATAAGTTTTGTAGAACCTGAGATGCCTTGCCATAGGTGCATTATGCTAGGCTTCTAGTATCTTTTCTTTCATCTTGGATCTGGAAACTAGGAACACTCTATCCTTGAATAGAATCAGACCTTCTGACACCACATACTAGTCATCATTTTTCACACCTTCCAAAATTATGATATAAAAAGGATCCTTGGCATATTCCTCCATGATTGACTCCTTCTAGTCTGTTGATGTGATGGAAATGACATAGAGTGGGTCTCCTAGAGTGTGCATCTGCCATAATATTCCTTTTCCCTTTTACATATTCAATATCAAAATCATATGCTTGAAGTTTACTTGAACATTTTTGCTACCTATTGAATTAAAATTTTGTTGACTTAGGAATAACTTCAGGCTATCATGATATGATTTTACCACAATTTTTTCACACACCAAGTATTTCTAGAATTTTCTAAGGCATGCATTATAGCTAGTATCTCTTTTTCATATATGAAATATCCCATTTCATTGGCTCTCAAATTCCTACTTTTAAATGTTATGGGGCATCCCTTCTGAGAAAGAACAACTCCAATTCCTTCACCAGAAGCATCACATTCTACAAAAAATGGAAGTGATAAATTAGGAATTGCAAGAATTAGACAAGAACTCATTACCTCCTTTAGCTTCTCAAAAATTTTTTGTGTGTCCTTTCTCCATTCAAAGGATTTTTCTTTAGTCAAGTTGGTGAGCAGTGTCACATACTGAGAAAATCTTCCATAGTCCAAAGAAACCTCTTAGCCGTGACAAGTTTGTAGGGGGGTTAGTCTAGAATGGCTTGGATCTTCTACTAATCAACCTAAACTTCTTTAGCACTTATGACATGTCCCAAATACATTATCTCTATTGACCCAAACTCATATTTGGACATATTTGCAAAGAGAGACTATTGTTCTAGAATTCCCAAGATTATATCCATATGCTTCAAATTTTCTTCTGATATTTTACTATAGATCATAATATCATCAAAGAAAACCAACACAAACTTCCTTGAGTGCCTACCAAAAATGTGATTCATGCATGATTGGAAAGTTTTTAGAGCATTAGTGAGACCAAAAGGCATAACCAGTGTTAGGAAATAATGCATTCAACCCATTAATCCATTTCTTATATAACCCCATGAGAGATAAACATGCATACAAGTAACCAAAATGCATAGATCAAATAGACAAGCCAAAGGATAACACAAGATATACCCTGGGAAAACCCTCAAGAGGAAAAAATCCAACCTCCAAAAGCATCCATACTTCATATTATTATTCAACAATAAATAAATACAAGATTCATAATGAATATGGAAAAATTTAGTGGTGAATCTTCGCTAATTGGCGAATAATTGAAATTGAGACCTCTAGAAATGACAAATAGTACAAGCTAAAAAGGAGACTAAATCACCAGATTTTTACAAAAAATAATTGTCTCGATTAATTTTCCTATGCATTATTTTTTAAACTAATAAATCAAATTGGTTTTCCATGTAAATGATGCATCATTGGAACTTATTCGCCAATAGTTTATACTGTAATTAAAAATATTAATTATATTCACCAGTAATATTATATTCCTACCATTAATTTTGAGGCAATATCACCACTAATAATAAATTACCATTTAATTTTAGGGATATTTTATCCTTAAATAGGGCTTTTATTTATTGCCATCAAATCATCAATTAGCCTTTTAATTGGATGGTTGCAGGTTGATTCCGCAACCTGTATGCACATGCCTTTGAAAAGGCTTGTTGTGGCCCAGAATTTGTTTTGGGCCACACAATTAGATTTAATCATGTTTTCTAAAAAAAATTTTGGGCCTCAACAAGCCTTTTAAAAGGCATGTGCATATAGGTCATGGAATCAACCTGCAACCATTTGATTAAAAAGTTAATCAATGGTAACAATTTCATTTTTAATTTAGTCTTATTCTTAAAGTGGGATTTAAAATAAATACTTAATCTGTGTGTGCTCCAATGCATTTTCAATAATGAATTTATGTGTTTCCCCCTCAAACCCCACAAGGGGGCTCTACCCCCTTGACCCTCACAAGGGGCGCTACCCCTTGACCCTACCGGTGGCTGTCGCCCCTGGGCCCCTGCTTCAATATTACAAAAACCAAAAAAAAGTATGGGGGAACTGCGTTGACCAACTATGCAAATTTTTAAAGGAGAGATTCACCATTTTAGTTAATCTTTTTAGTGATTATTCTCTAGGATTCACTACTGTGATTATTATTTTTACCAATTATTCATTAAGACTTGCCAGGATTTTACAATTTTTTTAATAATGTGCATAGATTCACCAGGAAAATTAATAATTTTTTCAAATAAAAGGAAAGATTTTGTAGGAAAATTATAGCACTTAGCTAAGATTCACTAGGATTTTACACCTTCGCTGAGGGGAGAGTTTCCTAAACTTATCCCTAATAATGAATACCTCTGAAGCATAAGCCTCTTGATGCATCCTCATGTGTCCAAGCATGAATCCACACATCCCATGCCATTCTTCACATATGCACTCCCTAAAAGGAATCAATAATGACAACTCACTCACCCAACCAATCTTAACCACTAAACATGTTCTTGCTTTTATAAATTCAAACTCACACAAATACAACCAAGTGGTAAGATAAAACCTTGTGCCACAAAACCATGTGAACATAAAACCACTATTCTCTTATTTAATATTGGGTACTAAGTTTTCACTTTATTTAATATTTTCCCAATATTAAATTATTATCGCATGTTTCCCACACATTAAATAATAATACAATGTTACAATACAACATAAAGTGGTCCCAAAATAATTACCTAGTGTGACTAACCACACCACCTAGTTGTATCACAACTAAATAATTATTTAATTACAACATTATAATATATCAAATTATGCAATTGTGTACAACATCATATCCCAACATTCTCCCACTTGTATACATTGCATAAAGGATCAATACATGAAATACATCATCATATCTAGACATGAAACCACATGAATGTATAACATGCTCTTGTGCTCCATCAAGATACGGTCTACAATAAGAAAAAAGTGACCACCATCTCAAAAAAGAACTCTCATCCTCCAACATGCCACCTATGAAAGAAAGGAACATTCCAAGGTGAAGATGCACCAATCCAAGAACACAAGCATCAAATTCAAGTGATGACAAAGGCTCCAAACAAGCTGCTATCAAGTAAAAACCCACATGATCAGAAATAGCATCCACAAAGCATGCTAATACATCCATACCTGCTAGGTATCAACAACATCGGTAAACTCAGGCCAACAACTTATGCAACCCATAAACCATAATCACAAGCTGCCTATATCAAACCAATCAATGAAGAACATACATATCTAGGAACTCCCACTGCATAGGTAATGCCAAAGCATATCAATTCTACCAATCAACACTATATCAAGGTGTGATAAATGATAAAAAATGAAGTACCAAGAACAATAACAATGATCCACACATGCAACCCAAATAGCTACATAATCTCTCACAACATGTTGCCACCGTCCTCCCAAATCATATGAACATGAACCTCTAGGAAGGAACCTTGAAGAGAGAAAAATTGTAAACCATACCATTTCCTTCTTGTTGTATGGTCTCACAACATGCCCCATTTTGATCCTTGGAAAAATGTGGACCCTCCTTTCTTTGTTGCTTTTATTTTCTTTCCTTTGCCTTTGCTTGCTTCAGTGTGCTACTTTAAGAGGAAATGGTAAAATGGAAGTTTTGTTTCACCTTGCCTCATCATTGCATGAATCTCTGTCTTTACTAGATCTTGGGTGTTTTGGTTTTGATTCTTGAGTCTTATCAATTCGTTGAACTGTCGAAGTCCCAGAGTTGATGTGGTTGTGCTAAGAATATTGTATCTTTGGCTGGTCCTAGTTTACCGCCCTGTTAGTAAGCCAAGCTCGGTGAGTCGTCACTAGTGTAAATCATCCTAGTGTGCACATTCCTTTTCTTTATCAGTTGGTTTGATGGTTTATTTTTTTTTATTTGGCCAAAGGTTAGAAACTAGAGGTTCTATTATGAATATGTTTAGATCATTTTAATCTTGCTTGAACCCAGTTCCTGGTTCCTCTCTTTCCAATAGGTTCTCATAAACCTGGTGGGTAATCATCTTGGTTCTTGGTAACATTTCCAAGGTCTGGTATTGAAGGATTCAAACCTTGTGATCATTAATAGTCAAGTATCCAAAGTGGATTTTCCTTATAAATTTTTTACCTCGTAAGAATCAAAGTGACATGCAAGCATGCCATGTAAGATTTTCATGTCGTCTTCTTCTCTAGTGGTGGGCCTACATAGAAACCAAGGTGTTCATGATTTGAACCCTAATACATCATGATTGAACCTTTATTCGAGAAAATTAATGCATTGTAATAGGGAATTAATGAAGGTGGAAAACTACACACATACTTGGAAACACCTCGAGCATGTAGTTACTTTCACAACATTCTACCTCACACTATACTACTAATTTGCAAGAACATTGAAAGATCAAGATTGATATTGTGGTGCACAAAGAATGTTAAACCTCGAGAAACCAAGAACACAACTACCAAGGGTTTCAAAGTCACATTCTAAAAATAATTGTATCACTAGAAAAACTAGGGACGTTTTAGATAATTGAAATTCTACTAGTCATTTCATGCATGCATATCTCAAAATAATAGTATCTCCTCTGGTAATTGAAATTTTGATTATTTTGAAATGAATTTAACCAATTGGTAGATTGAAATTTTTATGAATTGTTGAAGATAAAAAAGTTAAATTCAACCCTAACTCGCACACAAGGCATATATCTAAAAAAAAATGCAGAATGCAAAAGTGAATATAAGCACTTCCAAAGAAAGGCTAGAAGATGAATTTTAATATGTTGCTTCACAATCCATAGCAGTTGGTGGGATAATTATTGATACCAATTCAAGATGGTTTTCAACATTGAATTCGTTGCATGAGCTTAGCAAGAAAATACTTCTTAGTGTATGAAGAATGTTATAGCAAGTGGGTTACATTTAGTACAAGGGTTTTTGCTAGCGATGAAGGCCCTTGAACTAGTTATGGAATGTTTAAATTGTTACAACCTAGATAAGAGAGTCATTGAAAAGGAAGGAAGGTTCTATATAAAAGGGAATGCATATACATTTGGGATCCTCACATTTCCCTAGATTTATCTAGTAGATATAAAAATAATGGTCAAAACCTACCTAAGAACAAAAGAGCATAATAGAAAAATTATGAGTACACAGTGGTGTGAGAAGGAGGTTACTAAACAAATGAAGCCAATTCTGAGATCTATGTTCAACCCAGATGTTCAACATGTCATAACTATGCTAAGTAGGATAATTGGATTTAGAGATGCTAGTAAATTCAAACAATGGATGTTCATACTCATAGCAAAATTAATGGAAGGCCCTGTGCAAATGCATTGGGGAAGCTTTATCAACTAAAGGCTACATGACTAGATAAAGGAATTTCCATAATCTTTATGGTTTTCTATGTCCTCATATGTGATTTATTCTTGCGCCCTAAGGGAAAATAAGAAAGGGTTGAATAGAGTTGGTACCCTGGGTAGAGACACAAGGAATAGTCTAATATATACTCATTTACGCCAAATTACTATTCATGAATACTAGGAGCATTATTAAAGAGTTAATGATGTGTTTTCCATGAAGCTGGTAAATAATGGAGGGTGATAAAGCGAAGAGATTGTCTTTGGAAGCACAGAGGATCACTCAACATGTTGGAGGTTGGTACATTCAATTTCCTACTTTCACCTACATCAGGGTGGAAGGATTTAAAGGATTCCCTTTCATGTTTCCCAAGTACCCAATAGACAAACTATTACTATTGGAGTTGGTGAGATAGATGAATCCTTCCCATGCCCATTTTAACACAGTACATAAGAGAAGTTCTATCAAATTTCCCACCATAATGGGGAATTATAAATGCAATGCGGCTAAACTAGCCAATTCGTGTGAAGAAGAATTAAAGATGTACAAATTTGAGTTCTTTACACTCCAAAGAAATAACTATGATCTTGAGGGGAATTTTTCCAAGCAGATAGTCGACAAATACGCTCATTTTCATCATTTAGATGATTTCTAGCTCAATTGTGATGACAAACATGAAGTGAGGAAGAGATCATATAAAAAAATTTCATTACAATTGGTGCAGATTATTAAACTCCATGACATTCTAGAGTAGTTAGATGAATATGATGGAGAGGTGTTGAATCCATTCTATAATTCAACTAAGGTTTATGATGTACCAATCCCATATCCAAATTATGAAAGTAAAGAAATAACAACTATTGAGGAAATTTCTGAATAGGTTTTAATGCATACTCAATGACGGATTAATGATTATTGTAAAGCTTTGAGAAAAGTTAGGATAAGGCCCACATACTTGCTCAATACAAAGAAGAAACAGGGAGAAGAAGGTGAATTTGGGTATGACAAGCTTGTTAAAAAAAGAGAAAAGTTGGTAAAGTAGATACACCTATGCATATTGAGGAGAGAACTCTTGATGCCCCTAGCCAAAGATTTTCATTGGTACTAGCTAGCCAACATAAAGAAACTGGACCAAGTAAGGTCAAAGTGATAGTGAAGCCTAAGGCAACATTTTCTTCCATGACAAAGCCGAAGGTTCAAACTATGTTTGATGAAGAGGTGGGAATTGAAACAAACACTCGTGCTTAGACAAGGTTTGTGTCCCAGAGGGTTGCAACATTATTTACCTCTCCCCCTTTAGTTAATACGGCTACAATAAAACAAAAAGTGGGAAAGAATCATGTGGTTCTAGAAGAGAGTTTTGAATTAAATGAGGAGAAAATCAAGGAACAGTGGGAGAAATGGGGTTCCATGATGGAATGAGTAAAAGAGAAAAAATCTAAGGAGAAACCCATGATACAACCAATGGTGGAAGGAATGTCAGATGTAGGGTTAATTCCTATAGATGTTGAAAAAGAAGAATTCATAAGAGGAACACTTGCCCCAGAGGTGAGAAACCCTGAGATACTTGATGAAAAGGAAATAGGGGAAACTATGAGCCAAGGTCCTACTGATGATATTGTGATTGAAGATACAATTAATTCCTAGCTTCCACTAGGAAGTGGTAGAAATTATGTTGAACAAGTACAGGTGTGTGAAAAATTAAGAGAAGAGCAGGTTGAAAGTAACAATATAGAGCCTTCACAAAACTTAGTTGGTGGGGTGAGAAATGAAGAGAATCTTGGTGTAACAAGACATAAAGAAAGTGATGCCCCAAGGACTAGTGTTGAGCACATGGATGGACAAGAAAATATAATTTTTGGAAATGAATATACAATGTCGAATGAAAGTAATCTGAAATCCATGCCAGTGGATACTAAAAATATTTTAGTTTTAGAGGATGTGACAGGAAAGGTTGAGAATGTAAGACAAGAAGTTCTAGAGCATGCTGAAAACTAGGAACAAAGAAATGTTGCAAAGGAAAAATATAATGAAGATGCACTTGATTGGTTGGTCAGGGAATTAGCTTCCCCATTGGAAGTGGAACTAGTGCCTCTAGATCTCAAAAGCTTAATGCAAGAAGTGGAAACTCCCAAACCTAGGCGAAGATAAAAAAAAGGTTATACAAAAGAATGTAGATGGAGGAAGAATTCTCCATATAGCTACTCCAGTCGTGGATAAAAGTAAACATTAAATAACACCTAAGGTTTATAGGGTGACAAGTATCGATGTTGGAAATTCATCTTGGGGACAAGAATTAAAAGAGATGAAAATGAATTTAGAAACAACTATCACCAAGGTGCAAATTAATAAACAGAAGAAAAGAGAGCTGAAAGAATGGATTTCCCACCTAGAAAAATTTATAACATCATTAGCCTAATCTGATCAAGCATAGGCTGGATTGCCTCAGAATCTAGTACTTATGTCTAAGGAGGAGGTGGAGGCTATTGCAACACTTCACCAAAAAATGGGTGTGTTTGAAGAATAGATGGAGTACTTGGTGAGGCAAGGAGAAGAATTAATCACAAATGCAATTGGGAAGTATAAAGAAGCACACCATTGGTGTGAAATTTCCAAGAGATTAGAAGGAGAATGTAGATTTCACCAAGAGCAAATTGATGTTGAAATACAAAACTTAAAGGCTCTTATTTAGGTAAATGTACAAGAATTGGTAAGTGAGAAGATAATCATAGAACAGGAGGTTTCGATGTGTGGAAAATGGAAGAAATAGGTAATTTGGGAAGGTGAAACCTTAGTACAATGTGTGGAAGGATTTGATAAAGTCATCGAAAGATGCAATAAATCGATTGATAGAGATCAATGTTTCATTGAAATGCTAACATGATAGAATTGTGATCCCCGAATGCTAGGATAGGATGGTAAAGAAGTAAAAGCTTTCAAGGAATGGATTGAAAGAGTGAATGAAGACCCTATTCATTCCCTAAATTGGGAAGTTTTTGATGAAATTATATAATGTAGGAATGCCATGGTCAAATACAAAATAAAAAAGATGTAGATTAATGCAAATATCCTCCAAATATCAAAAGATTATACCAAGCTCAAATATAGTTGGAAGGTAATTTAGGGAATTTCAAAAGAGTGTATGCATCAGGTATTGGTTTCCTTCCAGGAGTATCAACTGAGAAAAGGTGAAGAAGAGTTTTTGGACCTAGAGTCCAATACAAGCAATGAATAACTGAATATTGGATACCAGAGCTTAATACAAGGATATGTTGTTGAAATGAATTTTGCAGGTTATTCCGGTCTCGGTGGAGGTGTCCTATCCTATAATTTGAAGAATACTAATGGCCTTGTTTTATGTGGAGCATTTGTATACTAGTGCTTGGAGTTGAAGACTAATGGTGACGAAGAAGTCAAAGTTTTGAATTTTTCTAGAAGATTCTAATGACAATTGGCATCTGTTGCATTCTACTTTTTGATTTGTTGTTAATGATTCCTTTTGAGAGACTGGAGTTTAAAATTTTGGGCCTTGTCCTATAAAAGGCCATTTACTGCTTTACTTTTATTTTCAAGTTTAGAATTTATGGATGTTAGAGAATAAAAAATTTGTTATGTTTTGTTCTTTTTCCTTTCTTTTGAAGCATTACATATTAAAAACTTACATATGCACATAGAAGCTAATCAATATCAAAGATAATTTGAAAGCTACCGCTTGGTATGGAATCTTTTGTAGCTAGTTGTTTGTTTTGGCTGGAAAATACTATATGTTGCGTCGTTTAAGGGTGCATACAAAACCTACTTGATGTCTAAATAAACCCCCCCTTTCTTTAAAATCTTGCATAATTCTATGCCTAGCTGTGAAGAAATTTGGTGAAGTATAGAGTGGTTTCTTTTGATTTGGTTGATTCTTGAGGCATGCGTAGATAATACCTAGGAGCAATTTCACTTTTTCAGTATTTTTGATGCTTTATTTTCAAATAGATGTTAAATTTCATAAAATGTTTCAAAAAGAGATAATTGAATAGAAATTTTATTGTAAATCTTTCAATTCCATAATATTTCTGAATTCTTAAAGCTAAATTTACTTAAGTGATAACAAATTTTGAAATTTATGAAGTTTTATTGCAAATATTTTGATTTCATGAAATTTTCTGATGACCAAATTGAGAATATCTTTTACTTATCCTTATGATTCCTTTGAGAACTGAAAATTACCATTTACCCCTTGTAATTAACAACATTATCACAATGAATCATGATGTGAACCTAGTATGGTCAAGACTGATACAAATGATCCTTGGGATTAAGTCTAGTTAGCCTAAGATTTAGGTTGTCTTGGTTCAGTGTTTCAAGTAAAGATAGGTTCCTGCAATCTGTCTGTGAGGATTTATCTACACTATTGGTGTGCGAATAACATTGTGATCAACACTTCTATCAACAACTCAAAATTCTAATGTTTTGTCAAGTATTATCTCCTAACAACCCCACATTAGAAGCCTCAACAACACTGAAACCAACGTTCAATCTCTTAGATCAAACAAACATATGAATCATGTAATAATGCAAACATGGAGATAAGCCTCTCTAAAAAGAAGATCAAACTCAAAGTAATCATTCCAAAATCAATAAATAATTTCATAAACCATCTTCTAAACTCCTCATCAATGAATGATAACATAAACCAAATGCACAAGGAGATAACCATGCTAAACATCTCTCAAAATGAATCCTTCAGAATTAACCATAGCTTAATATCCATATCAATAAAAATAAAGCATCATAAAATCATGCTAATCTATCCTCAAATGAGTCTCCAAAATCAATCAACATGAATCTACTCATTCCCATGAGAAATCAAAGCACAAAACATAACACATTTGAAATAAATAATGGGAAAATACCTCTCAAATGATAAACTACCAAGTAGACCAAGAGTGGGGAATGAGAATGCTCCTCTAGGATAACCAAGTCATAATGAATCACTCCAAGAATATTCTCCTATATCATTCCACCATGAACTCATTTCCATATCCAGGTGAAAGCTCCTCGATCTTCCTACTAAAACCTCCAAAGAGTATCTATCTCAAGCAAATGTCCAATCACAAGAGAACTCCAACCTCACCTACGTCTCCAAGTATCCATGAGCACCTTTAACTGATCAATACATGCCAAAATCCAAATACAACATAGCACCATCATGAAGTAATCAAACAAATGATCATGTATTCAATACAAAGAGAGCTACCAAGATCAATGTCAAAGCTCCAACTGCAAAATTACCATCATGACATCATGATCTAACCATCTCCTCCTAGGAGCTCACATGCATCAATGCATACATCCTGGTCTCAAGAGAACAAATATCATGCCAAAAATCTAAGCTAGCATCAAGAGCAAACCATGAAATGATATCAAACACACTCTAAACCAAGAAACCAAATCTCCAATCACATGAAGAAAAACATCACCAATGATGCATCCATGTCACTGCCAACAACTCCCACTAAACCATGATACCGAGATACACATGGCATCATGAATACCATCTCCTCCATGAAGATCATCCAAGTCTACAAAATCAATTGCGATGTTAGTAACATAAAAGTGAAACCAAGATATCCAAGCCAAGAAGATACATACAATTTCCATAAAAACATCAAGAACCAATCCTATAGTGCTAAGTCATCACTATCAAAATATCCCATTGAAAGTTTGTAACCAATGAATGCAATCAAGCTATCATGACATTGTGATAAAACCACATCCTACAAGTCCCAAGAACTGACTAAGCAAGTAATCTAACCATCCATTGTCTCACTCGAAAGCAACATACCAATGCATAAATGACCACAGACAAGGCCAAATAATAAAATTTGCAACATCAGTGAACTAAACCTAGTGGATATAGATAGTTTGCATCTAAGTCAACCCACTAAAGTTGAATGATTGATCAATCCATACAACTACATAACTCATAGATCCAACGACTAAAACATGCAAACTCATAATCACATTAGTAACCTACAAACTGAGATATCAAAGAAGATAATCCTGTAGAAATCAAGACTCAAACACCAAATCAACTGAAGATATAATTTTCCAACCATATCCACAAATGAGTAGCCATAGTCAAGGAATCAAATAAGCATCAAGAAGATAAGAACGATATCCTAACACCAAACCATAACACCACCAAACAACCACATACAAGATTATGTTGTGCCAATGGATAAATTCACCTACATACCTATGATGCCATAATCATATCCATAATTGTACCTGCACTCAACTATCACCCATACAAGAATCTGAGTCTTCACTCATGTCAAACCATGTCCTCAAAACCAAAGACAACTTATGTACCTATAACCATCAAAGTACAACTTTGAAAAACACCTATAAACATTTACCAAGAAGTACCAAACTAATAATAAACTATACCATCATAAATATAATATAGAAACATGTACTCCCTCAAGGTTTCGCCTCTTGACTTGTCTAGATACTCACACAAACACACCTTGAATTTCAAACTATTATAAGTGATCAAACAAGTACCGAAATCATCCAAAACCACAAACTAAAAACTACCAAATCTAAACTGTATGAATCTACACATGCTCTCCAATGCCTATTCAAAATAAAAAATCTGATTCCATATGCAAAAGTTATGCTCAAAATTGTGCAACTTAGAACATCTAACTTCTAGACCCCAAAAACTGATCAAAACAAAAAAATTATGGAACCAAACCTATACCACTACGTAGTGCTTGGAATCATCTTTCCAATGAGTATAAGAAGTCAAAAATTTGACATCATGAGTAAAAGTTTGCTTGTTTGAAAAAACCTACTGCAAAAAGTCCAATCTGGCCTATGGGTAACCAGTGGAACCTGGGCAATGAATGCCAAAATACCTTTCAATTTAATTTAATTTTTAATTCAAAAAAAACCTACCCCTCTGCCTTGAAGAATCAACACCACAATTTATTGGGGTTTAATTTTCAAATTAAAGGAATGCCAATAGATTTCAAAATATCATCAAATTTTTTTGGGAAAAAATGTTTACACATCCCACGAAGGGGCTTTGGCTAGTCCCCTAGCCAACTGGGGGCTCGACTATGGGGGCTAAGCCTCACCGACGATAGGGACCCACCGGTGATGGGGTTTCTATCAACTGATAGGGCTGACATTGTCAGACCCTATCAGTATTGATAGTACCGACTATGGGTGAGCAGGGGGGGTCTACGGACCCCCAATGAATTTTTAATTTTTAATCTTTTAAAGTATTCTATAACCTTTTTGAGTTGTTTTGTAGGGATTTTTATTTTATTTTATAATTTCTATAGACTTAAATTTAAAGAGGCTGATATATTTATTTTTTAATAGTTTTTTTCTTTGGCCTTTGTAGATGTTGACAACTGTACAACCATATGATGGGCTGTGGGGGATTTTTTTTTCCTTTTTTTCCAACTTCTTCAAAATAGGAAAAAATTTATATCATTTTTCATGTCTTGGACCTCTTGGATCCAATGGTGAGGTCAGTTTTGTCTCAAGAGGTCATCCATGAAATTTCCTCTACAAAACCCTCATATGAAAAATCAAACCAAGAAACCCTTTTGACCCAAATTTTGAAAGCTTCAGATCTGCAATAACCCATCAAATCTTGACAAACCAAAAGCCAAAATTTGCAAACAAACACCTACAACATGTGTTCCATATCTTGTAATGACTCAAATCTAACATGCATAGTCATGGCGTCAACTTTGTAAAAAAACTCTCAAACTAGGGTTGTAACAAAAACCCATTAACCATGAAAGCTCTGAAACTGCTTATTAAGAAATAATGCATTCAACCCACAATCTTAATGCATTTTATAAATAACACCATGAGAGGTAAACATGCATACAAGTAACCAAAATGCATAGATAAAATAGACAAGCCACAAGATAACACAAGATATACCTTAGGAAAATCCTCAAGAGGGAAAAACCCAACATCCAAAAGCATCCATAATCCATCTTATTATTCAACAATAAAGCAATACAAGAGTTATAATGAATACCTCTGAAGCATCAAGACTCTCAATGAATCCTCATGTATCCAAGCATGAATCCACACATCCCATGCCATGCTTCATATATGAACTTCTCAGAAAGACTCAATAATGATAGCTCACTCACCTAACTAGCCTTAACCACTAAACATGTGCTTGCTTTTATAGATTTAAGCTCACACAAATACAACCAAGTGGTAAGATAAAACCATGTTCCAAAAAACCATGTGAACATAAAACCACTAATCCCTTATTTAATATTGGGTACTAAGTTTTCACTTTATTTAATATTTCCCCAAAATTAAATTATTATCACATGTCTCCCACACATTAAATAATAATACAATATTATAATACAACATAAAATGGTCTCCAAATAATTACCTAGTGTGATTAACCACACCACATCCGTAAAGTGTCATCCTTCTTCTTTACCAGTACCACCGAAGATGCAAAAGGACTAGAGCTTGGTCTCATTTAGCTCATATCCAACAACTTCTTTATTGATTTCTTTATCTCCACATTATACACCTAGGGATGGTGGTAAGGAGTGGTCATAACTAGCTTCAATCCCGGTTTAAGTTCTATGATATGATGGAAACCACTATCTAGTGGCAATCCAAGAGGCATATCATTGAAAACCAAACTATGCTTATCCAAAACCTTATGTATATCAATATGAACTTGACCATTCTTACCTTTAGAAGAGTCTTTTGAAATCACCAAACAACTAGTAGTCTAAAAAACTTGGTTCTTCTAGAAAATCCTCTCCATTCTCCTAGCTAATACTACTTGTAGACCTCCATTAGTTATTCATAGTTATTCCCTTTAGAACCACATCCTTCCCATTGAATTTGATCTTGAGTTCCATCATTTGGTAGTTCATAGTATACTCACCCAATGAAAGTAGCCACTACACACCCAAAATTACATCAATTTCATCCAAACCAATGACATAGAATTTATCACAAATATTATGATATCCAAATGTTATGTCTAGCTTCTGGAATCTCTCCTTGTAGGGTAGTTTATACCCATCTTCCATAGTGACGGTAAATCCTTCAAAGTCTTCTACGTTTAATCTTTTCCTCTTCACAAGCACTTCATCAATGAAGTTGTTGGTAGTATTGCCATCAATTAGAACAATCACCGTTTGTTTGGCAAGGACTCCTCAGACTTTGAAAGAACAATACCTATGGGCACTAGATAGTGATTCCAAATTACCACCATTATCTTTCTCCTTATCTTCTTCCTTTGTAAGGGTGTCTTCTGAATCATGGAATTCATCTATCTCATCCAATTCTAACTCTTTGTTAGAAATGAATTCTAGTATATAGTTAAGTTTCCCCTTTCCAAGACATTTGTGTTTTGAAACCCATGGCTCTCTACAAGAGAAACAAAGTTTCTTCCTTATGAGCTCATTCTTGTTTTTTCTTCTTAGGTGTGATAGGGGGACACTAGTACAGAAACAACAATATATGATTGAAAAAACTACTAAAAACTACTAATAAATGACTGAACTTGGTCACATGACCATTAGTAGTTTATTGCCAGTCATTTACAATGTGACTAGATTGATGACTAAACCATTTTTATTCATTTATTAGTTGTTTTGATTGATAAATTTCATAGTATATTTATTCATTGATTTTGTCATTGATTATTGCAATCTAGTCACTTATTTAGTCATTTTTTATTCACTAATATATTTAACTGGTCACTTATTTAGTCATTTTTTATTCACTGATATATTTAGTCATTGATTGTTGTTAATTGATCACTTATTTAGTCATTTTTATTCACTGGTTTCTTTGCATTGGTAGTGTATTTATTCATTAATTTTAATCATCATTTTGATCAATTTGGAAGTATATTTAGTCATTTCTATTCATTGATTTCACTGGTTATATATCTAGTCATATTTATTGATGTAGTGCTAGGAGGATCACAATTCAACTCAACCAATCATTCAAAGCAATGATACAAAATTATTGCTCTAAGGCATTCTTGGATCTTAATTTGCAATAACACAACTAGGAAATCATCAACAATAAAAAAAATGAAACAAACTTGATTCACTTGACAGCTTCCATAAATTGATTCATCTCAAACAATGATTAAGTGCATTCTAGATCACATTGGAAATATTGCCATGACAACCCACAATTTAATGCAAAAAACTGTCATTAATAACTTTCAAAAAATTAAAAGAACTCAATCTCTTTAGTGATATTGAAGAAAAAATAATTATAGACATATCCTCCAATTTTTATTAAGATCCAATGGTGGAAAAGAAAGTTATTGCATTTTTCCCAAAACTGCAAACCCTAGGTAGGGTTTAGACTTGCCCTCACAAAAATGGTCATAACTTATTCAAATATTAATGAAATTTGATGAGACTTGAAGAAAATGAAAGTAGATTCACATAGAAACAAAATACAATTGGTATCAGATCCAAAACATAGACTGTACAATCCGTACCATCACATTTTTTAGACTGCAAATTCTGCGCAATATTGTTAGAATAGGGCAGTCTCACCAAAATAGTCACATCGCCTACAAAACTCAATCAAATTCAATGAGAAAAAACAACTTGTAAACTAGAAAGAAATATATTTCCATACATATATTACAATCCATTATATGAGTACATACCAAGCCATACAATGCACAACTTCGCCTGAAAACAATGTGAGAATCATAAAATGCACACAAAATTTGAGGTTTCCATTCATCAAACTTGAAAAATAATGTCTCCAACCCCCAATTCGAGTTTTGGAGGGTGTATTTATACATTTCCAACCAAAACCAACTATTTTCAATGACCTTTTCATTAGTTGGTTGATAAAACACCTTAATGACACTTCATCTACCTAATTTTGCACTTTTGACAATTTTTACAATATGGAACAACTTTAAACATTATTTGACAAATGACTTAAATTATGACTTCCTAAGACTCAAACACCTCTAAAATGGTATGATAAACCTTATTATAAGACCCAATACACAAAATAGAGAAACTATTTACAAATGGCCTCATGGAGGCAAGAAATCAAACAAGTGCTTCTGCACCATTTATTCACTCTTTTATGATCTTTGTCAATTGGTAGTATATTTTATCAATTTAATTATTAATTAACGTCAACTATTAGTTTATAAATATTCATTTTAATTGGTTGATATTTAAGTATTTAAACATAAAACACAGAAATGCACATCAATCATCAATTGCACACAATAAGACAAACATTGAGAAGGAAAAATTGGTGAACTTTATTAATAAAATAAAGGTGTTCTAGTTACAACTTAGAATAGAGTATTATCTAAAAAATTTATTTTCATTCACAAGACTGAAAATTTGAGTTACAATATTGCACAAAAATGACTGCAAGAAAGAAACTTCTCCAAAAAACTTCAAAAATGATGGAAACACATGCTTGGAGCCCTTCAACGTGAGCACATGCCCCTTTCATATCTTAAAACTTCTACAACATGGGAAATCTTCTTGGAGAAAGTTGTAACATGTAGAATCCAAGAAGGGGAGTGTTGTTCGTGCCCCATGTATGAAGCTCTCTCCTTCAATGCAGTCAACAATAACCCAGCTAGAATTTTTCCTCCTTTATATGCAACGTGCCATCTAATATGAGCAACAGGGTGCTACCTTTTCCACCAAGAATGAAGTTTTTCCTCAATATAGCCAAAAAATTTACTATTATTCTTAATTCATAAAGAATAAAAGTGCATTGTTTATTGCAAGTTTATAAAAGTAAGTCCAAACACAACAGAAAGATAAATCAATTAAAAAATTGTAGTTGTGTAAACAAATTCCTTAAATAGAGTGTTCAACATAGGCCTAAGATATGCATATTGAACCATTGGTTTCATAACCTTGTTCAAAATTTAAGAGTGATACGATTAGATTATAGAATGAAGGCTATCAACACTAGCTAGATTGGAACAACATTATCAATAGAAATTTCCTAGAAACCAAGCCCAAGAATGCCATCAAACTTAGACAATAAAAATGTCAACCCTAGTTCATGTGTTGTCTTAGTAAATACCCACACCATGAAAGAGTCCATTTATACATAAATTATAAATTAATTTGATGAGAAAAGATCTTTGATATCCAACTGGGAAGCCTTAAAATCCAAAAATTACTAACCTAATGTTTCACAACAAGTTTCTCAACTATGACATCATCTTTACTTAAGAAACCGGATATTGATCCATTGCCATATTGGATCTCACAAGATTCTCCTTCACAAACAACAAATGATATATATTAATTGTTTAGCAACTTCCTTAATATCCCCATGTAAGTAGACTAAACTAAGTGAGGTTGAGGGTTTGAAGTAGAGTACCATCTTCTTGGTATGTGTTTGAATTCGATCATGACTTGTATCTTGAATGAAAATAGAAAGACAGTTGCACTGGAATATCATTGCTAATCATTGTTAGAAAAATAACCACAAAATCCTTTTTAATTAAATAATCCTTCTAGATATTTCAAGACAAGATATTTGAGTTAATCTCTATGAGAGCTAATTTCATTATACAAATAACCATTAATCTATTTACTATAAATAATTTCATAGAATTTAGAATTTGAATGTAATGAAACTAACCATAATTACCAAAGATTTGACACTAAAATGTAGTACAAAATGAATTTTTTGACGACAAATGTGTTTTGATAAACCAAATATACTATTGATATATTGATTTAAATAACAAGGAAAGATCAAACTGGAGACAAAAAGATAACATTCATTAATTCACTTCAACAAACACTTCAAACCAAAATTCAACCACCAATTATAACTTCATTATATTGATCTTCAAAAATATTTTACAATACATTTCAAAATTTTATCCTGTTTGAAATTTCAAAAAGTGTCTTTTCAGTTACTCACTTTTAACATAAATAAAAAGGTCTTAATTATCATTGTTTACATAGGATTACATAAAAGCAATGAAATATGAGAAATGATCAAATGTTGAATTCCAAAACACTCACAAGATATAGAAGTCCGTTACTCATCATAAGGTACCTATGATCATTCAGATCTAGCAAGGTATTCTCTCCATGATAGTATTTGCAAGGATTGGTACTTCACTGCAAGGCCTATTCTTTTGGGGGAGCTAGATATGTTTGCTCCCATTGGTACACTATGTAATCATGAGGCCATTTTTGGCCAAGTGACTCTTCCATTTGTTGTCTAATAACGCTTTCCCATCTATGATGAATTTTGAGTATCCAATATCTAGTACAATGATTCCATCCAAGGTTAAATTGAGGTGGTGAAGATTTATCTCACCATCCTTCTATAAATTAGTGAGGCAGTTGCGAACAATTTTTCTCAACTCATCTATCCAATCCTTGGATCCTTTTAGTTGATCATCATCCCTTAGTATCTTAGGCATGAACCACTACTTTAGTGTGTGAAATGAATCCATTCTTGCATTGATATTTTGCTCTTATGTAGATATTATTGAAATTAATTTGTGACCATTTAAACCATTGCTCAATAGGCTTTAAAGCTGCGGGGGCCTCAACACTCCTTTGTAAAATTCTACACAAAGTTGTTAAGGTGTAATGTATAGGTTGCCATTTCTTGAATAAGAGGTCCAATATAGGTACATGGGCCTTTATCTGATCAACTACTTGTGACAAGGAGACATAACATTCATACAAATTTTCCAATTTTTCCACAATTAGTTTAACCTTGTGCTCCAAGATTTGTTCCAATACCTTGAGGGTTTCTCTCTTTTCTCTTTCCTTTTTTTCTTCATTAGTCTTTTTCAACTTCTCAATTTCTTATTTTAGCACGTTTACTTGTTCAATAGTGATTGCACTTGTATCAATTTGGATGGCAGGGGGCTAGTATACTATTAATTATGTGCTTTTGGAAGGACCCGATCCCTTCATTTGCTCTTTAAATTTCACATTTTCTATGAATATCCTTTTCACTTCATCATTCAGATCAATCTATTCTTTCTCATATTCGACCAATCTAACCTCTGTAGCTTTAACTGCATCCCTAGTAAACATTGTTGAGTGGATTTTCATAGTAGTTTCCTCCAATATTGATGTGTCTTTAGCATGGTAGTCCCTCTCATTTCTTGTATAACATCAATCAATCTTGGTTTTTCTATTCATTTTTGCTTTGTCCAAAAGGCTAGGGTTTCAATTCTTAGATTGCAACCTATGCCACTCATTCCTTCATCTAAATTGAATTCATAAACCAACATGGGATCTTCTTGGCTTCTTACTTGATCCAGTAAGAACATATTTTTTAACTCCATCCCAGGAATAATTAGTATATTGTTTGAACTAAGATCAATTTTCTTGCTTCTTGAGGGTTACTAGTAATTTCATTAATCCCAAGTTTTTCAAAATTCTAGGCAGCAATCTAGTCATGTTGTGACTCCTCAGTGCCTATCTTATTAATTTGGATCCTCTCCTCAAATTCTTTCATTTTCATCTTAAACCAAAAATCCTTAAACTTGGGAGTTAAAAAAATTTCATCATCTTCAATAAATCTAAGGGTAGCAATCACCCTTTCATCATTGTTCACTTCTTGATCATTATGCCCATGTACATCCACTCTTTTTTTTTTTTTTGTGAGCATCAATTGAAAGCTTAGGTAGTGGCTAATCAACTTCATCATCTTTAAAATTCAAAAATAAATTGGCTACCTCTTTAGCACCCCCTACTCCACTTATTTCATATGCCACTAAGGGGGCCACTCCATGTGTCTTCTTCCTTTTAGGACTTGTTTGCTCAGGGGATGCTTCTGATTGTATTGTGGTAGTGTCTGGTATGGGATCTATGATTACAATACCACTTGGGTTGATGGGAACCTTGGAGAGTTTTGAAGATTGAACCTCACATTTCTTGTTTGTTTCAACATATAATCTTTCAAAGTTGTCAATTACTAAGTTAGTCCTTTTGATAGAATCCCCTTCTTCAACAGAGAATCCTTGGAATCCATTGTCCCTTTTCTTCTTTTCCTCCTCAAGCCTCTTTATGATTTCCCACTTCCACTTCCTCTGAAAAACTTCATTAGGTGTAAAGCAATTTCATATTACATCTTCTTTGTAATCCATTACATGGGTAATCCCAACTTTAGTGAGAAGTGTCTTCATTATAAAATTAATATGGCCTTTAGGATCAAAGACCATTTCTCCTTGTGACTTCAATGAATAATTCATCTTCAAATAGTTCTTTAATTCTTCAAGAGTGTCAGACCCTACAAATAGCTCCTCACATTTAGTTAGGCCAGGGAGGAATGTTCCCTTTTTCTGTCTTTTCATAACATATTGGTCCAGTCATAACATTTTCCACATAAATTACAAAAATTCAATTCAAATAGAAACAAATTTAGGTAAAACATGTGGGGCTTGAGGACACCCATAAACCCTTATTATTGTTTGGTCTACTAAGAAGAACCAGTCACCGAAATTGTGAGTGTGTCCCCGCTCTAGGTTCAATGCTAAAGGTATTAATACTTGCATGAATTTATTAGGAAATCTTGGTGAAATATGACCAAGACTATCCATGTCCTTTATTATGAAATCATCATGAAATATTGCATAATCACTATTTTTACATCTACTATCCCAAATGTAACACTAGTTTTGTATAGGAAACCTATTCCCTTCATCATCAGTCATTCCAAAAAAAATTCTTTTAGTCCATCTATTTTTATTTTGGCACAATATTAAATGATACAATGAAGAGTATTTCTTGAAAGTGATGGGAGCTAAGTCTCTCTTGCAAAAATCCCTCATTTAGCTCTTTCTCAATTATAGCAGCAAAGCCATACTCAATGTTGACTTCAAGATTTTTTATCTTCATTGCCATCATCATGAGATAGGTTGACATCCTTTCTTCAACATATATTCCAAGCACTTGGCACAAAGAAAAATGCGTTCTTTTGAAATATACTTGGAAGTCTCCTATGGAAAATGGCTCAATTTGGGAGGGGGAGATAGGTACCCTCCTATTGTTTACATCCATTTTCATGTGTAAAGGAAGTTCATCACTCTTGTAGGTTTTTCTCAATCTCCTATAATCATCCTCACTTTTGTCCAAGTCAATATTAGTGATAGCTTGCTTGTTTAACATAAAACACTCTATAATTTCTTCTTTAGTCAACACTACTAATGGTGAACCATATGCAATTCTTATAGTCCTGATAGTCAGCTGATAATATTGTGCCGATACTTTAATAAACTCAACATCTACGAAGACATTTGGGACTATCAATTTGACCAAATCTAAGGTCCAAGGATTTGAAACTGGAATGTTGTCATCCCTTTTTTCATAGAAGTACCAAAACAGATCCCACCCTGAGATAGGGATAATTGGGTCTCTAGATCCATGGGTTGTATCTTTAAACACCTTTTTGAATCCTTTGCTTACAAAATTCGGTAACACACCTAAAATGGATTGTTGTAGGGAACTCTTCTCTCTTCTAGAAATTGTTGACTCTTCTTTTTTACTTGCAAGTTGACTTCTTTTGGGTGGCATGATGAAGAATTTAGTCCTACTTGATTTCTATAAGTATCTAATTATAGAAGTAAATTTAGTTCTTATACACTTGCTACTGAGGGTTTCTGTGAAATTACCCAACGAAATAATAGCTACAGAGTTTTCTCGCTTGAACTCCCTTGCTTTTGATACACTAAGATATGTGAATGATTTCTAAAATTTCATGAAATCCCAAGTAATATTTTTTTTTGAGCTCAGTCACATCACTATTAATGTCAATTCATGCAAAATATTTTATAATTTGCTCATATTTTGAGTTTGAATACATGCCTTTGATCTTAGGAAATTGAATGGTGTAATCATTAAATGCTTTGATAGCTTGTATCACAGTATCGCTCTATCATTTCAAAACTATTATGGGGTAGCATTAGCAATATTTTCAACTTGTCCACAACCCTTTGGACTCCCATGGGATAGTGGGTTAATTCTAGCAGTTGAGTGATTGTTCACTGTCATACCACTCTATCATATCAAGACTAATACGGGGTAGCAGTATGGAAGGGTTAGCAGTATGGCCACCTCACGGACACCCCTTTGGACTCCCATAGGACAACAAGTTAATTCTAGTGGTTGAGTGATTGTTCACTGCCATACCATAGTGTCATTGTTTACCCTTTGCGGGGTTGTGGTTTACTTTAGTTGTTAAAGTGTTCTCACTACCACCCTGTGGTATTCATACTTGGTTACCATGGTATGTACACATTTGTACATTAACCTATATGTCCCACCATCTGTGCATATTCTATTGACTATTGTAATAGTGCAATATTGGATTTTATTATGAATGCAATATTTTAGATATTATTTTATTGAAAAATTGAACAATTTTCTAATTTTGTAGTCTCTTAGTTTTTGTTTTTAGTGTCAATCAAACCTAAGAGATCATTTCTTTTTTTGTAATGATGAGGCTTAGTTGACCTAATGTTAATATATCTATATGTATTATTAAATCACATATGTTCATTATATGTTTGCATCTAGAAAACATATAGGACATATAAGAAATTATATTCTAACTAAACAAAATTAATTTCAAATTTTCAACCAAAGTAAAAAAAACTAAGAAGAATGATTGAACCTAACTTTAAATGCACTTCAAATCAAGAGTGAACATCTTAGGTTTTGTATACAATATACCGACAAAATAATGATGATTACATTCATAAATGTATCGGTAAAAAAATAGAGAATAAGCATACCTATACTTATATCTTTATTACATTCAATAATAAATTACACCATACATATAACCAAAGTTTAGGTGATAAGCTAACCTCTTAAGGTGACAAAACATCATCATAATCATCTGCATTTCTAGGAAGATCAAAATCTTTATTACTCATGTTTGCATCTGCTTGATTTTCTTCCTCATCCTCATATGTGACATGAAATGCATTCTCTCTCCCAATATCTTCATTGGTAATCAAAATGTCTTCTTCAAACAATCTATCATCATCTTCATCCACTTCTTTGAATGTTTCTTGTAAATTAACATTTTCCCATCAGGCATAATATCAACAACTTCCATGATTTTTCATTTTGAACGAAACTCTGTTTGAATAACATACAACCATCTTGGGCTTATTACATCATCAATTAGAAATGATTGGTTAATTTGAAGAGGGGAAACATGCAACTCGTTCGTCTTTGATAATTTTTTTTTTGTATTTGTGCATACAAATCTATGCTCATCAAATTGTACCGCAGATGGTCAAATCCACTTACATTTTAATACTATAGGACTATTTTCACCATAGTCCACTAGAATAATTTCTTGGATGAATCCAACATAAAATTTCTTCTTAGTTTTGTGAAGGAATTCAACACTAACAACACAACCACAATTTGTCTTTCCTTTTTCTTTTTCTTCCACTCTTAAATGAATACCATAGGCCCACATTCCACTCAAACATGTAGCCCATAAATGTGGAGATTGTGAAAGCTCACTTTCCTCTATTGTTATATCTTGAACTTCTTCTTTTGCATCACTTGCTGAATTAGCAATCCATTCTTCAAAATTTTGAAAAGAATCACCTCCAATCAAATCAACATGATGTGTATGCTTTTGAGGTCAATGTTGCATCCAAGCTTGATTGTATTCTTCATATTTTCTACATAGAATATGAACATACAAATAGTAAGATTAATAATATAAATGTGTAAATGCAATTGAGTAAATAAATTATTGTGTAATTTATTTTTACTTGCACCACTTATCAAACAAAGATGTGTTTTGAAGAATATAGGAATGTATCACACTTCTTTCTTGATGTGATAGCTTGAAGCAACATCCATTTCCTTCTAATACTTCACCTGCATCTGTCGCTTCTTCATCATCATCCCATACACACCGATTGACATTTTTAAAATACTTCATATATTATGTGCAAAATCCCATGGCCTCCTGCATTGAATAATCTTTAACATTAAGGAAAATGGTTTAGTTGCTAACCATAGAGGCAATTTACAATTTATTAAAAACACTAGCCAAGTTGACCATTTAGTACTTTGATTTGAGAATGGATTCACCCCATCTAGATCCAAACCCAACCTTATATTATGAGGATCTTGAGAAAAATTAAGCCATCTATTATCAAATTCCATCCACATCTTAGAATCAGGCACATGTCATTTTTTTCCATTAGTGCTCTTATTTTGGGCATGCCGTTGCATAAGTTCAATAATGTCTCTATGCCTATACATTTGGAGTAATCATGGGATTACCAGAAAGTGGCAAAGAACCTTTCTAGGAACCGCAGCTGATTTCAACCATTGTCTATACCTTGCTTCATGACATTTTGGACATTCATTCTCACTTGCAAGATTCTTGTGAAATAATACAAAACCATTCACACATGTGTGGATGTTTTCATACCCTAATCCTAGCTTAGTAATTTCCTTTCTACATTGACTTCATTTTGTTTGCAATGTGGAATCAGGTGGTGATAACAAACTTAATAACATTTTCCAATAACTGATCTACACTCTCATTTGTCCAACCAAACACCACTTGCAAGTTAAGAATTTGAAGGATTGTTGTCAAATGACTTAACTTGTAATTAGCATAAATAGGCTTTAAAGCATCATCCATCAACTTGGCCCAATCATCGTTTATACCCTCATTCCACATTCTATCAACTTCAAACCCTTTGTCTAACATTGCTACTTCTTCATCTATGTTTGTCATCTATGTTTGGTGCCACTTCATCTATGTTTGTTGCCTCTTCATCTCTCACACTCTACCATTCTATCATATCTTTATAATAATTGAAATTTAAAGGGCTTATACCACTATGCCCATATCTTATCATATGTGAATAAATCAAACTTCTTTTTTCACCTTTCCACCAAGACAGTCATTACATGGACATGAATATTTGTCCATTTCCCTCTCATCAGCTATTCTCTCATCAAATGCATGGTATTGATTCGTAGTCAACCTTTGACATTGATCCATCTATAATGTTCGACACATAGCAACAAAAAAATTGTAGACTAAGAGATATATATATATATTTTAATTGAAAGCATTTCCATAGCAATATAGTTATAGAGAGAAAATAAAATAGAGAGTTTAACTAATGAATTGTAAAAAATAGATTTTTGTAGTTTATATTCAAATTGTTGATTACATTGCATTGAACGTCTTTCAAACTCAAACCATTACTTCACATTGCATAACTAATAAATAGATGTTGATAGATGAAAAAATGTAAGGAATTGTAGAATAAGAGACAAAAACTATTTTTTTAAATTGCAAGGCATTTCCATAGAAATATAGTTATAGAGATAAAAAAAAAAATAGAGAGTTTAACTAATGAATTGTAAAAAATAGATTTTTGTAGTTTATGTTCAAATTGTTGATTACATTGCCTTGCACACCTTTCAAACTCAAAGAATTACTTCACATTGCATAACTGATAACTAGATGCTGATAGATGATAAAATTTAAAATACATTATAGTTTTTACAAACTCAACCTAAGACCTCATTAAATTAATTTAGATTGCATAACTAATAACTAGGAGCAGCTGCCAACTGCATTTTCTTGTCATAGCATCCCATGAGACCACATTTCTTTGAGGCTTTTTTTCAAAAAGTTCACTAGCTTGTCTATGATGTCACATTTTTCATAGATTTCTACCAAAGAATTTTATCAAACAGTTAATTCCCTTGTTTCTATGGCTAAAACCCTAAAACAAGTGCTTTCAAACAAGCTATGGATGCTTGGAAAAAAATCTATCAAAGCATAATAGTAAGCAATAGCATAGACAAGGTAGTGAAATGGTTGAAAAATGCCTCAAAGAAATGTGATCTCATGGTGATGGAATGCCATGACAATCCATAACAATTCACTTGCAATGGAATTTTTCATGGCATTCCATCACCATGAGACCACATTTCTTTGAGGAATTTTTTCCAAAGTTCATTTCCTTGTCTATGCTACCACATTTTTCATACATGTCTACCAAAGCATTTGATCAAACAGTTCACTGCCTTGTTGCTATGGCTAAAAGCCTAAAAAAAGTGATTTCAAAAAAGCTATGGATGCTTGGAAAAAATCTATTAAAGCATAATAGTAAGCAACAAGCTATGGTCTCATGGTCTTTTTTTTGGAGTGAAAATTAGCATGATTTTATTTGTAGGTTTTAAACACATTTTTTTGGCAATTTTGTTGTTTGAAATGGGGAAAAATATTTTTGGTCGGTTTTGTGCACTTTTTAATTTTAGGATTCTCATAGTTAGTGAAAAAGGTAGTGTTCATGAAGGAATGTAAAATATGTGTAGAGCCTTTAAATTATACTCGTACTGTGCAATGGCATTCAATCATTTAGCAAACCATTCTTCTTCACAGGGTAGCATTTTCTTGTGGAATAGTTGAATGAGATAGCTCTTGTTTCAACTAACTACCCTCTCATGAAATATAATTCATATTGTAATTTTTCACAATCTTATCATAGTAAAGGTGATTATGACACAACTAGCCACTACTACATGACATCAATCAAGGAAAGCTAGAGGCCACACGATTTTGTGGACAAGTTCAATTGAAGTAGAGAGATATTAAGAGTTCTCTCTCAAATTTTGAAAAGGTTTTGGAGGTCCACCTTGAGAATTGTGAGAGCTTAAAAGTTGTAGGCAATATATATGCTCAGCAAGGGTAGGCATAGAAGGCTTTGGAAATTTTAAGAAAGGAAACTTGCATAGATCCACATGATGCCCATGCATTTATAAAGATGGATGAGTTATTAATATCATCAGACCCCAGTGCAACCCTAGATTATCTTAAGATGCTAAAGTATCTTTTAAAATAGAGTAGAGAAGAATTACCATTCAATTGTTAAACATTGGGGTTCTTCATTTTGAGTGTGATGAACTAGAGTTGGCTAAACAAACTTTTGTGGAGGCATTTAGAAATGATGTTTTCCCTCTACATAAATCTTTGTGGTCAGTTTTGTGCATTTTTTACTTGTAGGATTCTTACAATTAGTGAAAAAGGTAGTGTTCATGAAGGAATGAAAAATATGCGTAGAGCCTTTGAATTATACCCGTATTGTGCAATGGCATTGAATCATTTAGCAAACCATTTTTTCTTCACTGTAAGGACACATTTTCTTATGGAATAGTTGATTGAGACAACTCTTGTTTCAAATGACCACCCTCTAATGAAATATAATTCATATTATAATCTTGCATGATATTATCATAATAAAGGTGATTATGACACCGTTGGCCACTACTACATGACATTAGTCAAGGAAAGCCAAAGGTCATAGGATTTTGTGGATAGGTTCAATTCAATTTGGGAGATCTTAAGAGTTCTCTCTCAAATTTTAAAAAGGTTATGGAGGTCCACCCTGAGAAGTGTTAGAGCTTACAAGTTGTAGGCCATATATATGCTCAGCAAGGGCATGCAGAGAAGGCTTTGGAAATTAAGAAAGGAAACTCGCATAGGGCCACATGATGCCCATGCATTTATCAATATGGGTTAGTTATTAATATCGTCAAACCTTAGTGCATCCTGGATTCTCTTAAAACAACAAAGTATCTTTTGAAGAAGAGCAAAGAAGAAGTACCCATTCAATTGTTAAACAACATTGGGGTTCTTCATTTTAAGCATGATGTTGGCTCAAAAAACTTTTATGGAGGCATTAGGAAATGGTATTTCAGTTGAATTCATAAATAAAATCCCTAGTGCCAATTCTACAGTTTTTCTTGTGCTCTTTAAGGATATGAAATTCTTCCATTGACTAGAAGAAGGTGGTGCTTCACTTGAGTTACCATGGGATAAAGTCACAAAACTATTTAATCTTGCTAGGTTGTTTGAACAACTAAATGATATTGAAAAAAAAAATCTTTTATATAGGCTAATATTAAATTCAAGTTTCCTGGTTATGTGGATGCATATCTACATCTTGCATCCATGGTTCAGGCTTAAAATGAGATCCAACTAAGCCTAGAATTGATTGGGGATGCACTTGAGGTGGATAAAAACTCATAAAATGCTTTATCTAGGCTTGGAAAAATGGAATTGAAAATAGATGTCTAGCTTAAAGAAAAAGAAACAATTAAAGTTGCACAAAGTGAATCAGATGCAAAGAATTCTTACGTTGACATTTCACTTGGAAATTGGAATTATTTTGCAGCTTTTCACAATTAGAGGAGGGATCCAAAGGTGGAGGCACAACATCTTGAGAAGGCTAGAGAACTGTATTGTAAAATGTTGGCACAAATACTAGGAAATGTTTATGTTGCAAATGGGGAAGCCATTGTGCTAGCTAAAAGGGGTCAATTTGATATTGCAAAGGAAATTTTTACATAGGTACAAGAAGTTGCAATAGGAAACATCTTTGTTCATATGCTTGATGTGTGGGTAAGTCTAACACATTTTTACTTTACACAAGGACAGTTTGTGCTTGTAGTGAAAATGTATCAAAATTGTTTGAGGAAATTTTATTTTGGAACTGACACCCAAATTTTATTATATTTAGGTTGAACACATTATGAAGCAAAACAGTGGAAAGATTGTAAAAGAACGTTATTAAGAGTAGTAGATTGTAACTACTATAAGTTGCCAATCAAAAAGCTATAGATTTTGTGTTTAATGTAATGAGGGTTTTGAATTACCTTTGAATTCGCTAAAGAGGGCATCCCCAAATTTGACTTCATTGTAGAGGGCCTCACTGACTTTAAATTCGTTGCAACAAACTCTAAATTCCTTGCCCTTGCCCACCTTTTTAGAAGTCTCTAGGTCCTCTTTGAATCCTTATCACTCATACAAATAGCTACTATAACTGATCAAAACGCTTCGATATTAGGTTAATGTGTAACTAACGAATGAAGCGAGGAATATTTATACAATGAATGTGAATAAATGCAAATAAGCACCAATAAATCGATGTGTGCAATACATCACGTCGATAATTGGTTGTAATATGTTTTTAAAATTTTGTCTAATTTGTATTTGGTGACTAACTATTTAGTCATTTTTATTTCTGTGACTAAATAATTTTTTAGTCAATGACCAAATTAGTCATTTATTTACTCATTTATAGCTAAGTTAGAAAAAATTAGTAGAATTTAGTCATTTTAGTTGTTGTGACTAAAAGTTTTAGTCACCTAGTCATTTATTTTCCAAATTCTACTAGTGGGAGTAGGTTTCTGAGTAGTCCAAGGCTTCTTTTGGGAATTTCCTTTTAGCTTATTCCATATCGAGGGTTTTTATTTCTATTGTGGAACAAAATTCTTCAAATCAATTGTTTTTTGGATAGTCTTATGAAGTGTTCAGGGTGGAATTCCTTCACCAAGCCCCTGAGTTGTTCTACCAAGCCTTTAATGAATAGGACTATGAGTCTCTTCTCTAAGATGTCAGTTACCATGACTGATAGCCTTTGGAACTCTAAAAAATACTCTTCTATACTTCCCTTTTGTTTGAGGTGATCCAATTCTCTAAATGGTCTTCTGGATCTCTCCTATGAAATCTCTCAACTAGTTTGCTACAAAAATCATCATAAGATTTGATCAATTTATGGCCATGAGTGATCAGACCATGGTACCACCAATCATGAGAAATCCCTTCCAAATGTAGGGGGAAAAATTTGATGGCATATTCTTTAGACATAAGTTTGAGTTCCAAGTATCTATCAAGTTCTACAACCATGCCCTAGCAGTGCTCTTCTCAGTTCCATCAAAGGATGAAATAGATAGCTTCCCCAATGAGTGCTCCAAATCTTTTGGCTTAAGTGGTGAATGGTAAGTTCCTTTTTTATTCTTCTTCATTTCCACAAACTCTCTCTTAAATAATACCTCATTAATCTGAGGGTCTAAATCCCTATAATCTTCATAAGCTCTTGAGATGTCATCTTGGAGGGTAGTTTCTTCCCAGAGGACTTCTTCTACTCTCTGAATAAATTTAGACTTGAGAGGCCTATTACTGAACTTAGTTCTAGATCTTTGTGTAGCAACCATCTTCTCCTTCCCTTTTCCACCACTAGATTCACTAGTGGTGCCATCTTTATTAATACTATCATTCTCCTTCTTGGAATTAGTCTGCATTCACTAAAACATCTAGACAAACATGTCGGTAAGATGATTTTTCCCTTGTATCATTTCCTCAAATCTTACTTTGACTTCTTTCTCTTCGTCATCCATGGTTTCTTCTTGACCCAGTTTATTTAATTCTCTCCTTTGAAGCCTAATCTCCCTTTCACTTGGCAACATTAATCTTTAGAAAACCCTATAGGCTGGCAAAATATGCTTTGATACCATTATAAAGTGCCTAACATATATAATTTCAATATAGAGACTGATTTGCAGATTGAATTCAATGAAAAATAATATATAAACACATTATAGATTTCTTTGGTATAATGGTAAACTTCAAAATCTCATACATATATGATATATATATATAGCAATTACAATTCACTAGATGATCTAGAATGATATGTAATACTGATATAGATCAATAATAATATTATTAACTCCCTTAAAAATTCTTTGAAGATCAATCATATACAATCCCTAAATGAGAATGCCCTCAAGAACCTAGAAAGGGGTTTTGTCCTCTGATCCTAGTGATTATTGGTTTTTTGTCCAATGACCACAAACTCTTATGGGTTTTCAACCACAAAAGGGTTTAGAACATAAGTGTTGCAAAATAAAGAAAATTGACATAATAATTTGATTCCTAATACATGAATTAACTCCCTACATTTATATGCTAACAATTCCCTTAAGGAACATACCACCCCTTAGCCAAAATGGCATCAAAGCCCAAAATTTGAATTTCACACGCTATACTAGGTCAACCTTAACGCCAACTTAGATTCTTTTAGAATTAGCATGCCATCCCGTGGACCTATCCACAAGCTTCCTTGGTCCTTTCCTTCTTCCCAAAACTTTACAATTGTTGCCACATTACCCAAAGGTGTCTTATCCTTTAAGCTGACTAAAGTGGATGCTATTGCCTAGCACAATCATCTTCTGAAAATAATATTTTTCTGGTACTTGATCTATTCCTTTTAATATTTAGATATGATTTCCAAGTGTCATCATAGATGCTATGTTCCAAACCGCAAGTTGGAATGGGCTCCTACAAAGGAATACAAAGGGATTCCCCAATACAATGAGTATGAACTGGAGATCTTCTTATGGCGATATATTTTTAGTATATGATCATTTTTCCTTGAGCTCGGATATGATGTGAGGTCATTATTATAGGTGCTATGTTCCAAACTATAGGTTAGAAGAGTGTTCTGTGAAGAAATATAGTAGGATTCTCGAATTCCATTACAATTGTCTTCCTAGAAAAAGGGATATGGCATATTTGGAACTCACACACCCAAAAATATAACCATCTTCAATTGAATTGACTCAAACCTAATATTTAACTAAGGAAAATCCCAAAATATTCTGTAAGGATCCCATTCCCCTCCAAAAACAAGTTGAATCATGATTTGAAATTTATAGAGGATATGATATTGTGCAGGTGGACATCAATGCATCTCAAAGGAAACTCATGCACTCAACTAGACACTATGCATCATAGAGGACACCAATGCACCTAGAGGAACACTATTGTACTTCAAAGAATGCCAAAGTACCCACATAACACTATCAAATTTCACAAAAAAAAGTTTCTAAAGCATGATTTTAGTAATTCAAAACCTCCTCTTATCTTCTTCACAACCTTTTATAATTTATATAAGCTTTGATTCAAAAAAATCTTTTTCTAACTCCATCCTCTTTCCTTGTATAGTGCTAGTTCAACTCCAACTCTCATATTTATTTACTTAATAAAAATCTAAAACATGATTTTTGTTGTTGCATTTAGTTAAAACCATATTGTTAAGTGGATGAAAGTAATTTTAATAATTTAAAATTATTATTTTAAAACTATTCCTCATCCTAATGATCATCATAAAGTGTGATCCAAAATATTGATGCAAAATATCCATACACAATTAGAAATAGAAGCACTCTTATCTTGATCATGGGTTGGAAAAATACTATGTCTTATTAATTAAAAACTAAACATTTTACTATGTTTGTTTATTTCTAGTTACAAAGCTAGCACACAATTTTATCTAATATGCCACTTTGTGTACTTCCATGTAAGATAGTGTGGTGCTAAAGAGAACTATTGAGAACCTAGTATGTAAGAGGGAAGAGCATTCGACTTCCTTGATAACCATTAAACCTTTAAGATGATTTAACAAAATTGAAATATAAAAAGTTGAGAATGATGCATGTTTATTGTTAATTGTTGTCTTTGATGCAAACTAAGACTGTGTTTTGAATTGATTCTCTACGCTGTGAATGATTTATCTTGTGAATGCAAAATGCTACTAATCTATAGTTTTATAACCTAAGATGATATCTTTAAATACATAATTCTAGACACAAGATTTAAAACTTTTGGCATGCACATCCATGAGTAATAACTATAACTCAATATTGCTAGCCTAAGAAGTAGAAATTTTTAAAATTTAAAATAAACTTGACTAGACCACACTTGTGGTTTCATCTAGGAAACAAGGCCATAGGGGTTAAATACTCCAAGAAGGCAAAAATCCCCCAACATAATTTAAATTTACAAAATGGCGGATTCAAGATTAAAATCAATGAATATAACAAAAACAATAAAATAAATGCTAAAGCTATATATTAATAATATCTACTCAATGTATGATCAAAAAGGAAATTTATGAAATAAATTTAGAACTATTTAATGGGTTGACCTATTCCTAGAGTCAAGAGCCTCCAAAAGCTTTTTTGTTTTAAATTGATTAGATCTGTATGTACTTGTTGATCTCATTTGTATTAATTTCAATAATTTGTTTGATGCAATTTGTTATTACTTCTAATTATATAAGATATCTTTGAACTATTAATTTTGAATATATAATTAATGACTTAGAATCTTAATATTGATATTCTATGTTATTACTCTATTATTATTACTCAAACTTCTTTACTATTTTAATTCTTTTCTTTATATAAAATTCAAGTCCTTTTGAAAAACATATTTACTTTTTATAATAAAAAAAACAAATCTAAGCAAAGCAATATACTTAAACATTCACTTTTCCCCTTTACAATTATATTATTTTAAAAGGACTAAACAATTCACAATAAAAGTACTTCACAAAGCTATGGAATCTTTGTACTTATAATTTTAATTGAGAGTTTGGTGGTTCTTTTTTAATGGGTCTAACGACTTTCAACGAGTTCCATCACTCGAAAATTATAACCACGGTAGCAATTGTTGTGTACCCTGTCAATTAAAAGAGGCACGGAAAAAATGAAAGCAACAATCAAAACTGTCGTTACCTTCTCTTTTACCACTAACAAACACTCGTAGTACTTAACTGACAATACTAACATGGAATCTTTGATAGCTCAATAGTCAATAGTAATAGAACTCTGGATGGGGCAATGCCAACAAACAAGACTCAAAATTTTTATGGCTTTTAAGTAAATTTTTGTTTACAGGAAACAAAAGGTTTTAGTTCCTCCAGTCTTCACCATTGGTTACCCCTACAAAACCTGCAAAATAGACTGTCAACGCTATATAGTAACTGCGGTTTCAGGTAAATTCACGTTAACAATTCATCACAGGACAATTCGCCGTCAACAATTCACCTTCATGACAAATTCATCTATGGAAAATTTTCACCCCATCAGTTCCCTCACCGCAGAAAAATTCACCATCAACAATTCCCTGAGATGACAAATTTATCTCATGAAAAATTCACTACCTTAACTTGAGATTTTTTAAGAATAAAATAAAATATATTGAAAAATGTTTTATTTTTATTATCATAAATCAAAATTTCTAATTGTATGTGTCATGAATTATCCAAGGCAAAAAATTACTGGTGGTGAATTGTCCATGAATTGTTGGTAGTGAATTTTCCAGCAGTGAATTGTTGGCGGTGAATTTTCCTCGAACCAGTAACTGCAAGCAAAATGTAAATTACGGTTTTTCTAATGAAAGATTTTAAATCATTTATAAATTTATTTTACACAAGATTATGTTGATATTTTTTTGATTGAGAGTGAAGGATTCCATTCCCTTAAAATTGACCAGTACACAGTCCTAATCTCATCTCTCATATCATACCTTTAAAAGTTGAGATCTTTATGAACGATGCGATCAAATCACACAACATCAACTTCGCCAGTTGTGATCAGCCTATTCAATTACAACTATAATTAATGAATGTTTCACCTTTCAATAACCCAAACACAGTAGTTGGCATTGAGTACAATGCATGGATTTTCACTTCCTTTACTGGTACTTTTGAATTTGGGTGGTTAAGAAGTGAAATAGAGATTCGTACATTTATAGATTGAAATAAACTCGTCCTTACGATTGAGGGGGGTATCAGCTCTCAAAAAGTGGAGATTTCTGCCCTTTGTAGAGATCAGGAAGCATAATTATGTTAATCATTACCATGTGGTGTCGTATAGAGGATGAGCTTAATTCATGTACGACATCATATCATATTCATAGTCATACTTATCTATTCGACTTCTTCTTTGCCTTTTTGGCTTCTTCTACACTGGTGTGAATTGTAGCTCCATAATTATCTTCTGTACTGCTCAATGCAATCCTTTGCAGAATCTAGCTAAAATGCAAAAACTTCAGGTTCTTTGACTATAATTAGTAGTAGAAATTGTTGAGTGCAATTTCAGTCTTATCTAGTTCATCGATATTTGGCATTTTTTCCATTTTTAAGCTGGTGCCCTTGTGAGTTTAAGTTTGAGCAAAAGTTCCAAGAGATATTTATATCACGGGTCGAGGTCAGGCTACTTACAAAACCTCCCAGATATGTGGTGAGGCTGTTAATGGATGACTCTGGACAAGGGGAGCTTATTTATGATTGTTTAATCCTCTGAAAAATTAAAAAAGCAATGCCTAGACTAGAGTCAGGATAAGAACAGGATAAGCCAAACAAGTGAAGGCTGAGTAAATCAACCGAGCTTTCAAATGGAGGCACAGAATGAATATCGTCGACTCAACAGGGGAAAATCAGGGTAAGAGATATTCAATACTAGTTTGAATAGCCAGCAAACAGAGTACTTATGAAATGAAAGTGATTTCTTTCGCTTAAGGAGTATACCAGTACAATTTAATGTATGGATTACATAGACAATTTTAATAGATTTTCTTAGAATCATCTTAAATCATATCCAAAGTTATTGAACTTTTTTAATTATCTGACTGATTGAGGACCAACCCTTGTCCAGTCTCCCAATGCAAGCAGTAAATGCATTGCTAATGGATTTGAGAATAACCATGATCTTCTCGAGTTCTGGCATGGTCTAGAGTTGTTGTGTGTCCCCTGCCTAGTAATTATTGCTGATTAAAATTTTATTTTTAGATTTACAAGCTGGTTCTAACTTCTGCTGCATATCCCTTGAGGATTTAATTCCACAGTAATATGGACCTATTTTATATACCTATTTATCATTTTACTAGACTGAGGATTTTATTCCACAATAATATTTACTCATTTATGATTGTGGATTATCATCCACTCTGCGTTCACAGATTGAATATACTGTAGAACTATCCTATTGTGCTGAATTGAAAGTTTATTATAAATTTATGATGCTTGTGCTTAATTAAGCGATTCAATAGTAACTATTCAAGAATGAGGACCTCCACTCTTGTTTCCTCAACTTGGCAATTGCATTGCAGACATGATTGTTGAGTTCAATTGCGAGGTTTACCTTTAGCTCACAACTTAGATGCCCCTTCTTTTATTTTAAGGGTATTAATTCACTATGTGGGTAATCATTTTACCTGTAATCATTGAGTTGATCTCCAGCTGATAATATCTCCTAATTTGTTAAATACTAATTTTATGTTTTATGTACCTGCTGGCTATTGACGATCACATTAGTATTTGAACTGATCTGTAGCTGTTAATATCTGCTAATTGGTTAGATCCTAATTTATGTTTTATGTGTCTGCTGGCTAATGGCAATCACATTGGTATTGAAATCATTAGGTACTTAATGATTCTATTTCAGAGTGGAATGGTGAACAGTTCACTAGCGGTTTTAAATTAGGAATATGATTACAAAATACAAGATTAATGTAACCCCTTATTTTGCTTAAAAGAATGTTTCAGATAGAAGCCAGAAGCTCTACGTGCTTTTAAAATTTCCAAGAAATAGATTTGGATTCCTATGATTTCAAAAACATAAAATTTCCACCAAACCAAACTAAACTTAGAAAATTGTTTTCTGTTTCCATGATATACGACATTAAAATTGAGTTCTTACTTTTTGCTTTCAGTAATTATATTCTTGTAAGCAATATTTGTTTTCTCTGACAAAGTATGGGAAATCTAGAAATAAATTTCCACAAGTGCTTCAGCATTCCCCTCCTAGTGGTGAGACACTGATAGCATATGTTTAATTTGACAGGTGGAGGGTAAGAGTAGGGAGAAGAGGGCAAGCAATCAGGTCCAAGCTTTTTGGTAAGAAAAGCAATGAATCAGGTACAATGGAAAATTCTAATTTTCCAATACTCTTTGGAGATTACAAAAGTAGTCAAACTCCAGAACCTGAGAGCTCCTCATATATGTGCACAAGCACCAGAAATACACATCATCCGGAGGCCTTAAACATGGGTTTGAATGTAGACACACTGGACAACGATAACCACATAGAAACATGTCAGATCTCAATTCACAGCAAGTGGATATTTGGCAGAGTTCTAGACCCAAGGAGTAGAGCTATTCAGAAATGGAACCGCTTCTTTCTTCTCATATGTGGGTTTGGATTAGCTATAGACCCGTTATTCTTCTATGCTCTCTCTGTCAGTGAAAAATTCATGTGTCTGTACGTGGATGGTTGGTTTGCAATAACAGTCACGGTTCTGAGATCCATGAGTGATGCGATGCATCTGTGGAATATATGGCTGCAGCTGAAGTTAGCATATGTTTCAAAGGAATCTCTAGTTGTAGGTTCTGGAAAGCTTGTGACAGATCCTCGTTCCATTGCTCTGCATTACCTCGGATCCAGAAAAGGATTTTTATCTGATGTTTTTGTTATCCTGCCTTTTCCTCAGGTCAGGCATATATACATAGGTTATTATAGTTTCTAATTTTGTTTTCGATATAAGTAGAATCATATGTTACATTACCTCAAAAAAGTTATTTTTGTCTTACATCTCAACGGGTATATCAGTGTATAAATCCTACTAGATAGTAAATTTTAAGGTAAATTTGACTTGAATTCTTATTGTTTTGTTCTCAGATTGTTTTGTGGGCGGTGGCTTCTGTGCTTATAGAGAAAGGAGACATCGTGATGGTTATGAGTGTTTTCTTGATTATGTTTTTGTTCCAGTACCTTCCCAAGGTGTATCACTCTATCTGTCTTCTTCGAAGAATGCAGCATGTAACTGGATATGTTTTTGGCACAATCTGGGCAGGGTTTGCCTTGAACATGCTTGCATACTTTGTTGCTGCTCATGTGAGTTGATAAGCATTGAATTAAACCAGCAAATGTTTTTAGAAATTGTGAAATGATCTATGATTTTCTATTAACTTCCTCATGAAAGGCTGTAGAATCTATAGTACTATAAATTGGCATCAGCCATAGTGTTTCCCGATTAACTACTTTGAACATCAGAGTAATCCAAAGATTTGTTTTAAAGTTATAAGCAATTTTTATTTGTTTGATTGGAAAGCAACCTCTTGATTGTGTAAATTGTGCATAATCTCATTATTGTCATCCTTGCTTGATTGTTTTACTTTTAATATTACTTGCTCGTATCTAGGCAGTAAGCCATTGCCGATTTTTCATATTCTACTTATTTGTTCTTAGGAAACACACAAGAGGTGTCTTTCTATATTCTTCAAACTGCCTTATGCTAACTGCTAAGTTGATCAATCACATCATTTTCTGGGTTTGATGGTTTGATTGTTAGGCTGCTGGCGGTTGCTGGTACCTGCTAGGTATTCAAAGAACAGCAAAATGTCTACAAAAGCAATGTGAAGTCACCAATGGTTGTGGTTTTAACATATTGGGCTGTGGCAGTCCTATAATTTATGGTTCATCACCAATGAGCAATACAGAGAGAGTAGCTTGGGGTATGAATGCTACTGTGCGTGCAATCTGCATAAAAGGAAATGGTAAATTCAACTTTGGGGCCTATAAATGGGTGGTTCCTCTAGTTATAAACACAAACCGGATAGAAAAGATACTGTTCCCAATCTTTTGGGGTTTAATGACACTAAGGTATTATTTTCTGTAGATTATGGTATTATTTCTTAAGCTACTGAATTCTTTGTTTCAATTTGCCCTGCTTTGGGACATTACATTTGAATTTATTAATGGATGGATTTAGACTGATAAGCTAATATTGTTGAAAGCACATTTGGCAATTTGGAGAGCACTACAGAATGGCTGGAGGTGATTTTCAACATTATAATTTTAACCAGTGGATTGCTTCTAGTCACAATGCTTATTGGCAATATAAAGGTGACCTCTAATTTCTAAGTTAACATATGCTTCTACAGTTCAACATTAATGCTTGGACTTGAAACTTGGACAATCCATCAAAATTGTAGGAAAGTGTTCTAAGGATAAAGACTGCCTAGAAATGTAAGATCCATCATCATGATGAATCAGATGTTCTTATGCATTTCAATGGGGGTTATTGTTAGATGATATTTTTGGGTTTTGTTGTATAGATTATTAATAATTAGGCCATTTCTTAAAATTCCCATGTCTCATTAGAATTAGAGCAACCCATCTCTGACCACTCAGTGAGGTCAATAGTTATCTTGAGACTCGTTGCAAGTTTAAAACTTTTTTGAAGTTTATAAAGCTAGAATTTTGCATTTGATCGTGTGTGTTCAGGTATTCCTGCAAGCTGCAGCTTCTAGGAAGCAATCCATGCAGCTCAAAATGAGAAACATTGAATGGTGGATGAAGCGCAAGCAGCTGCCTCAACATCTGAGACAGAGAGTGAGACACTATGAACGGCAGAAATGGGCTGCAATGCGTGGTGTAGATGAAAGTGCAATGATTCACAATTTGCCTGAAGGCCTTAGGCGAGACATCAAATATCACCTCTGTTTAGACCTTGTGCGCCAGGTATTTACCAATTTATCAAACAGAGTTGCCCTAGTAAAGGGGTAGAACTTATCTGCAATGGCACTAGTTAACAGGGTATTCTATTCTGTTTTCTTAAGTAAGTAGTCCAATAATCTACATGTAACATTGAGCAGAACGGATTAGACTATCTAAATAGTTTAAATTCTTTTGTTTTTACTCTCAGCACTGGACCCATTCAAGGAAAAGTTAAAAGCTAATACTTACACTAAATAGCTTAAATTGAATGTTGAATTCTATCTATAGTTGATGATGGGTTCAGTAGTGAGACCTGATAAAATCAAAATTTAATTATACTATACAGTTAATATATTTCTGCAGTTTATTTTCTATTAGTTTTAGGATTAATCTATTATTATTAAAATTATTAAGGTGATCTAAAATATTGATTCAAAATAAATTTATACATACAACTACTTTAAAAGTATATGAATTTATTTATATAAACTGTTGAAAAAATATGCTTGCATACCATACAGTTTAATGAAAACATTTAGCATATAGGAACCCTGCCAACAAGCCACTCTTTCAACAAATACAGAACCTAATGGGTATTGAATTGGTATGATATTTGAGAAATCTGTTGTTTGAATTTGAAATTTTGCAGGTGCCCCTGTTTCAACACATGGACGAGCTGGTTTTGGAAAATATCTGCGAGCGGGTCAAATCTATGCTCTTCACCAAGGGCGAGACGGTAATTTTTTTCACTTAATCTACTGCTATGTACAATTAAATTTCAATAGGCTTGATTTAATCCATTTCATTTCAATAATTTATTTTTTGATGCAGGGTTTTGAAAGGGCCTTGAAACCTTTTACAAATTGAAAGATAGATCATTCAGCTCAACAAAACAGTGAAAAACCAGCAAAGAACAACAAGACTACACAAAACAACAACCAAACGGAACCACTACAGCTCCATCAAAATGGACCAAAGCACTACATACCCTGCTCAAGGTGGTTTATGCAAAAAATATTTGTTGAACCATTGTACAAGGGTTCATCTCCACAAATCTTTTCATCTTTTTATTGCAAGGAGAAGAAATAGGGCCATTCATAGGACCAACCAAACCAGGAGTATCAATAGAGGGGCCATTAGAATCTTCAACCTGAGGCTTCTGAAAGAGAGTGGTGTGATCTTCCGTAACAGCAAAAATCTTCACTTTTTCCATTCAGACCAAGTGTTGTTTCTTTTTCCTAAGGTAGGTAAAGGAGGCATGACCTACTTTACCACAACAATGGCAAATAATGGGAGAATTTTCATATTCAATCTGCTGTACCCACTTACCAAATCTTGAAGATAAGGTTATTTGAGTAGGGAGAATAAGGTTATTCTCCACTAACACACAAAACCTAGTAGACAATAATTGCTTCATCGATTTCGTGATCTTATCCGTAGAATAGAAATTCCCAAAAGAATTAGCAATACCCATAAAAATCTTTTCATGCTAGAACTCCAAAGGCAGCCCTGACAAACAAACCCAAATAGGAAACTTAAGAGTGTCTGTCATAGGGTTGAAACTAGGAGACCACCTTTGAAGGCAGAGGCCGTTTTAACCAAAAGACCAAGGGCCATTAAGAAGGGCCTTAGAGCAACTTTCTTCACAAGGAAAGGAAAAGAGGAAGAAACTATTTATCATGGTAGTTACCTTGACCTGATCGTAGAACTTCCAAATCCGACAAACCCATCTTCTAACAACATCAATGTTGGGATGAAGGCCACAAAATCCCCCAACCAAGGAGCTCTTAAACCATTCCAAAGTCTCGGAAAAAGTAGAGTTAGGAACAGCGAACTCAGCTTGTCCATCCTCCTTATTAGCAATGGGGCAACCATCAAAAACCTTACAATGGTCAAACCCACCACCATCCTCTAGAGCATGAAGCTCATCCGAAGCAGCCACAGGGGAGGAAGGAAGAACAGTTTGAGTAGTATTCAAACCCTCAGCCTTACAGTCCAACCCATCAACGGGAAGCTTAACAACTATAGGGAGCAGAGGAGAAACAATAGGGACTTCAAAAGAGGAAGGAGCACCCTCCTTAGCAACAATAGGGAGAAGGAATCCTTTTTTGAGACTAGAAAATAGAGCGTTGCCACTAGTTTTCTCAACAGAACTTCCAGCCAAGTTCCCTTGAGTCTTCAGATGGGCCTCCAGAAGGATATCAAGAAAAAGCTCATCCTCCTCAACCGACCCCTCACAGATCCCATCCTCAGGACAATTGAAAGTAGCAAAGGAAGAACCATCAATAGTATCTTCAAAATTAGAGTACAAGAAATCATCCTCATCCCACTCTTGAGCCCACAAGTCATCAATTGGGGAGTCAGGGGAGACATTCACACTTTCAGAAGCAGCACCAATAGTAAAGCCACTCCCAATAGAACCAAAGCCACCATGGGAGCCCTCCAGTCCAGACCCCCTTGAAGCAGCAGGAATAGGAGCAGAAAACACAGGACCAACATTAGCAGCAGGCCTATCGTCATTTGTCCCACCTCTTTCATCCTTGCCATCTGCAGTTTCCTTGATGCTACCTGCAGAAGAGTTTGAAACCCTCCTTTTGTCGTTTCGCTTCCCTCCCCGCTTCCGCTACTTTTTCTTCCCACTCATGTTTGTTAAAAACATTTCAATAATTTAGTTGACTTGTAAAGGGGCACAGATTTTATATTACGATTGTGCTTGAGATATCGCACAAAACTTTACATTCAAAAGATTTCTAGTTGCTGATCTTTCTAAATACAAGTTAAGAAGTTATGTAAGAAACGACTCGAGGAAAATTCATCGCTAGCAATTCACCGACGGAAAATTCACTGTCAACAATTCACCACGAGAAAATTTACCGCCACCAGCAATTCACCGCCATGGAAAATTAACTGCCAAAAATTCATGCAATTAATTTTTTGTGTGGTGAATTGTCATGGCAGTGAATTTTCCCGCGGTGAATTGTTGGCCGTGAATTTTCCGTCGGTGAATTGCTGGTGGTGAATTTGCCGTATGCTGTAAGAAACAGAAGGCTAATTATTTGGAAAGAGTTTTTCAGAAAATTGTGTAGAAATTATTTTGTTTTTCAAATAAGATGGTTTAAAACTCATGTTTTAAAAATTTGTTTTTACAATTTTTAAAAAAATTATCTGTAGAAATGGACCTCCTACTAACATAACAGTTTTGAAATTACTTCTACCATTAAAAATTGAAATTGAAATTCATCTTATTTGGAAGGTCTGAACTTTGTTTTGCAGATAGCAAGAGAAGGTGATCCAGTGCAACGAATGCTCTTTATAGTTCGAGGCCACTTCCGCAGCACAAACCAACTAACCAATGGTGTTACTAGCTCTTGCATGTTGGGCCCTGGAAACTTCTGCGGTGATGAATTACTTTCTTGGTGCCTCCGCCGCCCATTCCTACAACGGCTCCCTCTCTCTTCTGCAACGATCACTAGCATTGAAACCACCGAGGCATTTGGATTAGATGCGAAAGATATAGTCTACGTCACTCAGCATTTCCGCTATACGTTTCTCAGTGACAAGCTCAAGCGAACTGCCAGGTATTACTCTCCAGGTTGGCGTACATGGGCTGCAGTAGCAATCCAATTGGCGTGGAGACGCCACAAAGCCCGATTTGCACTCAGTTCCTTATCTTTCATTAGAATGCGAAGACCCCTATCAAGAAGTTATTCTGAGGAAGATCGTCTACGCCTCTATGCAGCTCTTCTTGCGTCTCCCAAACCTCATGACGAAGATTTTGTGTTTCCTTCCAATGAATAAATTGAAAACTATATTCAAGCTCTTCATTTATATAAATAACAAGGGCTGTGTTGCAGCTGTAGTCCTGCCAAAAGCTGCAAGCACGGAGCAGAATTTGTAAAATACAAATCTTTGTGGCATGAAAGAATACAGTCTTCTAATCTGCAAAAGTTCTTACTACAATTTAGGCGTTGTGTTTCTATGATTCAAGAAACTATCATTTAACTTAATCTTGTTGTTTACAATTTTGCAACTAGAACAGAGTTCCAACACCAGAGTTTATCAGTGTCATCTGATATAGTCAGTTGTTATTGGGACAGTCTTTACAATGTTTTTTAAGTAGGCAATTATCCTGCTTCTGCAGCTAAATCTGACTAGATAAATCTGTCCACTTGATAAAAGGCAGCTGGATAAATCCAAGCATGCCAAAATGAAAGTGATATATCTTCTCAACTAGATAAAAATCTTATAATGTTTTACTCATTTAGATATAAACATTCTAAAAATAATTACCATGAATATTAGATCGATGAGTCTAAAACCTGCTTTTATACATAGATAAATTGATACATGTTTATTAAAATTTAGAGCCTTCAAAAACTAAGCCTCCGGTTGTTCATGCCCTTCCCTGAGAAGGTAGGCAATAAATATTTGAGGATTCAGTGATTTTAACTTCCAATTTCTGTACAGGATTTGGAATACTTGAGCACAGTAGATATTCTATTTTTAGTTATATTGTAAATTGAACAAATAAGCTCAGATTTGGCACTGTCCAAGCTCAAAAAAAACTCGCAGAAATCATCTAAAAGCACTTCTCTTGGAAAATTCGTTATGCATGTGAAATGTGGCAAAATATTTTCTGATTCTTTTGTCATCTTCTAGATACTTTCACTGTAAAAGGAATGTTAAGCTATCCAAATACATAAAAGGTAAACAATCATTCAGTGAAGCCAGTGCAAAGAAAATTACTAATTAACCTAAGATTGATCAGTTCAATGTTGAACAGAAAACTCTTACTTTATATGTTCCCATTCAAAGATCTCAGAAGATGGTTCAATATCCTGCAAAAGCACCTAACTAGCCATGTTAAAAACTGCATGGGTGTCAATCAATGGCATTATCTGATGGGTCACTTATATGAGTCTGTAACTTTAGAATTTCAAGTTCATCTCTCAATTCTGGGCACATGATGTGCGCGGTTTGGAATATGATGGGATATACCATCTAAGTTTTTACTTAGATACTACTCCTGATGACCTATATGAACAGGGTATCTCTTTTAAGAGTAGGGCTGGGAAAGATTAGCTTCAAAATGGCCAATTTTTCCTTTAACATCTTGACCATTGATCGTAGTTACTTTAGATGCCACTACTGTTCAAAAATAGGATACAAGGCCATTACTGCCTAAGACTAGTGCAATATATTTCTTCAGCAACTACAAACCCTATCCAGATTCCATAACCATAAAAGCCCAAACAGAGGACTTTACCAGTATGCTCTACACTAAAAACTTGTACTAAAAAGTGGCCATCAATCAGTTATATTCCATTACCTATATAGATATCTAGTATGGTTTGCCTTACGAACTCTTGCCAAAATGTGGGTATGACACAACAGGTGCTAATAAAGGGACTTGTAATAGCCACAATTCATCTAACATCTTTAAATCTTTACCACTTTAGATTTACTAAAAAGTATTAGGGGAGAGGGGCCTATAGTGGAGAACCCTAACTTCGTATTTCTCAAAATCCTACGCGGAAATTTCAAATCACTCACAATTTTGTACAATAGTTTATTTGGCAACTCACGTGCTTCTATATTTCGTTTTAGGGTCACATCATCAAATATGATGCCACATCAGCATGCTTTTTGTTGAGGTATCGAAAAAGGCCCAAAAAAAAGTGAGAACGATAGTGGTGCACAAAGTCATGTTTTATTGGTGCGTTGATGTGGCATCACATGATTTGTCAGTTTGTGTACTTCATGGATAAAAAGTGTTTTGCAATTGGATATTAAGGGGCTCCATTATGGGACCCACTGAGGCCTATTTCTATCCGCACTATTGAACTCTGCTCCACTATGGGCCCCTCTCCCCTAGCCCATTTAAAGAAAGAAGACCAAAAGAAGACGTAATACTTTGAGCTTGATATAACAATAGAGTTTATCTTTCATTAAAACACTTTTTCATTCAAAATAGCAGACATTTAAATCTACATTGTCATTTTAACTGAATTTCTTCTTTGTTACAAATGGAAAAATAATTTAAATGTTTGGTAACTAAAATTCAAAGCTTTACTAAAAGATATTGATAAAGCTATAAATTATAGAATAGCTCTTAAGTGTAGAGGAGAATCATTAGTAAATGATGGTTCTCGAAAAATTGTGCAGTAATTGGTAAAAGTTTTCCACCGTTCATGTAGCATTAATATTAATATTGCTTCTAAATTTATTATGTATATTTTTCATTTGATGTAAATAACATTCAATGATCCATTATTAAGAAGAGGACAATGATGAATCATTAAGTGTGATCTTAAGCATCGAATGAAAAATATACACACTAAATCCATAAACAATATTAAATTAATTGTGTAATAGCTATTCTAATCCTCTTCAATATAGATGAAAAACTATTCTTAAAGCCTAATTCTCGCTTCTAAAACATTTAACAAAATTAACCAAACGATATACATAGCCAAGTATCACCAGATTTTGAAAACCCTAAATTATCAAACCAAAACTAGTATAGAATGACAAAGCTTTGTCAATATTAAAAATGACTTCCAAGATGCTTTGTATCCTTAAATGGTTGTCACAGTTTCCACCCAAGAACAGCATGCCTCTAGGACTCACAGCTTCCTGTTTCAAAATTTCATTTCTACATTATTAGACATGACCAAAAATTGTATATTATTAGACATGAATGTTTCTAAATAAACAATTTAATCCTAGATCTCTTCGGTCCTTAAAAAACAAAGCATGAATCAGCAGCCCTGCTTACGTGTAAGCATTTTAAAAACATACAGAGCATATATATGATAGAAATTTAATAAAGAGGCACAATGAGACTGAGGCTTTTGACAGAAGATGACTTTCATAAGACTAAAAACAAATAAATCTTTTCATGGAATTTTGGGAGAACTTGGTGACGAATTTTTGGGCAAGTAACTCACCGTTGTTTTTGGAGCATGAGTACTTGCAGAGGTTTTCATATATCAATGGTAATTATATAGATGTTCTTCACCCTGGTAAGCCAAATGTATCAAAAGTAGTGGACTTTTACACTTTAGATGATATGATGCAATAAGGGGTTCAAAAGATCATCCAACCATGCAACTCACACCAGTAAATACATATGAAACAATAATCCACAAAAAATAAATACAAAATATATCTTGGGAAAACTCTCAATGAGGGGAAAACCTAGCCTCCCAAGGATTTATTACTATATTGATCTCATAAACATGATCACAAGTAACATTTTTTTTAAAATTATAATAAACCCTAACTCACAATAATAGTTTACACAATCAAACACAAATATGAACTTGAACCACAACTTACAGTTAATAGTTTATTATCTAATTCAAATATTATGTTTAGAATATAGCTTAGAAAAGTCCAAATCTATCTTCTATAACAGCTGCTAATTTATATTTATATCTACAACGATCTACTTCTTAATAAAATACCTTTGAAACATCTCCAAATCTACCTAATATCCACCTTAGAATGTCATGACCTCTTACTAGTTGAAAGGGTATTATTATTTAGACTTAATTAATCAAATTTACATAATGGTGATCATCATGTGAAATCACAATAAGGAATTGTAGGTTTTCATTCTCCAATTCTAGACCTAGAGGGTTTTTGTCAAGTTAATTGAACCATAGTTCCATGCTCCACAAGGAGTAGAAATTATATAATAAATATTTTCTCAATGATGCTCCTTATGCTCGCTTGGTCTCTCTTTAATACTTGTTTTCCATGACCTTGCTAGCATCCTTTTTATTAGATATTAATCATAAATTTGATTATCTAATGAATGAGAGGAAACAACTTACTGTAATTTGTAACAATTGTTTAAATTGTTGAATTGAATGAGAATATTGAGTTCTTCATGCTCTTGATATAACAATGCTATTATGACATGTCTAGTGCCTCTTGATTAATAAAATTTAATTATAATTTATAATATTATTTAATCCTTTATGAAATTGCATTCTCTCCTTGCATAGGGGACATGTACTTCAAATCATTTTCTCCAAAGTGCTTGGTGTACTCCCTTAAGGCCTTAAGATTGACACTATTATCCTTGGTTGCATATTTGATGTCCAAATAGATCTAACATTGTATTAATTTATATGCTTGAACTTAACATTCACATTGAGTGCTATGTATACATTTTCATGCCCTATCATGCTCATAGGTTATGGATGCCATTGTTATCAATAGCAACCTAGCATGTATCTTATGTGGACATAGTTTACATTTGAAGATTTGACATGTTAAAGTCCACCCTTCCCAAGATAGTTTACATTCGAAGATTTGACATGTTAAAGTCCACCCTTCCCAAGATTGCTTGTTCTCAAGCACTTGCAAATAAACGTCCTCCATATTTTTTTCTCCACTTGACTAAATATCTCTAGAGTTACCAAGATCTCAAATCAATCTTGGAGATTTGTATGTCCATCCATTCAATGTGCTTGGATAAAAGACACCTTCAAATATAACATCCTCAAATTGCCTCTCTAATTTTACAAAAATATTTCACAAAGCTTTTGTACGATCTTAAAAATCTTTTTTTTCTCCAACTAATTTTCACTATGCCACTCTAGTGTGAATTGATCTATTTGTGCAAAGAGTCTTTATAGATATGAGTGGTTGATTGTACCTGTAGAAACTCCTATACTTGTTGTAATCAGGTTGGTTTTCCCATTAGGAAGTCCCTTAAGTGTTACCTCCAAGCTTCAAAATGGAACTTAAATTCCAAACTTTGGAAGTTTTGAATGATTTCACAAAGAGAGCACAACCACTAAATACCCAAGACTATCCTAAACCAACAATATAAAAATTCATCTTCTTTATGAGTATGTTGATTTGACTAATTTTCTTTTTGCAAGGGATTATAAATTTGTTAGCAACTGTCACATCAAGTCCTTCAAAGTATTCAATTTGAAATCCTTTCTTACCTACAAAATATTCATTAATGTAGTTATGAGTAGCTCCACTATCAAGGAGTACTTAAATTTTGCTTCCACATAGAGTCCCTTGAAATTTGAAACAATGGTATCTTGGTACTCTTTAGAGAGAAGCAAGTGTTCCTCCACTATTTGAATGTGGTTCAGGTTCCTCTTTTTCTTCATCCTCATCAAAAACTACCTCAATATAATGAGTTTTACCCTTGCACATACATCAATGACCAAGTTCCTTGATTCTCTATAATTAAAACAAAAACTCTTCCTCTTGAAATCATTCTTGATCTCATCTTCTATCTTTGTCTTTGGTGGTATGTTCTTTTACAGTTGCGCATAAGACCCTTCTATGAAAATTCCTTTGGTTGGTCCAAAGATGGAATCTTTGAGTGAAATTTATACTTGGGAACTATAGTCTCCAAATCTAGGGCTCTTTTAATAGTTTCCTATAGAGACAATGGATCAAATTGCTTAATCAAACCCTTGAGAGGTTTGGTTAACCCTTCTATGAAAAGGATAATTAATCATTTTTGTGTTACATCATGCACCATTATACATAATTTTTGGAATTTCTCCACATATTTCTCTACTATTACCCTCTTGCTTCAATCGGGTCAGATCTCTAAATTGGACTTTTGGATATTTTCTAACAAATCTTTCGATCAACCTTTTGTAAAATTCACCATATGTGTCAATCAAACTATGCCCTTGAGTAACCAACCCATGATATCAAGATTCATGTGTTGTGCTTTCCAAGTGTAAGGTAGCAAATTTAATGGTGGCATCCTTAGTCATAGGTTTCAAATATAAATGTGCCTAACTTTTGCACCCACACATAAGTACTAGTACACTTATTAAAACCATCAAAAGTGGAAAGTGTTAATTTACCCAAAGATTGTTGATGATCAATCTGCCTTGGTTGAAACCTAGGATCAATTCTTGATCAAGTCTTACCTCTTTTTAGATTCATGTAATTCATGAGTAATTTCTTCTTGAATCTCTTGAGGGATATTTCTATACTCTGCATAACAAGTCATAATATCATCTTGTATTGAACTTTGCACTTCACCAATAGGAACTTCTTCTTCCCTCTAAATGAAAGTAAGATGAAGAGGTCTATCAACAAAACCAACCACGGTTCTCTATGTGTGATTTTTCTACTTTTTATTATTATTGTTATTGACTCTATATGGAAATTTCTCACTATTCTTATTGTTAGAATTCCTTGCATTATTCTATGATTTTTTATTGTTAGGCATTATATGTAACATCTGTCCCATCATATCTAACACAAGTTCAAACTTCCTTTAAAGCTAATATGTAATATCTTCTAAATTTTTTTTCTCTTTTTCGGTGTTTACTTCTCTCTTTCCCTGTTTACTTCTTTAGCCTCAAATTTCAAAGGATTTTATGTTTCTTGGTTCCTAGGCAATTGATGTTGAATTTTTCTAAGTTCCATTTGATGATATAGGTGTAGATACTTAAAAAAATCCTCTACAACAGCATTGTTTTTTCTCAAATCTGCACTATCCCTTAATTCATCAACACTCATTGTGATTAATACATAAATAGTAAGAAAATGAATCTTAATTCTACTTCTATTGATGAAATTATTATAAAAAGATTCAACTTGTTCCAACACCACATCCCATTAACTTGGTTTATTTCTTTTCAACCATCTCAACAAATTCTGGAGTCTTCTATTAACCACTTTTGTTTGTCCATCTATTTGTGGATGATAGGATAAACTAAATGCCAATTTTGTATCCAATTTCTTCCACAATGTATGAAAAAAATTCCCAACAAATTTGGAGTCTCTATATAAAACAACCACCTTTGTCAAACCATGCAATTTGAGCACCTTCTTGAAGAATAAAGTAGCAATATGTGTTGCAACATTTGATTTCTTGCAAGGATTGGTATGTGCCATTTGAAAAAATCTATCCACAACAACAAAAATTGAATCATTACTTTTTTGTGTCCTTGGAAACCTAAGAAAAAATTCCATACTCACCTCCTTCCATAGTCTCTCTAGTGTAGGAAAAGGCTAATATAACACCATATTATGACTTGTTCCTTTGGTATGTTGGAAAATTTGATAACTTTGAACTATGTTATTTACATCCACACTCATCCTTGGAAAATAATATCCTTCCTTTAGCTATCTCAATGCTTTGTCCACTCCAAAATGTCATCCAAGACCTCCATTATGATTTTCTCTAATTAAGTTATCCCTCATTGAACCTTGGGGTATGCATAACCATTGCCCCTTAAACAAAAATCTCTCTTGAATGCAATATTTCAACCATGTCGTTCTATTCTTATCAATTGGATTTTTACAAGTTGCTCATGCCTCTCTAAAATATGAATCTTGTTCATATAATTCTTTCATTGAATCAAACCCCAATATATTTACCCTCAACTCATTCAATAAAAAGAACCTCTGAATTGATGCATAATCTACCCAATTAGATTTATCACTGGACTATGTTTAAAACAATAGAGTAGCCTTAAAGAAATCTAATCCACTTCATGTTTTCTAATTAAACTTACTTTGGCTATTTATAAATTGTAGTGCATGATGATTGATGTACCAAACAAAATCATTGGGTAGAAAATAATGTTCATTTATGGAGTGCTTGCACGATAGGATAAAAATTTTGGTCATGCAATAAATAATTCCTTTTTATTTCACTCAACTTCTCACTAAAGTAGGCTATTGATCTTCCCTCTTGACTTAGAACTCATATCCTTGTCCCACTTGCATCACAATCAACTTGGAATACTTTGTTAAAATACCACAATGCCAGTATCAAATTTTCAGTCACTTTTTCTTCAACAACTTGAAAATATTCTCTACTGTTGTTGTCCATTTGAATTATTTTCTTCCACCTTAATTGTTATGGTGATAGGAGCAAAAATACCACTGAAATCTTTAATAATTTTTCTATATAAGCTTTCCAAACCATGGAAAATCCTTTCCTCAAACATACTTTATGGTGATGACCAATCCACAATAGCCTTATTTTTTTCAAATCCATTCATAAACCATCATGTGAAATGACAACCCAAAATAGACTAGCTCTTTCTTCATAAAAGTGCATTAGGTAGGTGCAAGAAGTTGGGCCCACTTTTTGGCCAAAAAGTGGACCCAACTTAAAAATCAAAGTTTGTCATAGGTGGACTAAACATTTGAAGCACTTACACATAAAATATTTAAAAATTCAATACTATGAAATGTATAATTTTGAGTCTAGTTTTGAAATATGTAATTTATTCTAATACCTAGATGATACAAATTAATTTTGCATAGGCTTGTACAAAAACTACATTTTAAAAGTCACATTTTTCTAGACCATATCATGCACATGTACAAAAAGCGTAATTTGACCTAAATAAAAGTAATTTTCTAATTCATTTTGGGAAAATATGTGTCTTATACTAAAGATTGATGAAGATATTTTTTATATTTTTTTCCTCATAATTTTTAATTAATTTTTTATTGGACCTAGTTGGTATTTTTGAAAACCCCTCATGACTAGCAAGCATAATTTGAGCTAAACTAATTATTTTTTGATTTTTTGCATTATAATTTTTTAAAAGAAACTTAAAAAATGAAAATTTATTAAAAAAATATGAAAACCTCACATTTCAAGTTTATGGGTCTTAATTTACTTAAAAATTAATTAAAAATAGAAAAAAAAATACAATCATAAAAAAAATATTTGAATAATAGATATCATCATCTATAATGGTTTTAATTTCGTCAATTTTTTTATAGAAAAAGTTAGTAGCCATATTACAAAAGTCACTTTTTCTCTTGTTATTTTCATGTCATTGTATTTATAGGTCCAAGGCCAAGGGATGAGTTTCCAAGCCTTAAAAAAATAAAACCATGGGTTTCAAATTTAAAATTTTATGAAATGCGTACTCAATCTAAAACATGTACCCATTCAAGAATATAATATAATTATAAATGAGTACTCATTTTAAAAATTTAGGTTCATGAGCTTGAGCCTAAATGAGTACTCATTCCTATCAAGATTTTTTCCAAGCCCAAAAATTCCCCTAAAAGTGAACCCAACTTCTTGCACTTAGTTCACTTCTCAAGATTGATCAAAACATTTTCTTCTTTTAATCTTTGTAAAACAACCTTCACATGCATCAAATGTTCTTCCTTTGTTCTACTAAAAATAAAAATATCATCCAAATATATAATGAAAAACTTACCAAGGAATTGTTTCAACACTTTATTCATCAACCTAATGAATGTACTTGGAGCATTTGTCAAGCCAAATAGCATGACCAACCATTCATGCAACCCATCTTTTCTTTTGAAGGTATTCTTTCATTCATCACCTTCCCTAATCCCTATTTGATGATATCCACTCTTCAAATCATTTTTGATAGAACACTTGGCTTCACTTAAACAATCCATTGAGTCATTCATTTGAGATAAGGGAAATTTATACTTGATTGTTATTTTATTGATGGCTCTTGAATCGATATATATACACCATTCCTCATCCTCTTTCGGTGCCAACATCATTCAAACTACACATGGACTTAGAATTTCTCTTATTAAACCATTATCCAACAATTCTTGTACTTTTCAATTTATCTCATCATGCTCCATAGGAGTCATCCTATAAATTTCCTTATTCGGAAAACTTTCTCTTGATATCAAATCCATACAATGGCTAATAATCCTCATATCTGATAACTCATTAGGTAATTCGTCCATTAATATATTAATGTATTCCTCCAACATTTATTTAATTTACAATAGGATTTATTACTCTTTATTTGTTGTGCTAACCTCCTTAAACTTAGGAATGAAAGAAAAGCATGCTATCTCCTTATTCATTACTTCCAAAAAAAATTTCATATGCACACCTTTAGATTGTTGTCCACTTTCTCTTCCTTGTCCTCCAATGGAATCGACATGTATTTATTTCCATCTTTCATTATTGTGTAGGTATTATTCCTACCATGATGCACAAATTTCCTATTGTATTTCCATAGTCTACTCAATAGGAAAAGACATGCATCCATGGGTATTATATCACAGGGTAAGTGCATGGATATGTGACACAATTTTGGCTCTTAAGATGCCACTTTTTTCTTCTGAAATTAGCAAAATTTTATTTGCACGAGAAAATGAAGATAGTTATGTTGGTGATCACACAATACTGGTTTACAATTTTTGGCCAAACTGGACACTAAACTGATTTTTTCTAACCAAATCTTCACTTTCGGGCACCTATAATGGCTAAACCGTGAGGAATTTGAAGATGATGCAAACTAGTGATTTGTGACATTTTGTCTTGATTCTAAATATTTTTTTTTCATTTTTTTTGGAATTGCACTTCTTTTTCCATCTCCTTGAAAACTAGTTTTTTTTTTCTAGTAAACACTACTAAGGAGTGATGCTCACCGTACTTAACACCTTAATTTTTTCGAAGGATAAAATTCTATTTTTTGAATTTAGATTTGTAGCCTCGATATCTAGTGCTTCCAATTGGTTTCATAGTGTTTATTGAATATTTTTCCTTAATCAAGTTTTGAAATCGAAACCAATTACAAATTCGGACATAGGTGGACATTATAACACAACTTTTTTTGTATTTGTTGAAATTCAATTTTTTTTTGTTGGATCAAGGACTTCAATATCTGGTGCACTCATATTTCTCAATTTTTTTTTTTATAATCTTCTATTTTTCCACATGTATAGAACAAAGAGCTTGATTTTCGGTGAAAAACCTACATTCACAAGAAATAAAAAATAAATATAATAATAATATTTAATTTATTTAAAATTATACTTTTGGGAAGCTTATAATAAGGACTAAATACTTACAAGTTTTTTTTTAAATGTAGATTGTTTGATCCCTGAAAAAGTAAATCAAAAGTGGTTTTTTATCAACATTTTGATAGGTGTAAAAGAGACTCCGTTATAGGTATGGTTTAAAACTAGCGGGGTTGTATCTAAGGGGGTTTGATCTAAGGTAATTTGATCAAACCCTCTTCAATTGGAATGCTTTAAATGGAACTTTTTAAGGCTCAAATCATTATATTTCCTAAAAATATGTGATTTCAACAAAAAATAGAATCTCCCAAAAATTGTAAACTAGCTTTGTGGGATCACCCACGCTCAAAATTTTAAGACATGGAAAAAAAAAGTTGAAGTGCTCCTTCTAGTTTCTAAGCTACTAATTCTTTATTAAATTAACGAAGATTAAGGGTCTCAAAAAGGGGGGGGCCAAAACAGGTCCTATTTTTATAAAAAAACCAACATAGCGCCTAAGGGCTCCCCCCTCTATGATTAACTTTTTTTTAGAATTTCAAAAATCTGAATGGTGAGAAATTAGCTAACACCATGTAGTTTATCCTCATTCTTTCGGATAATTTTTTTAATGAATATATAATATTTTATGAATTTTGAAAGTGGACACATGTTGAAAAGCTTAAATTTGAGCGTGTTCCCCCCTAAATGTTTTGAAAACTAATCAATTTTTTTTTCATCATGTGTAGAATCAAGTCTAGTTTTAAAAAATGTAATTTATTTCACGTTTCAATGAACGAGTAAAAATATATCCTAAAACTAGCACATGTTGGTTTCTGACCAAAAACGAAGGCATTTACAATAGAAGCTATGGATCAAAACATTAACTAAATCAAAATGAAAAAAGAATTATATATTTAGATAGCTACGAGAGAGGTTAAAGCTATCACAATTTTTTTATAAACTTACATTGAAAGACGTACAAATGTGACAGGGAGCACAGACAAAAATATGAGGAAATTTGGAAAATCTTGTCAATTCACTTGTCCAAAGCAGGTCATTTGGTGAGCACCAAATTTTCCATGCACCAAATGGGATGTGTCATTTGGTGAACACCAAATTTTGTGCTCACAAAATGACATGCTTTGAACAAAATGTAACTTTTGCTACTTTGGTTGACCACTCTGATAATATCAAGAGTACACGGTTTATGATTGTAGATGGATAGTTGAGGTTTTACCTTTCGTATGCTCTCTACCTCATTACCCTAACTAGATAACTCTATATCCCTCTGAAGTATCTCTCTCTCTCAGGTCACTCCCTCCCACACTACCTAGACTACTCTCTTTGTCACTCCAATCCCCTCTCTTAGGTCTCATTCCCTCCCACCCTACCTAGATAAATCTATCTCACTCCTACCCCCTTTGTCACTCTCCCTCTCTCTCTCTCCCCCTTTGGTATTTTTGTATCTCTCACTCCATCTCCCTCTTAGGTAATTATATTTCTCTCTCTATCTCTCTCTCAAGTATCTCCCTCCTAGCCCCTCTCCCTCTCTTAGGTCTCTCACTCACAACCTCTACCTCTCTCCCACACCCTCTCTCTCTCTCCCTCTATCTCCCTCTCTCTCTCACTCTCTCTCAGGTATCTCCCCCCTTTCTCTATCTCCCTCTCTCTCTCTCTCTCTCACACACACTCCCTCT
>VDFB02271358.1:797852089-797901399 GCA_007258455.2 Sequoia sempervirens
AAGGTAGTGAAATGGTTGAAAAATGCCTCAAAGAAATGTGATCTCATGGTGATGGAATGCCATGACAATCCATAACAATTCACTTGCAATGGAATTTTTCATGGCATTCCATCACCATGAGACCACATTTCTTTGAGGAATTTTTTCCAAAGTTCATTTCCTTGTCTATGCTACCACATTTTTCATACATGTCTACCAAAGCATTTGATCAAACAGTTCACTGCCTTGTTGCTATGGCTAAAAGCCTAAAAAAAGTGATTTCAAAAAAGCTATGGATGCTTGGAAAAAATCTATTAAAGCATAATAGTAAGCAACAAGCTATGGTCTCATGGTCTTTTTTTTGGAGTGAAAATTAGCATGATTTTATTTGTAGGTTTTAAACACATTTTTTTGGCAATTTTGTTGTTTGAAATGGGGAAAAATATTTTTGGTCGGTTTTGTGCACTTTTTAATTTTAGGATTCTCATAGTTAGTGAAAAAGGTAGTGTTCATGAAGGAATGGAAAAGATGTGTAGAGCCTTTAAATTATACTCGTATTGTGCAATGGCATTGAATCATTTAGCAAACCATTTTTCTTCACAGGGTAGCATTTTCTTGTGGAATAGTTGACTGAGATAGCTCTTGTTTCAAATAACCACCATCTCATGAAATGTAATTCATATTGTAATTTTTCACAATCTTATCATAGTAAAGGTGATTATGACACAACTAGCCACTACTACATGACATCAATCAAGGAAAGCTAGAGGCCACAAGATTTTGTGGACAAGTTCAATTGAAGTTGAGAGATCTTAAGAGTTCTCTCTCAAATTTTGAAAAGGTTTTGGAGGTCCACCTTGAGAATTGTGAGAGCTTAAAAGTTGTAGGCAATATATATGCTCAACAAGGGTTGGCATAGAAGGCTTTGGAAATTTTAAGAAAGGAAACTTGCATAGATCCACATGATGCCCATGCATTTATAAAGATGGATGAGTTATTAATATCATCAGACCCCAGTACAACCCTTAAGATGCCAAAGTATCTTTTAAAAAAGAGTAGAGAAGAATTACCCATTCAATTGTTAAACATTGGGGTTCTTCATTTTGAGCGTGATGAACTAGAGTTGGCTAAACAAACTTTTGTGGAGGCATTTAGAAATGATGTTTTCCCTCTACATAAATCTTTGTGGTCAGTTTTGTGCATTTTTTACTTGTAGGATTCTTACAATTAGTGAAAAAGGTAGTGTTCATGAAGGAATGAAAAATATGCGTAGAGCCTTTGAATTATACCCGTATTGTGCAATGGCATTGAATCATTTAGCAAACCATTTTTTCTTCACTGTAAGGACACATTTTCTTATGGAATAGTTGATTGAGACAACTCTTGTTTCAAATGACCACCCTCTAATGAAATATAATTCATATTATAATCTTGCATGATATTATCATAATAAAGGTGATTATGACACCGTTGGCCACTACTACATGACATTAGTCAAGGAAAGCCAAAGGTCATAGGATTTTGTGGATAGGTTCAATTCAATTTGGGAGATCTTAAGAGTTCTCTCTCAAATTTTAAAAAGGTTATGGAGGTCCACCCTGAGAAGTGTTAGAGCTTAAAAGTTGTAGGCCATATATATGCTTAGCAAGGGCATGCAGAGAAGGCTTTGGAAATTAAGAAAGGCAACTCGCATAGGGCCACATGATGCCCATGCATTTATCAATATGGGTTAGTTATTAATATCGTCAAACCTCAGTGCATCCTTGGATTCTCTTAAAACAACAAAGTATCTTTTGAAGAAGAGCAAAGAAGTGCCCATTCAGTTGTTAAACAACATTGGGGTTCTTCATTTTGAGCGTGATGAACTAGAGTTGGATCAACAAAATTTTATGGAGGTATTAGGAAATGGTATTTCGGTTGAATTCATAAATAAAAGCCCTAGTGCCAATTCTATAGTTTTTCTTGTGAGCTCTTTAAGGATATGAAATTCTTCCATTGACTAGAAGAAGGTGGTGCTTCACTTGAGTTACCATGGGATAAAGTCACAAAACTATTTAATCTTGCTAGGTTGTTTGAACTACATGATACTGAAAAAACAAATCTTTTATATAGGCTAATATTAAATTCAAGTTTCCTGATTATGTGGATGCATATCTACATCTTGCATCCATAGTCTAGGCTTAAAATGACATCCAACTAAGCCTAGAATTGATTGGGGATGCACTTGAGGTGGATAAAAACTCATAAAATGCTTTATCTAGGCTTGGAAAAATGGAATTGAAAACATATGTCTAGCTTAAAGCAAAAGAAACAATTAAAGTTGCACAAAGTGAATTAGATGCAAAGAATTCTTATTTTGACATTTCACTTGGAAATTGGAATTATTTTGCAGCTTTTCACAATGAGAGGAGGGATCCAAAGGTGGAGGCACAACATCTTGAGAAGGCTAGAGAACTATATTGTAAAATGTTGGCACAAATACTAGGAAATGTTTATGTTGTAAATGGGGAAGCCATTGTGCTAGCTAAAAGGGGTTAATTTGATATTGCAAAGGAAACTTTTACATAGGTACAAGAAGTTGCAATAGGAAACATGTTTGTTCAGATGCTTGATGTGTGGATAAGTCTAACACATTTTTACTTTTCACAAGGACAGTTTGTGTTTGTAATGAAAATGTATCAAAATTGTTTGAGGAAATTTTATTTTGGAACTGGCACCCAAATTTTATTATATTTAGGTTGAACACATTATGAAGCAAAATAGTGGAAAGATTGTAAAAGAACGTTATTAAGAGTAGTAGATTGTAACTACTGTAAGTTTCCAATCAAAAAGCTATAGATTTTGTGTTTAATGTAATGAGGGTTTCGAATTACCTCTAAATTCGCTAAAGAGGGCATCCCCAAATTTGACTTTGTTGTAGAGGGCCTCACTGACTTCAAATTTGTTGCAGCAAACTCTAAATTCCTTGCCCTTGCCCACCTTTTTAGAAGTCTCTAGGTCCTCTTTGAATCCTTATCACTCATGCAACTAGCTACTATAACTGATCAAAACGCCTCAATACTAGGCTAATGTGTAACTAACGAATGAAGCGAGAAATATTTATACAATGAATGGGAATAAATGCAAATAAACGCTAATAAATTGATGTGTGTAATACATCACGTTGATAATTGGTTGTAATATGTTTTTAAATTTTTGTCTAATTTGTATTTGGTGACTAACTATTTAGTCATTTTTATTTCTGTGACTAAATAATTTTTTAATCAATGACCAAATTATTAGTTTATCTACTCATTTATAGCTAAGTTAGAAAAAATTAGTAGAATTTAGTCATTTTTAGTTGTTTTGACTAAAAGTTTTAGTCACCTAGTCATTTATTTTCCAAATTCTACTAGTGGGAGTAGGTTTCTGAGTAGTCCAAGGCTTCTTTTGGGAATTTCCTTTTAGCTTATTCCATATCGAGGGTTTTTATTTCTATTGTGGAACAAAATTCTTCAAATCATTTTTTTTTGGATAGTCTTATGAAGTGTTCAGGGTGGAATTCCTTCACCAAGCCCCTGAGTTGTTCTACCAAGCCTTCAATGAATAGGACTATGAGTCTCTTCTCTAAGATGTCGGTTACCATGACTGATAGCCTTTGGAACTCTAAAAAATATTCTTCTATACTTCACTTTTGTTTGAGGTGAGCCAATTCTCTAAATGGTCTTCTGGATCTCTCCTATCAAATCTCTCAACTAGTTTGCTACAAAAATCGTCATAAGATTTGATCAATTTATGGCCATGAGTGATCAGACCATGGTACCACCAATCATGAGAAATCACTTCCAAATGTAGGGGGGAAAATTTGATGGCATATTCTTTAGACATAAGTTTGAGTTCCAAGTATGTATCAAGTTCTGCAACCATGCCCTAGCAGTGCTCTTCTCAGTTCCATCAAAGGATGAAATAGATAGCTTCCCCAATGAGCGCTCCAAATCTTTTGGCTTAAGTGGTGAATGGTAAGTTCCTTTTTTATTCTTCTTCATTTACACGAACTCTCTCTTAGATAATACCTCATTAATCTGAGGGTCTAAATCCCTATAATCTTCATAAGCTATTGAGATGTCATCTTGGAGGGTCGTTTCTTCCCAGAGGAATTCTTCTACTCTGTGAATAAATTTAGACTTGAGAGGCCTATTACTGAACTCATTTCTAGATCTTTGTGTAGCAACCATCTTCTCCTTCCCTTTTCCACCACTAGATTCACTAGTGGTGCCATCTCTATTAATACTATCATTCTCCTTCTTGAATTTAGTTTGCATTCACTAAAACATCTAGACAAACATGTCAGTAAGATGGTTTTTCCCTTGTATCATTTCCTCAAATCTTACTTTGACTTCTTTCTCTTCGTCATCCATGGTTTCTTCTTGACCTAGTTTCTTTAATTCTCTCCTTTGAAGCCTAATATCCCTTTCACTTGGCAACATTAATCTTTAGAAAACCCTATAGGCTAGCAAAATCATGCTTTCATACCATTATAAAGTGCCTAACATATATAATTTCAATATAGAGACTGATTTGAAGATTGAATTCAATGAAAAATAACATATGAACACATTATAGATTTCTTTGGTATAATGGTAAACTTCAAAATCTCATACATATATGATATATATATATAGCAATTACAATTCACTAGATGGTCTAGAATGATATGTAATACTGATATAGATCAATAATAATATTATTAACTCCCTTAAAAATTCTTTGAAGATCAATTCATATACAATCCCTAAATGAGAATGCCCTCGGGAACCTGGAAAGGGGTTTTGTCCTCTGATCCTAGTGATTGTTGGTTTTTCGTCCAATGACCACAAACTCTTATGGGTTTTCAACCACAAAAGGGTTTAGAACATAAGTGTTGGAAAATAAAGAAAATTGACATAATAATTTGATGCCTAATACATGAATTAACTCCCTATATTTATATGCTAACAATTCCCTTAAGGAACAGACCACCCCTTAGCCAAAATGGCATCAAAGCCCAAAATTTGAATTTCACACGCTATACTAGGTCAGCCTTAATGCCAACTTAGATTCTTTTAGAATTAGCATGCCATCCCGTGGACCTATCCACAAGCTTCCTTGGTCCTTTCCTTCTTCCCAAAACTTTACAATTGTTTCCGCATTACCCAAAGTTGTCTTATCCTTTAAGCCGACTAAAGTGGATGCTATTGCCTAGCACAATCATCTTCTAAAAATAATATTTTTCTGGTACTCGATCTATTCCTTTTAATATTTAGATATGATTTCCAAGTGTCATCATAGATGTTATGTTCCAAACCACAAGTTGGAATGGGCTCCTACAAAGGAATACAAAGGGATTCCCTGAACCAGTCCTACTCCAATACAATGAGTATGAACTGGTGATCTTCTTATGGCGATATATTTTTAGTATATGATCATTTTTCCTTGAGCTCAAATATGATGTGAGGTCATTATTATAGGTGCTATGTTCCAAACTACAGGTTAGAAGAGTGTTCTGTGAAGAAATATAGTAGGATTCTTGAATTCCATTACAACTATCTTCCTAGAAAAAGGGATATGGCATATTTGGAACTCACACACCCAAAAATATAACCATCTTCAATTGAATTGACTCAAACCTAAGATTTAACTAGGGAAAATCCCAAAATATTCTCTAAGGATCCCCTTCCCCTCCAAAAAGAAGTTGAATCATGATTTGACATTTATAGAGGATATGATAGTGTGCAAGTGGACATCAATGCATCTCAAAGGAAACTCATGCATTGAACTAGACACTATGCATCATAGAGGACACCAATGCACCTAGAGGAACACTGTTGTACTTCAAAGAATGCCAAAGTACCCACATAACACTATCAAATTTCACAAAAAAAAGTTTCTAAAGCATGATTTTAGTAATTCAAAACCTCCTCTTATCTTCTTCACAACCTTTTATGTTTTATATAAGCTTTGATTAAAAAAATCTTTTTCTAATTCCATCCTCTTTCCTTGTATAGTGCTAGTTCAACTCCAACTCTCATATTTATTTACTTAATAAAAATCTAAAACATGATTTTTGTTGTTGCATTTAGTTAAAACCATATTGTTAAGTGGATGAAAGTAATTTAAAATTATTATTTTAAAACTATTCCTCATCCTAATGATCATCATAAAGTGTGATCCAAAATATTGATGCAAAATATCCATACACAATTAGAAATAGAAGCACTCTTATCTTGATCATGGGTTGGAAAAATACTGTCTTATTAATTAAAAACTAAACATGTTACTACATTTGTTTATTTCTAGTTGCAAAGCTAGCACACAATTTTATCTAATATGCCACTTTGTGCACTTCCATGTAAGATAGTGTGGTGCTAAAGAGAACTATTGAGAACCTAGTATGTACGAGGGAAGAGCATTCAACTTCCTAGATAACCATTAAACCTTTAAGTTGATTTAACAAAATTGAAATATAAAAAGTTGAGAATGATGCATGTTTATTGTTAATTGTTTTCTTTGATGCAAACTAAGACTGCGTTTTGAATTGATTCTCTATGTTGTGAATGATTTATCTTGTGAATGCAAAATGCTACTAATCTATAATTTTATAACCTAAGATGATGTCTTTAAATACATAATTCTAGACACAAGATTTAAAACTTTTGGCATGCACATCATGAGTAATAACTATAACTCAATATTGCTAGCCTAAGAAGTAGAAATTTTTAAAATTTAAAATAAACTTGACTAGACCACACTTGTGGTTTCATCTAGGAAACAAGGCCATAGGGGTTAAATACTCCAAGAAGGCAAAAATCCCCCAACATAATTTAAATTTACAAAATGGCAGATTCAAGATTAAAATCAACGAATATAACAAAAACAATAAAACAAATGCTAAAGCTATATATTAATAATATCTACTCAATGTATGATCAAAAAGGAAATTTATGAAATAAATTTAGAACTATTTAATGGGTTGACCTAATCCTAGAGTCAAGAGCCTCCAAAACCTTTTTTGTTTTAAATTGATTAGATATGTATGTACTTGTTGATCTCATTTGTATTAATTTCAATAATTTGTTTGATGCAATTTGTTATTACTTCTAATTATATAAGATATCTTTGAACTATTAATTTTGAATATATAATTAATGACTTAGAATCTTAATATTGATATTCTATGTTATTACTCTATTATTATTACTCAAACTTCTTTACTATTTTAATTCTTTTCTTTATATAAAATTCAAGTCCTTTTGAAAACCATATTTACTTTTTATAATAAAAAAACAAATCTAATCAAAGCAATATACTTAAACATTCACTTTTCCCCTTTTACAATTATATTATTTTAAAAAGACTAAACAATTCACAATAAAAGTACTTCACAAAGCTATGGAATCTTTGTACTTATAATTTTAATTGAGAGTTTGGTAGTTCTTTTTTAATGGGTCTAACTACTTTCAACGAGTTCCATCACTCGAAAATTATGACCATGGTAGCAATTGTTGTGTCCACTGTCAATTAAAAGAGGCACTGAAAAAATGAAAGCAACAATCAAAACTGTCGTTACCTTCTCTTTTACCACTAACAAACACTCGTAGTACTTAACTGACAATACTAACATGGAATCTTTGATAGCTCAATAGTCAATAGTAATAGAACTCTGGATGGGGCAATGCCAACAAACAAGACTCAAAATTTTTATGGCTTTTAAGTAAATTTTTGTTTGCAGGAAACAAAAGGCTTTAGTTCCCCAGTCTACATCATTGATTACCCCTACAAAACCTGCAAAATAGACTGTCAACACTATATAGTAACTGCAGTTTCAGGTAAATTCACGTCAACAGGACAATTTTTTATCAACAATTCATCTCCATGACAAATTCATCTATGGAAAATTTTCACCATCATCAGTTCACCTCACTGCAGAAAAATTCACCATCAACAATTCACTGCGATGACAAATTCATCTCATGGAAAATTCACCACTTTAACTTGAGATATTTTAAGAATAAAATAAAATATATTGAAAAATGTTTTATTTTTATTATCATAAATCAAAATTTCTAATTATATGTGTCATGAATTATCCACGGCAAAAAATTACTGGTGGTGAATTGTCCATGAATTGTTGGTAGTGAATTTTCCAGCAGTGAATTGTTGGCGGTGAATTTCCTCAAATCAGTAACTACAAGCAAAATGTAAATTAGGGTTTTTCTAATGAAAGATTTTAAATCATTTATAAATTTATTTTACACAAGATTATGTTGATATTTTTTTGATTGAGAGTGAAAGATTCCATTCCCTTAAAATTGACCAGTACACAGTCCTAATCTCATCTCTCATATCATACCTTTAAAAGTAGGAATCTTTATGAATGACGCAATCAAATCACACAATATCAACTTCGCCAGTTATGATCAGCCTATTAAATTACAACCATAATTAATGAATGTTTCACCTTTCAATAACCCAAACTCAGTAGTTGGCATTCAGTACAATGCATGGATTTTCACCTCCTTTACTGGTACTTTTGAATTTGGGTGGTTAAGAAGTGAAATAGAGATTCGTACATTTATAGATTGAAATAAACTCGTCCTTACGATTGAGGGGGGTATCAGCTCTCAAAAAGTGGAGATTTCTGCCCTTTGTAGAGATCAGGAAGCATAATTATGTTAATCATTACCATGTGGTGTCGTATAGAGGATGAGCTTAATTCATGTACGACATCATATCATATTCATAGTCATACTTATCTATTCGACTTCTTCTTTGCCTTTTTGGCTTCTTCTACACTGGTGTGAATTGTAGCTCCATAATTATCTTCTGTACTGCTCAATGCAATCCTTTGCAGAATCTAGCTAAAATGCAAAAACTTCAGGTTCTTTGACTATAATTAGTAGTAGAAATTGTTGGTTGCAATTTCAGTCTTATCTAGTTCATCGATATTTGGCATTTTTTCCATTTTTAAGCTGGTGCCCTTGTGAGTTTAAGTTTGAGCAAAAGTTCCAAGAGATATTTATATCACGGGTCGAGGTCAGGCTACTTAAAAAACCTCCCAGATATGTGGTGAGGCTGTTAATGGATGACTCTGGACAAGGGGAGCTTATTTATGATTGTTTAATCCTCTGAAAAATTAAAAAAGCAATGCCTAGACTAGATTCAGGATAAGAACAGGATAAGCCAAACAAGTGAAGGCTGAGTAAATCAACCTAGCTTTCAAATGGAGGCACAGAATGAATATCGTCGACTCAACAGGGGAAAATCAGGGTAAGAGATATTCAATACTAGTTTGAATAGCCAGCAAACAGAGTACTTATGAAATGAAAGTGATTTCTTTCGCTTAAGGAGTATACCAGTACAATTTAATGTATGGATTACATAGACAATTTTAATAGATTGTCTTAGAATCATCTTAAATCATATCCAAAGTTATTGAACTCTTTTAATTATCTGACTGATTGAGGACCAAGCCTTGTCCAGTCTCCCAATGCAAGCAGTAAATGCATTGCTAATGGATTTGAGAATAACCATGATCTTCTCGAGTTCTGGCATGGTCTAGAGTTGTTGTGTGTCCCCTGCCTAGTAATTATTGCTGATTAAAATTTTATTTTTAGATTTACAAGCTGGTTCTAACTTCTGTTGAATATCCCTTGAGGATTTAATTCCACAGTAATATGGACCTCTTTTATATACCTATTTATCATTTTACTAGACTGAGGATTTTATTCCACATTAATATTTGCTCATTTATGATTGTCGATTATCATCCACTCTGCTTTCACAGATTGAATATATTGTAGAACTATCCTATTGTGCTGAATTGAAAGTTTATTATAAATTTATGATGCTTGTGCTTAATTGAGCGATTCAATAGTAACTACTCAAAAATGAGGACCTCCGCTCTTGTTTCCTCAACTTGGCAATTGCATTGCAGACATGATTGTTGAGTTCAATTGCGAGGTTTATCTTTAGCTCACAACTTAGATGCCCCTTCTTTTATTTTAAGGGTATTGATTCACTATGTGGGTAATCATTTTACCTGTAATCATTGAGTTGATCTCCAGCTGATAATATCTCCTAATTTGTTAAATCCTAATTCTATGTTTTATGTGCCTGCTGCCTATTGACGATCACATTAGTATTTGAGCTGATCTGTAGCTGTTAATATCTGCTAATTGGTTAGATCCTAATTTATGTTTTATGTGTCTGCTGGCTAATGGCAATCACATTGGTATTGAAATCATTAGGTACTTAATGATTCTATTTCAGAGTGGAATGGTGAACAGTTCACTAGCGGTTTTAAATTAGGAATATGATTACAAAATACAAGATTAATGTAACCCCTTATTTTGCTTAAAAGAATGTTTCAGATAGAAGCCAGAAGCTCTACGTGCTTTTAAAATTTCCAAGAAATAGATTTGGATTCCTATGATTTCAAAAACATAAAATTTCCACCAAACCAAACTAAACTTAGAAAATTGTTTTCTGTTTCCATGATATACGACATTAAAATTGAGTTCTTACTTTTTGCTTTCAGTAATTATATTCTTGTAAGCAATATTTGTTTTCTCTGACAAAGTATGGGAAATCTAGAAATAAATTTCCACAAGTGCTTCAGCACTCCCCTCCTAGTGGTGAGACACTGATAGCATATGTTTAATTTGACAGGTGGAGGGTAAGAGTAGGGAGAAGAGGGCAAGCAATCAGGTCCAAGCTTTTTGGTAAGAAAAGCAATGAATCGGGTACAATGGAAAATTCTAATTTTCCAATACTCTTTGGAGATTACAAAAGTAGTCAAACTCCAGAACCTGAGAGCTCCTCATATATGTGCACAAGCACCAGAAATACACATCATCCGGAGGCCTTAAACATGGCTTTGAATGTAGACACACTGGACAATGATAACCACATAGAAACATGTCAGATCTCAATTCACAGCAAGTGGATATTTGGCAGAGTTCTTGACCCAAGGAGTAGAGCTATTCAGAAATGGAACCGCTTCTTTCTTCTCATATGTGGGTTTGGATTAGCTATAGACCCATTATTCTTCTATGCTCTCTCTGTCAGTGAAAAATTCATGTGTCTGTACGTGGATGGTTGGTTTGCAATAACAGTCACGGTTCTGAGATCCATGAGTGATGCGATGCATCTGTGGAATATATGGCTGCAGCTGAAGTTAGCATATGTTTCAAAGGAATCTCTAGTTGTAGGTTCTGGAAAGCTTGTGACAGATCCTCGTTCCATTGCTCTGCATTACCTCGGATCCAGAAAAGGATTTTTATCTGATGTTTTTGTTATCCTGCCTTTTCCTCAGGTCAGGCATATATACATAGATTATTATAGTTTCTAATTTTGTTTTCGATATAAGTAGAAGCTTATGTTACATTACCTCAAAAAAGTTATTTTTGTCTTACATCTCAACGGGTATATCACAGTGTATAAATCCTACTAGATAGTAAATTTTAAGGTAAATTTGACTTGAATTCTTATTGTCTTGTTCTCAGATTGTTTTGTGGGCGGTGGCTCCTGTGCTTATAGAGAAAGGAGACATCGTGATGGTTATGAGTGTTTTCTTGATTATGTTTTTGTTCCAGTACCTTCCCAAGGTGTATCACTCTATCTGTCTTCTTCGAAGAATGCAGCATGTAACTGGATATGTTTTTGGCACAATCTGGGCAGGGTTTGCCTTGAACATGCTTGCATACTTTGTTGCTGCTCATGTGAGTTGATAAGCATTGAATCAAACCAGCAAATGTTTTTAGAAATTGTGAAATGATCTATGATTTTCTATTAACTTCCTCATGAAAGGCTGTAGAATCTATAGTACTATAAATTGGCATCAGCCATAGTGTTTCCTGATTAACTACTTTGAACATCAGAAGAATCCAAGGATTTGTTTTATGTTATAAGCAATTTTTATTTGTTTGATTGGAAAGCAACCTCTTGATTGTGTAAATTGTGCGTAATCTCATTATTGTCATCCTTGCTTGATTGTTTTACTTTTAATATTACTTGCTCGTATCTAGGCAGTAAGCCATTGCCGATTTTTCATATTCTACTTATTTGTTCTTAGGAAACACACAAGAGGTGTCTTTCTATATTCTTCAAACTGCCTTATGCTAACTGCTAAGTTGATCAATCACATCATTTTCTGGGTTTGATGGTTTGATTGTTAGGCTGCTGGCGGTTGCTGGTACCTGCTAGGTATTCAAAGAACAGCAAAATGTCTACAAAAGCAATGTGAAGTCACCAATGGTTGTGGTTTTAACATATTGGGCTGTGGCAGTCCTATAATTTATGGTTCATCACCAGTGAGCAACACAGAGAGAGTAGCTTGGGGTATGAATGCTACTGTGCGTGCAATCTGCATAAAAGGAAATGGTAAATTCAACTTTGGGGCTTATAAATGGGTGGTTCCTCTAGTTATAAACACAAACCGGATAGAAAAGATACTGTTCCCAATCTTTTGGGGTTTAATGACACTAAGGTATTATTTTCTGTAGATTATGGTATTATTTCTTAAGCTACCGAATTCTTTGTTTCAATTTGCCCTGCTTTGGGACATTACATTTGAATTTATTAATGAATGGATTTAGACTGATAAGCTAATATTGTTGAAAGCACATTTGGCAATTTGGAGAGCACTACAGAATGGCTGGAGGTGATTTTCAACATTATAATTTTAACCAGTGGATTGCTTCTAGTCACAATGCTTATTGGCAATATAAAGGTGACCTCTAATTTCTAAGTTAACATATGCTTCTACAGTTCAACATTAATGCTTGGACTTGAAACTTGGACAATCCATCAAAATTGTAGGAAAGTGTTCTAAGGATAAAGACTGCCTAGAAATGTAAGATCCATCATCATGATGAATCGGATGTTCTTATGCATTTCAATGGGGGTTATTGTTAGATGATATTTTTGGGTTTTGTTGTATACATTATTAATAATTAGGCCATTTCTTAAAATTCCCATGTCTCATTAGAATTAGAGCAACCCATCTCTGACCACTCAGTGAGGTCAATAGTTATCTTGAGACTCGTTACAAGTTTAAAACTTTTTTGAAGTTTATAAAGCTAGAATTTTGCATTTGATCGTGTGTGTTCAGGTATTCCTGCAAGCTGCAGCTTCTAGGAAGCAATCCATGCAGCTCAAAATGAGAAACATTGAATGGTGGATGAAGCGCAAGCAGCTGCCTCAACATCTGAGACAGAGAGTGAGACACTATGAACGGCAGAAATGGGCTGCAATGCGTGGTGTAGATGAAAGTGCAATGATTCACAATTTGCCTGAAGGCCTTAGGCGAGACATCAAATATCATCTCTGTTTAGACCTTGTGCGCCAGGTATTTACCAATTTATCAAACAGAGTTGCCCTAGTAAAGTGGTAGAACTTATCTGCAATGGCACTAGTTAACAGGGTATTCTATTCTGTTTTCTTAAGTTAGTCCAATAATCTACATGTAACATTGAGCAGAATGGATTAGACTATCTAAATAGTTTAAATTCCTTTGTTTTTACTCTCAGCACTGGACCCATTCAAGGAAAAGTTAAAAGCTAATACTTACACTAAATAGCTTAAATTGAATGTTGAATTCTATCTATAGTTGATGATGGGTTCAGTAGTGAGACCTGATAAAATCAAAATTTAATTATACTATACAGTTAATATATTTCTGCAGTTTATTTTCTATTAGTTTTAGGATTAATCTATTATTATTAAAATTATTAAGGTGATCTAAAATATTGATTCAAAATAAATTTATACATACAATTACTTTAAAAGTATATGAATTTATTTATATAAACTGTTGAAAAAATATGCTTGCATACCATACAGTTTAATGAAAACATTTAGCATATAGGAACCCTGCCAACAAGCCACTCTTACAACAAATACAGATCCTAATGGGTATTGAATTGGTATGATATTTGATAAATTTGTTGTTTGAATTTGAAATTTTGCAGGTGCCCCTATTTCAACACATGGACGAGCTGGTTTTGGAAAACATTTGCGAGCGGGTCAAATCGATGCTCTTCACCAAGGGCGAGACGGTAATTTTTTTCACTTAATCTACTGTTATGTACAATTAAATTTCAATAGGCTTGATTTAATCTATTTCATTTCAATAATTTATTTTTTGATTAGATAAGCAGGGTTTTGAAAGGGCCTTGAAACCTTTTACAAATTGAAAGATAGATTATTCAGCTCAACAAAACAACAAAGAACAACAAGACTACACAAAACAACAACCAAACGGAACCACTACAGCTCCATCAAAATGGACCAAAGCACTACACACCCTGCTCAAGGTGGTTTATGCAAAAAAATTTGTTGAACCATTGTACAAGGGTTCATCTCCACAAATCTTTTCATCTTTTTATTGCAAGGAGAAGAACTAGGGCCATTCATAGGACCAACCAAACCAGGAGTATCAATAGAGGGGCCATTAGAATCTTCAACCTAAGGCTTCTGAAAGAGAGTGGTGTGATCTTCCGTAACAGCAAAAATTTTCACTTTTTCCATCTAGACCAAGTGTTGTTTCTTTTTCCTAAGGTAGGTAAAGGAGGCATGACCTACTTTACCACAACAATGGCAAATAATGGGAGAATTTTCATATTCAATCTGCTGCACCCACTTACCAAATCTTGAAGATAAGGTTATCTGAGTAGGGAGAATAAGGTTATTCTCCACTAACACACAAAACCTAGTAGACAATAATTGCTTCATCGATTTCGTGATCTTATCCGTAGAATAGAAATTCCCAAAAGAATTAGCAATACCCATAAAAATCTTTTCATGCTAGAACTCCAAAGGCAGCCCTGACAAACAAACCCAAATAGGAAACTTAAGAGTGTCTGTCATAGGGTTGAAACTAGGAGACCACCTTTGAAGGCAGAGTCCGTTTTAACCAAAAAACCAAGGGCCATTAAGAAGGGCCTTAGAGCAACTTTCTTCACAAGGAAAGGAAAAGAGGAAGAAACTATTTATCATGGTAGTTACCTTGACCTGATCGTAGAACTTCCAAATCCGACAAACCCATCTTCTAACAACATCAATGTTGGGACGAAGGCCACAAAATCCCCCAACCAAGGAGCTCTTAAACCATTCCAAAGTCTCGGAAAAAGTAGAGTTAGGAACATCAAACTCAGCTTGTCCATCCTCCTTATCAGTAATGGGGCAACCATCAAAAACCTCACAGTGGTCAAACCCACCACCATCCTCTAGAGCATGAAGCTCATCCGAAGCAGCCATAGGGGAGGAAGGAAGAACAGTTTGAGTAGTATTCAAACCCTCAGCCCTACAGTCCAACCCATCAATGGGAAGCTTAGCAACTATAGGGGGTAGAGGAAAAACAATAGGGACTTCAAAAGAGGAAGGAGCACCCTCCTTAGCAACAATAGGGAGAAGGAATCCTTTTTTGAGACTAGAAAATAGAGCATTGCCACTAGTTTTCTCAACAGAACTTCTAGCCAAGTTCCCTTGAGTCTTCAGACGGGCCTCCAGAAGGATATCAAGAAGAAGCTCATCCTCCTCAACCGACTCCTCACAGATCCCATCCTTAGGACAATTGAAAGTAGCAAAGGAAGAACCATCAATAGTATCTTCAAAATTAGAGTACAAGAAATCATCCTCATCCCACTCTTGAGCCCACAACTCATCAATCGGGGAGTCAGGGGAGACATTCACACTTTCAGAATCAGCACCAACAGTAGAGCCACTCCCAATAGAACCAAAGCCATCATGGAGCTCTCCAGTCCAGACCCCCTTGAAGCAGCAGGAATAGGAGCAGAAAACACAGGACTGACATTAGCAGTAGGCCTATCTTCATTTGTCCCACCTCTTTCATCCTTGCCATCTGCAGTTTCCTCGATGCTACCTGCAGAAGAGTTTGAAACCCTCCTTTTGTCGTTTCGCTTCCCTCCCTGCTTCCGCTGCTTTTTCTTCCCACTCATGTTTGTTAAAAACATTTCAATAATTTAGTTGACTTGTAAAGGGGCACAGATTTTATATTCCGATTGTGCTTGAGATATCGCACAAAACTTTACATTCAAAAGATTTTTAGTTGCTGATCTTTCTAAATACAAGTTAAGAAGTTATGTAAGAAACGACTCGAGGAAAATTCATCGCTAGCAATTCACTGACGGAAAATTCACTGTCAACAATTCATCATGAGAAAATTCACCGCCACGGAAAATTAACCACCAAAATTTCATGCAATTAATTTTTCGCGTGGTGAATTGTCATGGCAGTGAATTTGCCGTATGTTGTAAGAAACAGAAGGCTAATTATTTGGAAAGAATTTTTCAGAAAATTGTGTAGAAATTGTTTTGTTTTTCAAATAAGATGGGCTAAAACTCATGTTTTAAATTTTTTTTTTTACAATTTAAAAAAAAATTATCTGTAGAAATGGACCTCCTACTAACATAACAGTTTTGAAATTACTTCTACCATTAAAAATTGAAATTGAAATTCATCTTATTTGGAAGGTCTGAACTTTGTTTTGCAGATAGCAAGAGAAGGTGATCCAGTGCAACGAATGCTCTTTATAGTTCGAGGCCACTTCCGCAGCACAAACCAACTAACCAATGGTGTTACTAGCTCTTGCATGTTGGGCCCTGGAAACTTCTGCGGTGATGAATTACTTTCTTGGTGCCTCCGCCGCCCATTCATACAACGGCTCCCTCTCTCTTCTGCAACGATCACTAGCATTGAAACCACCGAGGCATTTGGATTAGATGCGAAAGATATCGTCTACGTCACTCAGCATTTCCGCTATACGTTTCTCAGTGAAAAGCTCAAGCGAACTGCCAGGTATTACTCTCCAGGTTGGCGTACATGGGCTGCAGTAGCAATCCAATTGGCGTGGAGACGCCACAAAGCCCGATTTGCACTCAGTTCCTTATCTTTCATTAGAATGCGAAGACCCCTATCAAGAAGTTATTCTGAGGAAGATCAACTACGCCTCTATGCAGCTCTTCTTGTGTCTCCCAAACCTCATGACGAAGATTTTGTGTTTCCTTCCAATGAATAAATTGAAAACTATATTCAAGCTCTTCATTTATATAAATAACAAGGGCTGTGTTGCAGCTGTAGTCCTGCCAAAAGCTGCAAGCACGGAGCAGAATTTGTAAAATACAAATCTTTGTGGCATGAAAGAATACAGTCTTCTAAGCTGCAAAAGTTCTTACTACAATTTAGGCGTTGTGTTTCTATGATTCAAGAAACTATCATTTAACTTAATCTTGTTGTTTACAATTTTGCAACTAAAACAGAGTTCCAACACCAGAGTTTATCAGTGTCATCTGATATAGTCAGTTATTGGGACAGTCTTTACAATGTTTTTTAAGTAGGCAATTATCCTGCTTCTGCAGCTAAATCTGACTAGATAAATCTGTCCACTTGATAAAAGGCAGCTGGATAAATCCAAGCATGCCAAAACGAAAGTGATATATCTTCTCAACTAGATAAAAATCTTATAATGTTTTACTCATTTAGATAAACATTCTAAAAATAGTAACCATGAATATTAGATCGACGAGTCTAAAACCTGCTTTTATACATAGATAAATTGATACATGTTTATTAAAATTTAGAGCCTTCAAAAACTAAGCCTCCGGTTGTTCATGCCCTTCCCTGAGAAGGCAGGCAATAAATATTTGAGGATTCAGTGATTTTAACTTCCAATTTCTGTACAGGATTTGGAATAGTTAAGCACAGTAGATATTCTATTTTTAGTTATATTGTAAATTGAACAAATGAGCTCAGATTTGTCACTGTCCAAGCTAAAAAAAAACTCGCAGAAATCATCTAAAAGCACTTCTCTTGGAAAATTCGTTATGCATGTGAAATGTGGCAAAATATTTTCTGATTCTTTTGTCATCTTCTAGATACTTTCACTGTAAAAGGAATGTTAAGCTATCCAAATACATAAAAGGTAAACAATCATTCAGTGAAGCCAGTGCAAAGAAAATTAACCTAAGATTGATCAGTTCAATGTTGAACAGAAAACTCTTACTTTATATGTTCCCATTCAAAGATCTCAGAAGATGGTTCAATATCCTGCAAAAGCACCTAACTAGCCATGTTAAAAACTGCATGGGTGTCAATCAATGGCATTATCTGATGGGTCACTTATATGAGTCTGTAACTTTAGAATTTCAAGTTCATCTCTCAATTCTGGGCACATGATGTGCGCAGTTTGGAATATGATGGGATATACCATCTAAGTTTTTACTTAGATACTACTCCTAATGACCTATATGAACAGGGTATCTCTTTTAAGAGTAGGACTGGGAAAGATTAGCTTCAAAATGGCCAAGTTTTCCTTGAACATCTTGACCATTGATCACAGTTACTTTAGATGCCACTACTGTTCAAAAATAGGATACAAGGCCATTACTGCCTAAGACTAGTGCAATATGTTTCTTCAGCAACTGCAAACCCTATCCAGATTCCATAACCATAAAAGCCCAAACAGAGGACTTTACCAGTATGCTCTACACTAAAAACTTGTACTAAAAAGTGGCCATCAATCAGTTATATTCCATTACCCATATAGATATCTAGTATGGTTTGCCCTACGAACTCTTGCCAAAATGTGGGTATGACACAACAGGTGCTAATAAAGGGACTTGTAATAGCCACAATTCATCTAACATCTTTAAATCCTTACCACTTTAGATTTACTAAAAAGTATTAGGGGAGGGGCCTATAGTGGAGCACCCTAACTTCGTATTTCTCAAAATCCTACGTTGAAATTTCAAATCACTCATAATTTTGTACAATAGTTTATTTGGCAACTCACGTGCTTCTATATTTCGTTTTAGGGTCACATCATCAAATATGATGCCACATCAGCATGCTTTTTGTTGAGGTATCCAAAAAGGCCCAAAAAAAAGTGAGAATGATAGTGGTGCACAAAGTCATGTTTTATTGGTGCGTTGATGTGGCATCACATGATTTGTCAGTTTGTGTACTTTATGGATAAAAAGTGTTTTGCAATTGGATATTAAGGTGCTCCATTATGGGACCCACTGAGGCCTACTTCTATCTGCACTATTGAACTCTGCTCCACTATGGGCCCCTCTCCCCTAGCCCATTTAAAGAAAGAAGACCAAAAGAAGAAGTAATACTTTGAGCTTGATATAACAATAGAGTTTATCTTTCATTAAAGCACTTTTTCATTCAAAATAGCAGACATTTAAATCTACATTGTCATTTTAACTGAATTTTTTCTTTGTTACGAATGGAAAAATAATTTAAATGTTTGGTAACTAAAATTCAAAGCTTTACTAAAAGATATTGATAAAGCTATAAATTATAGAATAGCTCTTAAGTGTAGAAGAGAATCATTAGTAAATGATGGTTCTCGAAAAATTGTGCAGTAATTGTAATAAGTTTTCCACTGTTCATGTAGCATTAATATTAATATTGCTTCTAAATTTATTATGTATATTTTTCATTTGATGTAAATAACATTCAATGATCTATTATTAAGAAGAGGACAATGATGGATCATTAAGTGTGATCTTAAGCATCGAATGAAAAATATACACACTAAATCCATAAACAATATTAAATTAATTGTGTAATAGCTACTCTAATCCTCTCCAATATAGATGAAAAACTATTCTTAAAGCCTAATTCTCACTTCTAAAACATTTAACAAAATTAACCAAACGATATACATAGCCAAGTATCACCAGATTTTGGAAACCTAAATTATGTCGATAATGTGTATACAAATTTATTAGAAAGCATAATATCAAACCAAAACTAGTATAGAATGACAAAGCTTTGTCAATATTAAAAATGACTTCCAAGATGCTTTGTATCCTTAAATGGTTGTCACAGTTTCCACCCAAGAACAGCATGCCTCTAGGACTCACAGCTTCCTGTTTCAAAATTTCATTTCTACATTATTAGACATGACCAAAAATTGTATATTATTAGACATGAATGTTTCTAAATAAACAATTTAATCCTAGATCTCTTCGGTCCTTAAAAAACAAAGCATGAATGAGCAGCCCTGCTTACGTGTAAGCATTTTAAAAACATACAGAGCATATATATGATAGAAATATAATAGAGAGGCACAATGAGACTGAGGCTTTTGACAGAAGATGACTTTCATAAGACTAAAAACAAATAAATTTTTGCATGGAATTTTGGGAAAACTTGGTGACGAATTTTTGGGCAAGTAACTCGCCGTTGTTTTTGGAGTATGAGTACTCGCGAGTTCTATGAGTAATTGCAGAGGTTTTCATATATCAATGGTAATTGTATAGATGTTCTTCACCCTTGTAAGCCAAATGTTTCAAAGGCAGTGGACTTTTACACTTTAGATGATATGATGCAATAAGGGGTTCAAAAGATTATCCAACCATGCAACTCACACCAGTAAATACATATGAAACAATAATCCACAAAAAATAAATACAAATTATATCTTGGGAAAACTTTCAATGAGGGGAAAACCTAGCCTCCCAAGGATTTATTACTATATTGATCTCATAAACATGATCACAAGCAACATTTTTTTTTAAATTATAATAAACCCTAACTCACAATAATAGTTTACACAATCAAACACAAATATGAAATTGATCCACAACTTACAGTTAATAGTTTATTATCTAATTCAAATAATATGCTTAGAATATAGCTCAAAAAAGTCCAAATCTATCTTCTATAACAGCTGCTAATTTATATTTAAATCTACAACGATCTACTTCTTAATAAAATACCTTTGAAACATCTCCAAATCTACCTAATATCCACCTTAGAATGTCATGACCTCTTACTAGTTGAAAGGGTATTATTATTTAGACTTAATTAATCAAATTTACATAATGGTGATCATCATGTGAAATCACAATAAGGAATTGTAGGTTTTCATCCTCCAATTCTAGACCTAGAGGGTTTTTGTCACGTTAATTGAACCATAGTTCCATGCTCCACACACCATTGAATTTGATTCCATTTTCCTACAAACATTCGTTGGTCGTTCGACAAACATTTGTCGGACAATCGACGAATTGACGAAAGAATTTCCGTCACCATTTTTTGTCGAAATTCTGATGACGAATTAAACGTCGAAATAAGGACGCAGATTCGTTGGTCATCGGCATCATAAAATGACTTAGATGTTCATCAGAATATCGACGACAACTTCGTGTATCCATTGACAAATTATAACCAAAATGCAATTGCAATGGTTCTTCCGAAGTGTCGAAACAATACCAAAAGTTTGTCGCCATTTCGACGAAATGGGCAAGGAGTTATGACGAAGCCTTCATCGCAGCTATAGCAACTTCGTCAGACCTTTTTGGTGATTCGTCGGTGGCCTTCATCAAAATTGCGACGAAATAATGCAATTTTTTAAAAAAAAATATTTGTTGAAATGTACCATCGCGGAGACTCTTAGCAATGACCACTGAAGCCAACCCATTGGTGAGAGATCAATCATTGAAACATGATAGAAAACTCACTCCGATAGTCCATGTCTTGCCAATGACTTCCGTCGGCAAGACAAATCCAATGTCACGCCGATCTGACCTCTTTAGGAGTTTTAAATAGACCTACACCATGTCATCACGGAGACTTTTGGCAATGACCACCGAAGCCAACCCATTGGTGAGAGATCAATCATCAACATAGGATAGAAAACTCACTCCGATAGTCCATGTCTTGCCGATGACTTCCATCGGCAAGACATATCTAATGTCACACCGATCTGACCTCTTTAGGAGTTTTGAACACTGCTGGTTATCAACAAGACATTCTGAGGGTCTCACCGATTAAACAAGTGTCTAAGAGCAAGTAAACAGATGGAATCTATTAATTTTCTTATTTTGAGGTTCTTTAAATCATAAAATAGATACCATCTTCTTGTGTATAATGTACCTATATTCAGATTTGAATTCGAGACCAATTGTCATTGCACATTCCATTTTACTTGCATAGAGTATTCTATAAGAAATATATTGATAATGCCAAATGATTTATGGTGTTGAACAACTCTACCTATCATCACAGTTCTGTTGTCCCCCCCTAGAGAATTCTGCAATGACAAGTTTACAATACCAAGTCAAATAATATGAAAAAGACTTACTTCCATACAAATTAACTGATTATTCTTATAATGGAAATTGTCTAATCACAACAATAATTCTATGAAAGGTTATCCATGCTTCATAAGAGATGACTGATCATACATACAAATTCCAAGATGCATAGAAAAAATATTACACTTGAGAACAACCAAGGGCTAACAAGGGAAGGAGTTAAGAAATGTTTGGATTGAAGAGAAAATGTGTAGGGAAAATGTTGAGCAGTGTCAAGAGAACAAAGCTTGTAGAACATATTCTTGACCTAATCAAGCTCTTGAACAACTTAAAAAAAGTTAAAATACTAACACATACATGAGACACGTAATGAACTTCCAATATCTGCTATCTTTTTCATTAATGCAGAGGTAGGTAAAGAACACTATTCATAGTCTAGTAAATTATGTTCATAATTTGTGTTCAATGGGCCTTAGTTTTATCATTATACTGCCCATCTAATACCATATTTTAATCCAGGGTTCAACTATCTTAGATCTAAAGAAGCACCTTTAATTAACCATTTAAAGTACTATAAAATAAGGTAAGACTTTTACTTGAGAAAGATTGGGTACACTTGTAGGATTAAAGTTCTCGTAATCATCAAGATTTATTGGCACACAGACACAACCTGCAACATATGAAGTAATGAATGACTACAAGTTAGTGAAATGGTCTTTAATATGTGATTGGTTTGCAAATTGATTGGTAGAAAATAAGGTTACAAATAGATCTACATAAAAAATTATGAGGACAATCTACTGTAATCATCAAAATAGATGAAAAGTGCAAAAGAAAAAGCTGAGCTACATCTCCAGAGCCTAAAAAAACACATGCAAGAAACATAAAAAAAAGAACAAATGAGTTTTTGGATGAATACAAAATGGTGCCTTTAGCAAGCGATTCATATGCTTTCACACTTGACAGGACATTAAGAATATTTTAGTCTTCCTTTGTGAAATTAACTACTTACAGAAAAAACCTAGAAACCAATATTATATACCTCCATGTCTAGCCGAGGGTAGGTATAAGATAAAAAAAATCCTCAATGCAATGCCGAAAAATATCAATGTGTGTGTAGGTTTGTATTACTTAAAATATCATTTCACTGCCTAAGGAGAAATAGCAAAGTGATGTTTTAAATTTTAATCTTCACATAGGCTCCCTTATTGCTACACATGCATATACAAGCATTATTCAAGCTCTAAACTATTCAAATATTAAGGATTTAATTAGCTATAAGATGGAAAGTTGTTGTTTAGACATGTTGATGACGATTTTGGCACCACAACAATGCAAGCAAAATATTGCTATCCTGCTTCTCCTGAAAGAGAAAGGCAATACATGGATGCCTTAGCTCCCAGGGTCTTGGTAGTTGGGTCTCAACTGTGCTGATGTTGCTCAGTGGCCAATGCAACAGTAATATTCAAGGGGCTTGCTGGTGTTAGGGTTCTGGATTGCTCCAAGATCAAACATGAAATAAATCCTATACTAACCAGGGGTTTTAAAGAAATATAAAAAGATAGACCAGGGTTTTGAGACAACAAAGAACAATAGTTCATCCAACCTTAACCAGACTTTGCTAACTTCAAGGAATTTGCTAACTAAAACTGAAGAATAGAATTAACTTGTGATTAACACACAGTATCATTCATTCACAGTGCTGATTTTAACAACTGATTATAAACTACCATTTAAGTAAAACATAAAATGCGATTCCATTCCTTGAAAGCCTTCAAAATCAAATGATTAACTTTGAGATAAATACAGTTCTGGAACACAATATGAAGTAGATTCGAATTTGGTTGCTTCTACTGTGGGTGAGACAGGTAAGCAACATTTACAAATCTGGCACAATCACCAGTGTACAGAGAAATCTGTGTCTTCAAATTGCTTCCATTTATACTAGGAGAACTTTGAAAATACATTACAACTTATACCGAAATCTAACTGCTAACCAAGAAGGCAAGAGAAGCTCTCATTACTAAGAATCAAGATGCAACTCGATCTCCTTCTGCTAGCTCACTAACTCCTAACAGTTCTAGCTCTAAATAATTCTCTAAAACCTAGAAGTTCTAATCTAGCCGTTCTAACATTAAAAATTCTGGAACCCTCCTCTTTTACAAAGAGGCAAGAATGCCATATATATGCCTTTTCCTGAGAAGAATGTCAGCCCCCATTTTTAGGGTTTTACAAAATATCCGTTGTGTCAGAGGGTTGGCGTCTAGATCTTTTCAAGGCAGTCGGTTCTGTAATAAATCCGAAGCCTTGCTGTCCTATGTCGGTGAAGATTGCCTCCTAGAAAGGTCTGTAGATCTTTTACAGCTATCGCACTTATTTCCGACCTCTGTGTCCATTTTCAAAATCCAACGGAGCTGCTTTGAGTGCCCCAAAATATCACCATTAATGCTGAGCTACCCCTGTCAGTAGATACCAGCTATCCATTTGACTCACGGCTTTATCTTCTTCCTTTTGCGCTCTTCCCACTCCAGATCCGCTCTTTCGCAAGTTGTCGGTGTAGATCGGGCCAGTCAAAGAGACGCTTCGACAAGCTACAAAGGTCATACCAATCTTGAAAAGGCCATTGGCAAGACTGCATCCATTCGGCATGACCACACGACGAAGGCTTTCTCCCAGTGAGCCCTATTTCTTCTCGTGGGGTTCCCCTCCAATCGGCAGGACATTCGCCTTCGACAAGACGTCATGGCGGGCGCTAAGAGTTACAACGATATGTTCCTTCATTGGCGGGTTCGTTGCCATCGGCCAAACTAACATTAGTCGGGAAGACGTTCCAGCGAATTCAATGCGTCACACCGAGGGTACGAAATACGTCGGCGAGACCCCATCGGGTCAGCAAGACCTTTCGCTGAGATCTGCAAGAAATATCCTTGTGCACACGACTTGATCCTGCAAAACAAGGTCATGGTTAAAATGATACATTAATATCATGCCCTTTACCAAAAAGAAACTTAACTCCAGCAGAGGCGGAACCAAAATGGGACCGGGACTGAGAAGCAAAATTAAACAAGTCCAGGCGGAACTAGGATTAGGACCAAACAGGCCCAAAAAAGACACCACGCCAAAACTGGCGAGGTCGGAGCCAAAAAGAAACTGGAACTGGGACCGAAGTTGGGATGGGGATGAGCCATGGAACTAAACAACATTTCTGAGATCATACCTCGTCGTGGCTCCGCTCCCGCAAAGGAAACCAAACACGAGGGACAGGAAATAAAAACACACGGCGGAACCGGAACCGGAATTGGGACAAAACACGAACTGAAAACTTTTTCAAGTTTCAAGTTTGGATTCCATTCCAAACCCACCTCCGACAACACCCACAAAGACAAGGAAAAGTAAAGGGAAAAGGGAGGGAAAACCCCCATGACGAAACAAAAAAAGAAAGAAAAGGGAAAGAGAAGGAAAACAAGCGGAAGCGGGATCAGAACGGAAGGTGAACCTGAAACTTGAAAAAGGTTCGAGGTTCGGATCCCGTTCCAGTTCTGAGCCCGCCGAAAATAAAAATGAAAAAGGTGCAAGGAAAAGACCAAAACGACGAAACCGGGATCAAGGAAGAAAGAGACAACATAACTTGGAAGGAATCCCAAGTTCGGAATCCGATCCGGTTCCAAGCCCTCCAAAAACAGAGAAAGGAATGCCTAGGGTCAAAACACCCAGGCACCGTAGACAAAAAAACCAACAACGACTAACAAAAGAGAGAGAAAAGCAAAAGGGCGGAGTTCGGGCCGGGATGGAACCCGAACGAGAAGCTCCTTCAAAAATTTAACATTTGGATTTGGACTCGGACCCGACTCCAAAAAGAACAAAAGAAACAAAAACAAAGGTCTGTCGGAACTGAAACCAGAGAAGGAACAAGACCCAAACTTTTAGAAGGAATTTTCAAGTCCGGTATTGGTTCCGGTTCCGGTTCCGGTTCCGACAGAACTCAAAGGAAAAAATACGTAAGGTAGAAAACCTAAAGGCCAAAGAAACCAGAAGAGAAAAGGGGACCCATTTTGATCTAGATCAAAGTGGGGTGGTTAGGCAAGGCATAACAAATGGCGACTCAGTTGGGAAAATGGTTTAACTATTTTCATGAATCTGAAGGATTCAGCTACCCAGAACTCTGGTTCATGAACATTACAACTCCAGTTGGGTCAGCTATAATCAGCAAGGTAGAGCTAGAATCTCAAATGTAAGTTAATCAACGGCTACCTAGAATCAATGTGTGTGCTTGAATGTGCATCACTCTTCCTACGAAGTTTCTTCATCTTTTGGACAACAATGTGTAAGATTTGAACTACATGAGTTGATTTCCTTCGTGCAATGATGTCCTGGGCATTGCTCTGCTACCAATCAGGTGTCCATAGCCTCGACGGAGATACCTCTAGTTCTCTCACAGCATTGCTCTATTGCTAGTCAGGCATCCATAGCCCCGGTAGAGATACTGGAATTACCCATTCATATTGAATCCTCTTTTCTTTTCCTCATTCTTTCCTTTTCTCTTGAAGTTTCAGACATCTTAGTTAATTTTTTTTTTTTCAATATGTCAGATATTAATATCTGATCTGGGTTGAAAACTACAATGGACCTCATAACAACACTTGGAAGTCGGATTTTTCACTCAAATCTTACAACACTGCCATCCTAGGACAAATACACTACTAAAAGAGGAGATGATTTTTAATGATTTGTGACAGATTCAGGGGAATTGATGAAGGATTTCTTACTTGGCACCTTGCTTTCAAAACTTTCCACAAATTTTATTGATAACAAACATAAAACAAAGGATCAAGGACATAATCATCCGACCAGAAGACTTGAAAATATCTAAACCACTTCTCTCCTAATGACCATCGCATGCTTCAGATAACAACCCACAGCTTCAGATAGAAAGAAACAAATCAACCCCAAAAGAAAAATAAACAACAAAGGAAAAACAAATAAAAGGACCGAAAGAGAGAACAAACAAAAAGAAAATTATTTACACAAAGAGCAGCAGACAATGCACAGAGACTATTTACAAGTAGAAATTATTTATACAAATGCACTACATAGCCAAATGCCAACTTCATGATTCAAAATAGTGTTTAAGAAACTGTCCATTGATAGGCAGGGGGACAGGTTCTCCAGTTAAACTACTCAATCGGAAAGCATTTTCTCCTAAGATCTCAACAATCTAATAAGGACTTAGCCAAAGTTTGTCAAATTTTTGATGACTGCCTTTCCTTTCACTGGCTTTGTCCCATAATAATACGAGGTCAGATATCCTAAAAGTTTTGATTTTGGCTCTTTTGTCAAACCAATGTTTGACAATAGCCTGGTGCCCAAAGAATTATTGCAATGCAACATCTCTCTGTTCTTCTAATTTCAACAAAACAGCTAATCTGACTTCTATCCTATTGTCACTGGAGTAAAATTTCTGCATGAATTCAAGGATAGGTATTTGCAGATGGATAGGAAAGACAGACTCTTGGCCATATACCAGCTTAAATGGTGAGGTGTTTAAGGCAGCCTTAATCCTAGTCCTATCTGCCCATAATGCGAATCTAAGCTGGGTGTGCCAGTCCCTAGGGTTATGCTCTAACAGTTTCTTAACCACCCCTAAGAGATTCTTATTGGTAGACTTTGCAACTCCATTGCCTTGCGGATAATAGTTTGAGGAATACTTCAAGACGATCTTGTGTTCATAGGCCCAAGAATTAAACTCAGCAGAAGAAAAAGCAGAACCATTATCACATACCAAAGCGAAGGGTACCCCAAACCTCGTAGTGATGCATTCAGTGAGAAACTTGATCACTACCTTGGTTGTGTTGTTCTTACAAGGAATGGCCTCTGTCCACCTCGTACAGTAATCAGTAGCAGTCAAGATAAACTTATGTCCTGTAGAGGAATTCAGGTTAATCACTCTAATGAAATCCAATGCCCATTGGGCAAATGGCCTTACCTCGTAGACTGGCTGCAATGGCATGGCTACATGACGTTCCCTTGGTGCAGAAACTTGGCACGTGTGACATGTTCTCACATGCTGATGTGTGTCCTTGAATACATAAGGCCAGTAATAACTAGATCGGAAGATCTGGTGTGCCAGTGAATTTGCAGATCCATGACCCGTTCCATGTTTCCCATGAAACTCAAAGATCGCCTGTTTAGCCTCTTGATGATCAAGGCATCTCAGGTATACTCCTTCAAAATTTCATCTGTATAACAATTGTCCTTTGAGCATGTAATGGGAAATTTTCAATCTTACCTAGGGCTCTCCTCTGAATTGCGTTCATTCCCTCTGGACACCGGTTATTGAGCATGAAACAAATGAGATCAGCATACCACGGGTCATTTAAGAAGGACTGAGTAGTATATTGTTGACAAAAGACATTACCAGCATTAGCCATGGATTCAGACAAACCAATACCTCAGACGAGTTTCATAGGGTGTATCTCTAAATCAAACTCTTGCAAGATGGCCATCCACTTCCCTCTTCTTTCTCCCAATTCGCTTTGCATTAGTAAAGACTTGACAGCAGCGTCATGAACTACAACAATAATTTGGCTTCGAAGGATGTAGTGCCTGAATTTTTTAACAGCTCAGACTAGTGCATAAGCTTGCTTCTTAAGAGGTGGGTATCTAATTTCTATGTTTTTGAAGGAAAAACTCATGAAAGCAATCGGCCTCTCCTCCGACTCTTCTCCTTGTTGAGTTAATACGGCCGCACACGAGTGTTCAGAGGCAAAAGAATAAATATAAAACGGCCTCAAGTAGTCAGGGCTAGTGAGGACTGGAGCTTCCGAAATGGATCGCTTGGCTTGATGAAATGCAGCCTTTGCCTCATCATTCCACTCTATTTTGGCATCCTTCCTCATCATCTCATTCAAGGGCTTCACGATTTCTACAAAGCCTGTGATAAACTTCCTCACGAAGTTGATCTTTCCAAAGAAGGATCTCATCTCCTTCTTGCTTCCTGGCATGGCTATCTTAAGGATGGACTCAACTTGATCTGGGTTGATGGATATTCCTCTTTCTGAAATTATGTGTCCCAAGAGCTTCCCTTCGGAAACCCCGAACACACACTTTTTGGGATTTAAGGAGACTCCATACTGGATGCATCTCTCAAGAACTTTGGCTAAGTTTGCTGCATGGTTCAGTCGATCCTTGGAGAACATTGTCATGTCATCCATGTAAACAATAATGCATTTTCCAATTAGATCCTTGAAAGCTATGTCCGTAGCACACTGGAAAGTTGCTCCGACATTTATCAGGCCGAATGGCATCCTTCTATATGCAAACGTCCCCCACTTGGTAGTGAAAGCTGTCTTCATCCTATCTTCAAAGTCAACCATTACCTGATTGTATCAAGAGTAACCGTCTAAGAATGACATCATCTATGCTCCATTAACAGTCTGTAATACCTCATCCAGGGAAGGGAGTGGGTAGTTATCCTTTTTGGAGGCTCTATTCAGGTTTCTGAAGTCAACACACAACCTAATCTCCCCGTTCTTTTTACGGATTGGAACTAAGTTAGCCACCCATGTTGAATGGTGCACAGGGAAGATTATCCTTGCAGACAACAATTTTTGAACCTCTTTATAAATCAATGGTTTGATCAGAGCATTGACCGGGTGCTGCTTATGTCTGAAGGGTTTAGCTTCGGGCTTCAAGGGAATAGTGTGAGTCATAATAGAAGCATCAAATGTCTGGAGGTCCTCATACCCCCAAGCAATCACAACAATATCCTTTTTAAGTGCCATCAATATGTCTTCTCTAATTGCTTCAAGGCAGGCCTTCCCTATGTAGAAATTCCTTTCAGGGCTAGAATTAGCCAGGTTGACTGTCTCATATTCGCCTCCCTTTTCTTCAGCTGATACCTTCTCTCGAGCTCTTGGGTCTAAGTCAAATATCCTCTCCAAATCCACCATTCCCTTGGGAACGCTATTACTTTTTAAATTAAGGACCCCTTTCATATCACATTCCTCAGGGCTCTAATCCCCTTGGTCTTTGTTGGATTCATCAATAATTTTCCCCTCAAAGACATCTGAGCTAGCTAAGAAGGCCAGAATGTGTCGATCATCATCAAAGACCTGGAAATTCTTAATATTATCAGGAACTGCTGGGGTGGACATCAGTTCCACTAAAAATATTTTAAACTTGGACCCTTGCATAGGTTCCAAGGTGCTTGCAGCAACAACTAATGAATCGACTACCTGATTTTCTTCTCTAGGGATTAAGCTGATCCCAAAGGCATCAAAGTCTTTGATCAGGTTCCATACCCTATTTTTGTATGCTACCAACCTTCTGTTGTGACATGTATATTGACTGTGGACCTGCTTGACCACAATTTCTGAATCTCACTTAACCACCAAGGCAGTGACCTTCTTGTGTGCAAACATCAGTCCTCTTGCCAGGGCTTCATATTCAGCTATATTATTAGTACACCTGAATTGCAACCTGTAAGAAGCAAATAAAACTTTCCCTTTTGGGCTGGTTAGTACAATTCCCACACCACAACCAGTCTTGGATTTGGATCCATCAAAGGTGAGGGTCCACAACTGATCACAAGCAGGGGCTAATCCTTTTGAAGTTTTCATGGATATTTGAATAGGATTAACCAAAGGTGGGACTTCTTGATCTCTTGGACCCGACATAGGAAAAGGATCCTCTATAATCTTTTTAGGTATACCTTCCAATTCTTCCTCAATTGTATCATTTGACCTATGGTTATCTTCCTGGCATTCACTTGTCCCTTTGGTTGTTTCCTGGGGTTTCGTTTCATTTGTAAGCACAAGGGTGTCAAGCATATCTTGGGGTTGCTCCTCATCAGTGTACTAATTCAGACGTGTTTAGAGTAGGTTTGATTGAAGCAAGGATTTCTTCTGCAAGTATTGTATCCCTGGTTAACATGGTCGCTTCCTTGGCCTTAAATGAGAAGCAGTTTGTAATGGTCTCAGGGAAACTTGAGCTAGCTTCCTTAGTTTGGGCAACATGCTTTAAAATGTCGATGCAAGGTTGACAAATCAATTCAGAGTGGCTTTGATAATGTACCTTGCACCAATTAGGAAGTAGGAGACTTTGCAAATCTATATCTGCCCCTAAGACCAGTTGATCTTGTTGCAGTTTTCTGACTAATGCTTGCTGATTTTTGTCAATCACAAGATCAGGGGGCTTTTGTATGGGCTGTTTTTTAGGATAAAAAATAGAAAAGGTTAAAGCTTCTCCTTTTTTATACACACCTATCCCAATTTCGAAATAGGCTACCTCATTGTGACAATCATATTCAGTAATGATATGCTTGAGGCAAGGCTCACTTTCAATCCTGATCTGAGTTGGGATCCCTCTCCATGGTAGCCACATATGTGAAAAGTCAAGGGAGAGGTATCCTCCTAGACTCTTCATCAGATCTTTGCTTAGTAGCATACCATAGGTCTTGAGAATGTCTGCCACTTGAATATCTATGTTTGTTAGGATCCTAGGGTTAGATCCTACTTGAACATGTATGTTTCTTAATTCCCCCACCACATTAACCTCTGTTTTGTCAAGTTGAATGACCTTCTTATTTATCTGACTAGGGTCCAATCCTAACTTCTTATACACAGAAAATGGCATGACATTTCTTGAAGCCCCCGAGTCCAATAAACAGTTATGCAAATTCTTGCCTGAAATCCTTAAAATTAAAAGGAAAGGTGGAGTACCCACCTTGTTTCTGTATAAGGTTGCATTCACGTCCCCATCAGGTGTCACCTTACTCTTTCCTTTCAACTTGTTGGCTTGCTCTAAGGCTCTTAGCACTATTCCCCTTTGGGTAGGGCACCACTTTAGGATGTCAAAATATGACAAGGAAGTTTTCTATTTCTGCATCACCTTTGAAAATGCCAAAGGAATTACCCTTATTATGAAAATCAGGTAGGCCTTGTGGTGGAGGAGGATTATTATCAACGCCTTGATTTGGGGGCATCATGTGGTTAGGAGGTGCTGATGTAGTGAATGGCCCCTTACTTTGATTTCTAAGGAAGTGTCCTCCCTTTTTCTAAAAAGCTTGGGCATCATATGAATCCTCCTCTGGTTCATTCTCTTCTTGCCTTGGGAATGAAGGTTCCTCTTCAAAAATGTCATAGGTCATTGCACTATCCACTAAGTCACCTCCTTTGTGTGAATTCCCCTAGAATGTGTGGGCATCTTCGTGTGCCATCTTAACAACTTTCTCCATCTGAGGGAAATTTACCTTAGAATGGGTTGCAATATCATGCAATCTACACCAATTGGTCATGAAGTTGAGGTCAGCCACGTTTGTAGTATGTGCTCTCTTCTCATTTGCTTGATAGCTTTGAGGAAATCCACCATTGTTAGGCCCTGTATTCCATTGCTTGTTGTTGTTCGGCCTTTGGTTGTACCCTCTGTTTTGGTTTTGGTAACCTCTTTGGTTGTAGTTATTGTTATTCTAATAGGTACCCTGGTTGTTGCTGTTTTGGTTAGGGTAATTCCCCTAGTTTTGGGAAGGGTTCAATTGAAGTTGAGCCATGTCATTAGTGACTTGGGACAATGTTTTCTTCAAGGTTTCTACTTCATTGGTAAGCTGAGTAGTCTTTTCACTTTCAACAGCCTTAGCAATAAGTGGCTGATCAACATGGCTAGTGGTTCCAACTTGGTTATGAAGGCTTTGGGGACCTTGAGGGATCTGTGGTTGTTGAAAAGGGTCAGGGGTCCTATTAGCAAAGAAAGGAATAGGAGGTTGAGTATGCAATTCAGACCTAGGCCCATAGTGGGAAGGAGACACTCCTGGAACAGTATTGAATAAATGGGGTGTACTAGGCATCTGATACCCTATTAAAGGAAAAACTCCCCCCAAACCTAGTTGAAAGTTGGTCTATTGCTGCAACTTAATGGCTAAATGATAAACCTTGGATAGGGTATCAATATCAGCTGGCAAATAAGTTCTTTGTAAGAACAATACAAGCAAAGGGTCTATAACCCTAAAGTATGCCTAAATGGCATTGTCCTCAGTAACTAGATAGGGATCCTGCAGCCTCCTATACATTCTTTGGAACCTGGTATTGAACAAGGGTAGGGATTCACATGGCTCCTTCCTAATGGTGGTGAATTGGTGATACAGAAGGGTTGGGTCCACAAAGACTCTAAACTGATTGATGAAAGCATTTTCCAAATATGTCCAGGATAGAATAGAGCCTTGAGGAAGATTAAGATACCAGTTATATGCCATGTCCCCTAAGGAATAAGGGAACAACTTGCAAACTACATCATGATGAGCTATTTGAGCTCGGGTACAAGCATCCCTTAAAGCATGTATGTGTTCTTAAGTACTCCTTAATTAACCATGGATGTATTTAGGGCAGAACTTCTTAGGGTTCTTAGGCATGTTGTGAAAACCTCCAGGGATAGTCCCCAATGGAGAGGGATTATTTTGAAAAAATGCCATTGGTGGCGGTGGTTGAGCTAGCTGTTGTATGGGTTGAATCAGCTGTGATGAAAATTGAGATGAATTGGCAGGTGGATTAATGGGTATCCACTGGGGTATTGGTGAAAATCCTGGTGGAGTGAGCAAAGCTGATAAGGGTGGAATAATGGTTGCCCCATTTCTGTGATGCTTATGTCTTGTTGGGGTCTTGAGTTCTATGAAGGATGATGGATTCCTAGTTGATCGAAGAACTCTATGGGGCCTTTTTGGGGAGAAAAACCTAGTTTTATCCAGCTTGCCCTTCTAGGCCCTCCTAGCGCCAATTCCTGTTGATGGCAATTTTGGCACCATAACAATGCAAGCAAAATATTGCTATCCTGCTTCTCCTAAAAGAGAAAGGAAATACATGGATGCCTTAGCTCCCAAGGTCTTGGTAGTTGGGTCTCAACTATGCTGATGTTGCTTAGTGGCCAATGCAACAGTAATATTCAAGGGGCCTGCTGGTGTTAGGGTTCTGAATTGCTCCAAGATCAAACATGAAATAAATCCTATACTAACCAGGGGTTTTAAAGAAATATAAAAAGATAGACCAAGGTTTTGAGACAGAAAAGAACAATAGTTCATCCAACCTTAACCAGACTTTGCTAACTTCAAGGAATTTGCTAACTAAAACTGAAGAATAGAATTAACTTGTGATTAACACACAATATCATTCATTCACAGTGCTGATTTTAACAACTGATTGTAAACTACCATTTAAATAAAACATAAAATGCGATTCCATTCCTTGAAAGCCTTCAAAATCAAATGATTAACTTTGAGATAAATACCGTTCTGGAACACAATATGAAGTAGATTAGAATCTGGTTGCTTCTACTGTGGGTGAGACAGGTAAGCAACATTTACAAATCTAGCACAATCACCAGTGTACAGAGAAATCTGTGTCTTCAAATTACTTCCATTTATACTAGGAGAACTTTGAAAATACATTACAGCTTATACAAAAATCTAACTTCTAACCAAGAAGGCAAGAGAAGCTCTCATTACTGAGAATCAAGATGCAACTCTATCTCCTTCTGCTAGCTCACTAACTCCTAACAGTTCTAGCTCTAAATAGTTCTCTAAAACCTAGAAGTTCTAATCTAGCCATTCTAACATTAAAAATTCTAGAACCCTCCTCTTTTACAAAGAGGCAAGAATGCCATATATACGCCTTTTCCCGAGAAGAATGTCGGCCCCCGTTTTTAGGGTTTTACAAAATATCCGTCATGTCAGAGGGTCGGTGTCTAGATCTTTTCAATGGAGTTGGTTGTATAATAAATCTGAAGCCTTGCTATCCTATGTCGGTGAAGATTGCCTCCTAGAAAGGTTTGTAGATCTTTTACAACTACCGCACTTATTTTTGACCTCCGTGTCCATTTTTGAAATCCAGCGGAGCTTCTTTGAGTGCCCCAAAATATCACCATTAATTATGAGCTACTGCTGTCAGTAGATACCAGCTATCCATTTGACTCATGACTTTATCTTCTTCCTTTCGCGCTCTTCCCACTCTAGATCCGCTCTTCTACAAGTTGTCGGTGTAGATCGGGCCAGTCAGAGAGATGCTTCAACAAGCTACAAAGGTCATACCAATCTCGCAAAGGCCATTGGCAAGACTGCATCCATTCGGCACGACCACACGGTGAAAGCTTTCTCTTGGTGAGCCCTATTTCTTCTCGCGGGGTTCCCCTCCAATCGGTAGGACATCCACCTTCGACAAGATGTCATGGCGGGCGCTAAGAGTTATAGCGATATGTTCCTTCATTGGCGGGTTCGTTGCCATCAACCAGACTAACATTAGTCAGGAAGACGTTCCAACGAACTCAACACATCACACCGAGGGCTCGAAATACGTGGGTGAGACCGCATCGGGTCAGCCAGACCTTTCGCCGAGATCTGCAAGAAATATCCTTGTGCACACGACCTGATCCTGCAAAACAAGGTCATGGTTAAAATGATACATAAATATCATGCCCTTTACCAAAAAGAAACTTAACTTCAACGGAGGAAGAACCAAAATGGGACCGGGACTGAGAAGCAAAATTAAACAAGTCTAGGTGGAACCAGGATTGGGACCGAACATGCCCGAAAAAGACACCACGCCAAAACTTGCGGGGTTGGAACCAAAAATAAACTGGAACTGGGACTGGAGTCAGGATGGGGACAAGCCACGGAACTAAACAACATTTCTGAGATCATACCCCATTGCGGCTCCGCTCTCGGAAAGGAAACCAAACACGAGGGACAGGAAATAAACACATGGCAAAACCGAAACCGAAACCGGGACAAAACACGAACTAAAAAATTTTTCAAGTTTCAGGTTCAGATTCTGTTTTGAACCCACCTCCGACAACACCCACAAAGACAAGGAAAAGTAAAGGGAAAAGGGAGGTAAAACCCCCACGATGAAACAAAAAAAGAAAGAAAAGGGAAAGAGAAGGAAAACATGCGGAAGCGGGATTGGAACAGAAGGCAAACCTGAAATGATCCCGATCTGGTTCTGAGCCCGCCGAAAATAAAAATGAAAAAGGTGCAAGGCAAAAACCAAAACGGCAAAACGGGGATCGAGAAAGAAAGAGACAACAGAACTTGGAAGGAATCCCAAGTTCGGAATCCGATCTGGTTCCGGGCCCGCTGAAAATAGAGAAAGGAATGCCTAGGGTTGAAACACCCAGGGCACCGTAGAAAAAAAACCAACAACGACCAACAAAAGAGAGAGAAAAGCAAAAGGGCGGAGTTGGGGCCGGGATGGAACCCGAACGAGAAGCTCCTTCAGAAATTTAACATTTGGATTCGGACCCGGACCTGACTTTGAAAAGAACAAAAGAAACAAAAACAAAGTTTTGTTGAAACCAGAACCGGAGAAGGAATAAGACCTGAACTTTTAGAAGGAATTTCCAAGTCCGGTATTGGTTCTAGTTCCAGTTCTGACATAACTCAAAGGAAAAAATGCGTAAGGCAGAAAACCTAAAGGCTACAAAAACCAAAAGAGAAAAGGGGACCCATTTTGATCTAGATCAAAGTGGGGTGGTTAGGCAAGGCATAACATGACATAATCCATCATCTTTTACATATCCTTATTCACTCCTAGCGCTTCAGATAAATTTGTGTAAATGAGACAGAAATGTGAATATTTTATGAAAAAAAAAATTCTTAAAAGGAGGGGGGAGAGAGCAAAGGGTAGGAGGCAAGAGAATACTTGAATGTATAGAAAAGTATAACATTTTGATCATTATAATAATGAAAAGAATCTTAAGTTTGAAACATTAATATTATTTAGAACATTTATGATCAAGAATGAATGTAAGTAGAGAAATTTTTGCAACCTGTAGATGGTACACAATTTCATGGTTAAGTGGAAGCCTCCCATCAACAACAAGATCCAAATATCCATGTATCTATCTCAATCGAGCCTCTAAACCCTTTAGAGCTTTCAATTTTTCCGCTAACCTGTTATGCACAAAAGTCAAATTTTAGAGTTATGTCACCACTAAAAATAGAAGAAATAGAGCTTTGAAACCAAATCCACACACAACACAATGTGGTATTCATACAAAGCCATACAAAAAAATTAAACTCAGAACATTGGAATGGAAACAACTTCAAATTATGATGTAGAGCATGGATTCAGGGTATAAAAATCATTTTTCTGCCACTATAGTGAAAAGTTAGCACTTTCTTTCATCTTTGCATATTGGTTTGATGCTTCAAACAATGCATTTCTTATATTGAAAAGTGAATTACCTTATTGAGCTTCTCTTTGTTTTGAGAATAGTTTAATATTCTCTACTTAATAGGCCAACCACGTGATGGTGGAAGCTCATTTGGCCCCTCCCCCCCCCCTCACATCACTCTCAATTCCCCATACCCAATCATATGACATTAATCATTCATTCATCCATTAATAACATATAACATTCATTCATTAACATATAAAATTCATTAATTAACATATTCACATTCATTCATTAACATATAATATTCATTCTTTTAGTTTTTACATATTATCAAAAATATGGTTGTCATGATATAATTACAATCACTTTTTTGTTTGTTTCTTTTTTAAAGCTAGAAAAATCAGAAGTGGAGTATCATTTTCTAAATCATTTGTCCCCCCTTTAGTTGTTCTGCCCTCTGCTCGTGATCTTAATGTACACCTACTCATCTGCTCAGGACATGGACACCACTGCAAGGGGGGTTTGCTACAATAACAAAGAAATGTTAAATTGATATGTTTTATTATTATTGTTACAAATATTTCATTAATTAAAAGAACATTATAGTGGTTCTCTTTACTTGATGGGTCCACATCATATTCCTGAACTTTTGTTATAGACTCATGCTTAAGATGTTGAACACCCTCTAAATCCTGATCTGCAGTTGAAACATGAAAGGTTACATTAATTAATACACCAATTGAAATTAAATATGTTTAAAAGAACATTAGAGTGGTCCTCTTTACCTAATGGGGCCACTTCATGTTCCTGATATTCTCTAGCCTAATCATGCACAACACGTTGATCACACTCTACATGCTCTAAAGTTGAAATACGAAAGGTTACATTAATTAATACACCAATTGCAATTAAATATGTTAAATTTTTTTTTAGAGTGGTCCTCTTTACCTGATGGGGCCACATCATGTTCCTGATCTTCTCTAGCCTGATCATGCTTAACATGTTGATCATGCTCTACATGCTCTAAAGTACTAGGATGCACACCATGACCTTCATCTGCAGGTTGTACTCCACCCTCACCAGGCTGCATTCCAATGTCATGTGTAGTATTATCATTGCTTGAATGTTTAAAACAAATAGGCATGTAATTACTTTATGGTCGAAATTAATATTGAATAGATTGCAAAAGTATTCAATTTTAAATAAACTTTATTGAGTTTATTTACCTGCGTGTCAGATGTAGTGGAAGATTGTGTTTGCCCAGTCAAGACTCTTAGGCGTTCAACCACAACTCCATAATCTTGCTGAAGGCAATCTTCAGGTCCTCTTCTATGGGAACTCTGTTGAATTTAGAGCCCTACATTTTTGCATAAGATCATGAATTTTTCTTCTATGGTGTGATAAAACCAAAATTGTTTTCAATTTATTATTTGGATACAATATTTCATTTATTGATACTTACAATTCATGCGACTAATTTCATATAACCACCAGAGCCAAGTTTGTACTGCCTGTGTTTTTCTAGTCTTTCCTTTGTTGCCTTCGATGTGTCAGGTAGCCTATGAAAAGTTTGAAATACATTAGATTATGTAAAAATAAAAAGTAATCAATATATAATTACATTGTTGATAGTATCATATACCTTCCTTGGCCTAGTGGTGTCTTTCCTTTTTTCTTTTCAGCCTTCTCTTTTCCATGCGACACCAGGTCCTTCCACTCCCTCTCCAGAATCATGGGGGGACACTTGTACTTTTTGTTCTTCTATAAATGTGACCTATATTGGTCCCTCACATACTTTAGATAGGTACCAGCTTTCTTCAGGACCTTGGTTCGGTTGAATGTTTTATCACCGAAAAACACAACTAAACGGTTAATGAGCTCATCTTTTAAATCTTGATTTTGGGCATTCCATCGTGTATGTATGGTGGGCCCGAATAGCTCCAATGTAATATCATTTAGATGTTTATAAAAAAAATCATTTCCTGCAAAATGATCATGGGATCAATAGTCTAAAAAGAGCGATCAATAAGTAAATTTCAATTAGATTATATATAATAATAATTAAATTTTTTTAAAGTACTTGGAACCTTCTCTATCTTTATGGGAATGAAATCCTCGGTCACCACAAATGTGACCAACAATGTTCCCGTACTAGTAATACGGGAAGACCTAGGAAATGCTACTAAAATATCGCTAGTACTAGTGGCCTCTGCATCCCCAGGTACATGTCTTGACACATGTTTTGGCATGTGTTCGCTGCCAGAGAGTGCACTAACGGATGCCTGCATGGTATGTGTTGTTGACATTTCAGACGACAATATAGGCATGGATGATGGGGTTAGATGATGTGATGTATGCGCAGGAAGATCAAGATGGACACTTGTACCAACCCCTACTCCTCGGGCAACACTTGCAGTACCTTGATCATGGCCAGGAGCATCATGAGGACGTAAAAAATCTTGTAAAAATAAGACATATTTTAGTTCATGACATAAAAAGAGTACAAAATATAAAACCATGAATGAACTTATGTTATAATTAAAGACCTCATGACAACTTACTTGCAAGTTTTGTGATCTCTCAGTCAATATTTTAATCCTCTCTTATCTCATCTATTTGAGGCACTATGAATAACAACTTAAGGATTTCTTCATTGCATTTATTTATGTCTTCCTTATCATATCGAGAGGGTTTGTTGCATAAGCAATGTCATCATCACATAATATTGACTGCACCTCCATATGGATGCTATCATCTACTGCTGGTGCCTTCCCTAATCAGTCGACTGCAACAAGAATATTAAAAACATTATCAAAATTAACCCAATAAACTTATGAAAAAAACATAATAATAAAACATTTTTCTCATATCTAATTTGTACAATTACAATGAGGTAAACCTGTCGGGTCGAAGCGCTTGAAGATACATCACAATCTGTGCTTTGGGTCAGAGCCTTCTCCATACGATCAATGTCTCGCTATGAAAAAAATTAAATATAAAAAAACATTACTGAAATGAAGCCAATAGACTTACAAAAAAAATATAAGAATAAAATGCTATATTGGATTCATTAATTGGAGGTTGGGTAAAATGGTACATAGTACGTACCACCCCCATAGTAACTGTGTTTGTAACTAAGTGATTCAAATTGTAATTGATTAGCAACTCTTCCCCTATAGTTATTGATTTTATCACACATACGAATACACGGTTTCCCTCGTGCACCTCAAATATGCAATTGGGTTGCTTATTTGTTGACCTAGGTTGTGTACTATTTATAAACCCTACAATATTCTCTAATGCATTTGGCCTTCCGTCAATGTACATAGCCACTCCTTTATTTTGATCCTTATCTTTTAGTTGTATATAATTTGTTGACAGTGCATACCTACACATATGTATATCGAACCAGTTGCATCCAATCTTTGTAACTATAACAGGTCGACATACTCCATCAATTTAGTAACTTTTCGTAATAGACCTTTATGTCATCCATGCAAAATAGGCCCAAACCATGTAATGACGATGGTGCTATGCGATATATCCTCTCGTTGACACAAAAATTAGTGTTTATTGGAGGAAGTTCTTTGGGTACCCATTGTTTCCGTAGATGTTTGTACCTCAAGGGCACCTCGACATCGCCTATGCTCTCATCATCATAAGAACATGACCCCCCTTTTAGCAAGAAAAAATTCCATGTGTTTATAGAATTTTATTCTAATCTTTTGACCTCTAGTTGATCTCCCTCTTTTAGACATACTACATGTCTCGCTTTCCTCTTCTCTTCCCAAATTTCGCTCGAGGAAGACAGATCTGAAAAATACCTATTTGGTGGTACCTGCACTCATAAGGATGTTGGATGAAGTTCTTTCATGGTGATGTGATCCCAAGGTGACATTATGATTAATCTATCATTTCATCACTAGAATTTCACAGGTTATAAGGTAATCAAGTCTTGATAGATTGCAAGTTATTGTTACTACCGTCCAAATGTATCCATCACAAATCAAATCTACTTAACATTTTAATTCCCAAACTTTGTAACAAGTGTTAAATGTGACTATGGTCCACCAGTTACACAACCAAGGCCTCAAATGTATTCTCTAATTGTAATCGAAGGACTTTTTCTTTTCATTGAAGTAAATAAACTTGAAGGAAAACACCACCAAGTGGTTTATTGGACACCTACATGACTAAAAATAGCAGAAAATTTACATTTAATTTCCATATGTCTAAGTGGTTAACGGGGAGGGAGTGTGTACTAGGTTTGGTTAAATCATCATAAGTTTATGCTTTGGCAATAATTTTTTTTTAAGTCATCTTAAATCTTCCTATGTCTAATTGCTAGGAGACTTTTGGTATGTTTTACGGTAGGATGATTGATGAAAGAGCCCAAAGAGCCTTTATCCATGGTATCTAGGTACACATAGCAGCGATCTTCTCTTATACAGTTGGACATGATTTAAAGAACTTAGCTAGGAATTATTCATTAACCTAAGGTTTTCTCATAATGCCATCATTGGAAAAGTATGATCAAATTCTTCTATTATGAAGAATTGGTCTATGTGCCTCTAGTAATCACTATAAATGTTTGTAAGGATAAAATGACTAAAAACATCAGGTAGGAGAGAATCAACTTTGAGTTCTTCATAGATTATATTCCTCTATTCATAATTTTTAAGGGTTGTGTGTAGAGGAGGTTATCACTACCAAGAAGGGAGGAGACCTTTCCTTATGATGGAACTTCAAAATTTTTCTCTTTGTGTTCCATTTTTATCTTGCCTTATGTTCTGGTCATCTATAGTGTTTAGGAAAAGCCTAAGGTTGGGGTTTTACCTTTGTCTTCATGTAAAACCTTAGTGTTTATCTTATGCCTTGGGTGGGATCTTTTGGGTTGTTACTTTCTGGGGAGGGTTTTAAAACAACATAAGCCCCATCACTTCTTCTAGGCTGGGCTCCTTTTGATTTATCATTTTATTTCCTTCACCTAAATTTATTATAATTTCTTAAGTCTTGGATGGTCCCATGCTCCCTCGTTTAAAAAATAACTTATGCCATTGTTTATCATCAGCCTAGTGATGTCCCCTCATTTTTTTAATAAATGTTTTATATTTTGCAGAGGGACAAGTTTGCATGACCATAGATCAATTATCATTTGATCTCAGCCATTCCCCACCATCCCTTGATGACCCCACCACATTGCTTTGGTTGATCGTGATATCATGGGCGAGCGCCATGTATCTCATTTAATGAAGTCGAAGAGATGATAGAAATACTTTGATACATTTATCTGGTTTTAATACTTTATGTAATGGGTTACTAAAGCATTTATGAGATGCACATGTTTCAAATCAACAAAGATGTTATAATCTTGGTAGGAAAGGTGCTTGATGGTTAATGACAAAGCTGAAAATTGTGTTGAACGAACAGGATTACCGATGGTTGAGATCCACAGTTTCCCGCCATAGTGTGATCAGAAGTTGCGAGGTCTTTATCGATCGCTATATTGTGGGCGAGTGCCACATGGATTTCCTTAGCAACGCATAGTATGGTGGGCCCTTATTGCCATGATGGAGATCATGTTAGTTTGTTTTGAAGGCAGCCATTTGATCATCTGATGAAAGTGAAGGATCGACGACTAGTAAATGAATCTGCATCAAATGTGATTGGAGCCATTCGTGCAACACACGAGTAAGCTTTAATGGTGGACAAGACATCTACTGGCATGATTTGATCGAAATAAAGTGACTATTCTCCTGCTTTTATCGTGTCACAAAGCATTCAAACATCTTTGCGGAGCAGTCTCAAGGCCAAGGACAAAGTTACGAGTTGTTACCACAAAGATTTGGGTTTCTACAAACACAAAGCCATGAGTTGATTTCTGTATCTCCTGGTTAATCCGAATTTGAATTTGGGGGAAATTTGTTGTGTGCTTGTCAGAGGGGTTGTTGATAATTGTTTTAGGGATATAGGTTAATTGAATTGTGGGAAATTGCAAGGTACTATTTTGTAATTTCATATTTCTGTTTAGCCCTAGTTTGTTTGAAGTTTGAAATAGCAAGGAAGCCCTAGTTTATCTAAGATGGCACCGTCAAAGCAACATTTTGGCCAGATTGATTATTTAAATAGAAACCTATATGATGATTTTTTGGATCAATTTCCCTTGTCAATGAATGATAGGAAGAAGGGGTTGGTCTTGATGCGAGGAAAAACCCTAGGGGAAAGATTTGTATATAAGTGTTCCAACATAGCCAATGCTAGGGTTCCTCTTATAGGTTTAGAGATGTTTAGATTGTGGTTTGGACAAAGGAATTTTCTCCACCCCTTTTTGAATGGTTGGATGTATGATACGGGGAAGCTGGTCGTACCAAATGTGTTCCCTGATATAGATTTTCTTAGGGCAGTAGCTGCATGATATGACCCTGTCACATGAGTGATTAGAGATAATGATGGAAGGGCTCTATTAAGCATTAACAGAGAGGAATTCTGACAGTTTTTTGATCTGAGTGAGCCTAGTATGTTCTTGGTTCCTATTGATCTTGAAGAGATGAAACGGGAATATGGGAAGTTGAAATCACTTTTCAGAGTTAAGTTGCTCCCACCTCATTTGGCTAGGGCAGGAGGCTCAAGACTCCATATTAGCCCTAATGACCAAGAACCTTTCAAACTGAACTACTTTGCAAATAATTTCTTGGCCACCTTTTACTCATTGTGCTAGATTTTGGGTTTTAACCCCAACACAGTGATGCCTATTGCTTACATGTTCATGTGGGTGCAAATACAACACCCTAATTTCTCAGTGATTTATGATTTCACTTCCTTTTTGGCTAAAAAGATACATGAAGGACTGTTGAAGTTATAGAAAAATGATGTAGGCACTCCATTCTTCTGGTACTCCATGTTAATGTATATGTTATTGTATAAGAATGTTGAATTCTTCTATGAGAAGATGGAGTTAAGGTAGTTGGTTAATGGAGAAAGATTGCTAGTGTAGGCGTGGACTGCAAATTTATCATGTAATAGGGAGAATGCCAGTTATGTACACTTTGAAAATTGTTTTGCTTCCATATTGAGAGCTAGGATGATGGTAAATGTACCCAGGATTATTGAGGAGTTGCATGATTTCCTCAGACCAAAGGGGAGGAAGCCATAGTTGAAGGTTTGCCACAACTGGGGTGACATTATTCCATACCCAGTCAACACTGTCTTGAGGGTGTATGGTTTTCAAGGGACCCTTCATATATTTCCATACAATGTGCCACTAAGAGTGGGATTTGTAGAGGTTATGTGGTAGATTGGTTGTATCCAAGAAGACAACCTTACTAGGAAAGGTAAAGGAACTTTTTTCCCAAATTATACTATGGTGTCAGATTTTATTTTTTCAAAAGGAGGTTGGGTACACTTTGTTTTTTTTTTTGAAGAATACCATTTGAGGCGTGGTCCCAAGCAGCAACATGATCCTGAGGGCTTCTTTTCTCTTTTCAGACAAAGGATAAAAGGTGGTAAGTTTGTGCATGAGTTCAACTTCCCTGAGGACTTGATTATAAATGAGTTTGACCTAAGTAGGTAGGAATTGAACAAGGAGAAATGGAAAGCTTATGACAAGCTATTGGCCATTGTGCACAAAATGGATCCAAAGTATGATCCATTGATAGAGTTTAGTCCACATCATAAGAAAATTGAATTTTTGATGGACAACTTCAAAGAAATCATGGGTACCCTGATGACCAAGAAGGTAAACTTGGAGTCAGATCTAGGCATATAGAAGCAAGATACTAGGCCAAATGAAATGAAGCCAACCTACCAACCTACAGGGAAAAGGCCTATTTATAGGAGGAAAAGAAATGATAGTAGTGATGAGGAAGAAGAGGAAAAAAGATAATGAAATTTCTTGCAAAACTAGGTCTAAAGCTCAAAAAGCCTGGGGAAATTAAGATTATTGATTTGGAATCATCACTTGAGAGTAGTCTCTCACCACCACCATCAGAGCCAAGCCCTAAGAGGCAAAATATTGAACAATCACAAGAAGATTTGGTGAGTGAAATTTTTGTCACTAACTAGGACATGCAGATGGGTATGCCTTCCCCTCCCAGGCTGGCTGAATTGACTCTCTCTAATCTGGATATGAAAGGAAAATGTGTGCAAGTTGCAAGAATGGAAGCATGTAAGGAATTTCTTGATGATAATGAATTTGTAAAAACTCTAGTCTTCTTGCAAATAGTATGGAGAATGAAATTGGAAGAATATCAGGATAAATGGAAGAGGCAAAGAGAATTGAGATCTGACAAGTCAAACCAGGACAATGATGATGAAGTGAGAGCTGAATTAATGGAAGAATTCAAGAGCATCACTCCTGAGGAGGGGAGAAAATTGGTAAATCAAGTTGGTGTCTTTATTTTTCCTGAGTGGGACATTGCAGATGCTATAGCTTTTAACACTATTTTGAAGTCCAAATATCCCTTGCAAGATTCTGAAGAAGAGGTCAAGGCAACATTGAAAGATTCTGCCTTTAGTGAAGAATATGAGACCTTGGAAATTTGGGATTTGGCCCCTCAAGGGAGAAAGCCAAATTTTACTGATATTAACCCAAATTTAAGAGGAGGGTTGATAATACAGAGAGCTTCAGAGACCTCAACCACATAGGCCACTAATTTGACTGTAAATGTGGCCAACTTGGCCCAAAAGACTATTGAATGAGAGAAGGATGAAAAGAAAAGCCTAATGGAGAAGTACAATTTCATAATTGGGGAATATAGCAAGATGCAGTAAAGGAATGTTGAGCTGTAGAATGAGGTGGACAGATTAAAGTAGAAGAAGATTGGGGAGACATCAAGTGCTCTAGGGATCAAAACATCTCATTCCACATCAGGGTCAGTACCTCCTGCATCTCCCATTGTTTCTACACCGGGTTCCCCCAACCAAAATCCTTCCCTCAGCCCTACTTTGGAGCTAATTGATGAAGAAATTGAATGCTCTATTGATCCTACAAAGAAGCAGCTTATGCACAAAATTGTAGAGTTACATGCATCCTTGAAGGTAAGTGAGGATGGAGTACTTTAAAGCAAAGGGAGGTTGTTAATACTGTATTGAGGCATTTGAATGAGAAAGTTGATGATAGATTGTCATCTGTGTATTCTTTATTATTAGATGCTATAAAGAATATTGATAGGGATCAAGAGGTAGTAGTACCATTAATTAAAAATTGGATCCGTAGGGCCAATGATTTAGACATAATGTATAAAGCCTCAAGGTTTGATATAAATAATAGGCCCAAGTCATTAAAACCTACTCAGGTGTTAGTTAAGTCATTGCAAGGTTTTCAGACCTTACCAGATGACTTGAGTAGGAAGATCAGAGAGTTGGTGAAGAACTCTGATGATTGGAGCAACACATTGCTACCTAACATAATTGATGAGCAGGGAAATATTAGGTCACTCCAATAGTGGAAGGATCGGGAAAATGAGGTCATCAATGATCAAATTAGATTAATTTGTGATGACTCAGATTATGATTTGTTGGTGAGCTGTATGGAAAAAATCATTAGCACCAGCTCATTCTTGGAGTCTTTTGAAAGAGAAGCGAATCATGTGGTAGTTAAGTACAAACCTTATAGTGTCAAGGTGAATGAGGTGATCAGTTTTGATTGGCCAACTGATGAAGAGTACCAGAAATGGGCAAATGTATATTTAACTGAGGAAGAGTGAAAAGGAGTAGGTTGCTAAGAGTTGACAAATCAATTGTTGCAGTTACAACATATTCCAGTTTTGTTTTTTGGTGATAGTCTAAGCACGAAATTCTTGAATTTTTTTATTGTTGCATCAACCATTCTCAGTGGGCACGATGAACAAGAAGATTCTCCAAGGAGATTGCTGTTGTAACAAATTTTTGGAATATCACAAGGCGGTCCAATTGGCTAGTGACATGTGTGCTTTCTGGCCTGATGCTTGTTTGCTCCTTCTTTTTCTACAAGAAGGATTTCAAGGCCAAAAGTACGGGTTAGCAAGTTAGATATTTTTGGTCGAGTCTAGATGAAGTTGCATTGCAAATTGTAAAGTCTGATGGTTTTAGGGAAAATGCAATTTAGGTTTTGAGTCATTCTGTAGTAGGTTTTGAATTCATGGGGATTTGATGTTTTATGATAGTACTGGCATTTGAATTGATATGATTAATTCAAACTCATGTCTCTCCATTATACAAGAATATTTGAATTTTGAATAAAATGATTAAGGGTTGTTTCGTTCATCTCATTGTTGTGGTGTGTATGATTCTTGTTTTAGCTTTATTCAAGGAATTAATTAAAATGCTTGAATGGGATTGTAGGTGGATATGTTCTGTATAAGGATTTGATAAGTAGTATTGGGATAGAATATATATTGATGAGATTGTAAAGCAATGTTATCAAGGATCGTATATGTTATGTGTTAAATCTATCATAAACCCTTAGATGCTTATAAATTTGACTCCTCCAATGGATATATGACACTGATATAAGTTGTACTTATTTGTATGGTTCAATATTTGTTTTCCTTTACCTAGAGCTTGCTAAAAATTTCAAATCAACGACTATCTTATACTGTGAAATGTTGTTGTAGTTATCTCATGCTCTAAATAGTTGATATTATTGGTAAACAACCAATTCTATTCGGTATTATTCTATTATGTTGAGCTATTAAATGAGACTATCTGTTGTTGATAATGTTGTTTATGATGATGGTGCAGCGGTTGTAAACGCATTAAGGGATCACCCTCCTGGGTCTTGCAGAGCCCAAAGTGTAGGAGGTCTTTAAAATCCTTGTCAGTTGGTCTAGCTCCTTTGAGCTGCCCTTTATTGGAATTGGAAATTCCATAGGTAGATTAGAAGATCAACCTGCTTACCATAAAAAAAACCAACACCTTGCATATGTTTGTGGTGGAGGTATTAAAGAATAATTGTATGCCTCTATTTCCATTCATTAGATCTACCTTAGCCTAGCATATACTTGGGATAAGTCTACAATTTCTTCAGACTCATGCGATGAAGGCTATGTGTGATGAAATCCTAGACCTCAACCAAGATGTGTGTAGATTATGGGAGTTTTTCCAAGACTTGAGGTTGGTTGATGAAAATGTGAAAGACTAAGCTATTTTAATTTTTTCTGTCTTATCTTATACCATTTTACGAGAATGGGGGTGCCAATGTACGAGAAGATCTTTGGAAAATAGGCATGAAAATTGCAGTTTAAAGAGGATGGGGGTGCCAAACTTACAGTACTCATTTCCCCTTGGTCGTCGATTTTCCTTGAGTTCCCTCAACCTTGTCCTCGGCGTTGGTATTGACCTTGTTTTCACTCCTCCAAATTCTTCCTCGGCGCTGATATTGACCTTGTTTTCACTCCTCCAAACTCTTCGTCGGTGCTGGTATTGACCTTGTTTTAACTCCAAACTCTTCCTCAGCACTGGCATTGACCTTGTTTTCACTACTCCAAACTCTTCCTCAGCATTGGTATTGACCTTTCACTTCTCCAATTTGATGGGATACAACCTGATTTCGTTAGGTTTTACAGTATGTTAATTAAATTGAAAATTTTGGCGCCATTTAGCTAGGTTTTAATATTCTACAATATAGTTAAGTATATATTAGCTATATTTTACATAATAAATAATATAATTATTCAACTTATTATAATTATATATTATATTCTTTAAAAAATTATTAAATATGTATAAAATTATTATAATTAATAATTAATAATAAGTATATTTTTATATAATACAAAATATAATTAATATAATATATATTTAATATAATAGTAATATATATTTAATATAATAGTAATATATATTTAATATAATAGTAATATATATTTAATATAATGTGTATATATTAATATGAGAGAGAGAAACTAAATTTTGATTGGTTGTTTCATGTCAACAATCCAAGGATGGCATGTGTCCTTGGGGAGTTATGCTCAAGGTAGCATGCCATTTGATAAAAGATATGATAATTCTCCTTTAAGACCTCTTCGTGCCATTGCACACTTAAGGAGACAAAGATAAATATAGGGAAGAAATATAGAGAGGGAGATAATGACAAACATACAAATA
>VDFB02271358.1:797903075-797924303 GCA_007258455.2 Sequoia sempervirens
GAGAGAGAGAGACCTAAGAGAGGGAGATGGGGTAGGAGGGTGAGACTTGAGAGAGAGAGGGAGGGAGGGATGGAGTGGGATATAGATAGAGGGTATAGGGTTTAAGGGTTAAGGGTGTATGGTTTAGAGTTAAGGGTAGAGGGGAGAGAGATAGAGGGAGTGAGTGAGAGAGAGAGACCTAAGAGAGGGAGAGGGGGTAGGAGGGAGAGTCTTGAGAGAGAGAGGCAGGGAGTGGAAGAGAGATAGAAGATAGAGCGTTTAAGGGTTTAAGGATTTAAGGGTCAAGGGTAGAGGGCTAAGGGTAGAGTGGAGAGACATAGGAGTGAGAGAGAGAGAGACTTGGGGAGGGTAGGGGGTAGGAGAGAGAGACTAGAGAGAGAGAGAGAGAGTTAGGATGGGGAATGGAGAGGGGAAGAATGAGAGAGAGAGGGAAAGGGAGAGGAAGTTTATTGGGTACCCATTGTTTTTGTAGATGTTTGTACCTCAAGGGAACCTTGACGTTGCCTATGCTCTCATCATCATAAGAACATGACCCCCCTTTAGCAAGAAAAAATTCCATGCATTTACAAAATTTTCTTCTAATATTTTGACCTCTAGTTGATCTCCCTCTTTTAGACATACTACATGTCTTGCTTTCCTCTTCTCTTCCTGAATTTCCCTCACTCGAGGAAGACATATATGAAAAATACCTATTTGGTTGTACCTGCACTCATAAGGATGTTGGATGAAGTTCTTTCATGGTGATGTGATCCCAAGGTGACATTATGATTAATCTATCATTTCATAACTAGAATTTCACAGGTTATAAGGTAATCAAGTCTTGATAGATTGCAAGTTATTGTTACTACCATCCAAATGTGTCCATCACAAATCAAATCTACTTAACGTTTTAACTCCCAAACTTTGTAACAAGTTTTAAATGTGACTATGGTCCACCAGTTACACAACCAAGGCCTCAAATGTATTCTCTAATTGTAATCAAAGGACTTTTTCTCTTCATTCAAGTAAATAAACTTGAAGGGAAACACCACCAAGTGGTTTATTGGACACCTACATGACTAAAAATAGCAGCAAATTTACATTTAATTTCCATATGTCTAAGTGGTTAATGGGGAGGGAGTGTGTACTAGGCCTGGTTAAGTCATCATAAGTTTATGCTTTGGCAATAAATTTTTTTAAGTCATATTAAATCTTCCTATGTCTAATTGCTAGGAGATTTTTGGTATGTTTTAAGGTAAGATGATTGATGAAAGAGCCCAAAGACTAGCCTTTCTCCATGGTATCCAGGTACACATAGCAGCGGTCTTCTCTTATACGGTTGGACATGATTTAAAGAACTTAGCTAGGAATTATTCATTTAACCTAAAGTTTTCTCATAATTCCATCATTGGAAAAGTATGATCAAATTCTTCTATTATGAAGAATTGGTCTATGTGCCTCTAGTAATCACTATAAATGTTTGTAAGGATAAAATTACTAAAAGCATCAGGCAGGAGAGAATCAAATTTGAGTTCTTCAAAGATTATATTCCTCTATTCATAATTTTTAAGGGTTGTGTGTAGATGAGGTTATCTCTACCAAGAAGGGAGGAGACCTTTCCTTATGATGTAACTTAAAATTTTTTCTCTTTGTGTTCCATTTTTATCTTGCCTTATGCCTCTAGTCATCTATGGTGTTTGGGAAAATCCTAAGGTTGGGGTTTTACGTTTGTCTTCATGTAAAACCCTAGTGTTTATCTTATGCCTTGGGTGGGATCTTTTGGGCCATTACTTTTTGCAGAGGGTTTTAAAACAACTTAAGCCCCATCGCTTTGTCTAGGTTGGGCCCCTTTTGATTTATCATTTTATTTCATTCACCTGACTTCATTATTTCCTAAGTCTTGGATGGTCCCATGCTCCCTCGTTTAAAAAACAACTTATGTCATTGTTTATCATCAACATAGTGATGTCCCCTCATTATTTTAATAAATTTTTTATATTTTGCAGAGGGACAAGTTTGCGTGACCATAGATCAATAATCATTTGATCTCAGCCGTTCCCCGCCATCTTGTGATGACCCCACCACACTGTTTTGGTTGATCACGATATCACGGGCGAACACCATGTGTCTCATGGAATGAAGCCAAAGAGATGATAGAAATAATTTGATACATTTATCTGGTTTTAATACTTTATGTAGCAGGTTACTAAAGCATTTATGAGATGCATGTGTTTCAAATCAAAAAAGATGTTATAATCTCGGTAGGAAAGGTGCTTGATGGTTAATGACAAAGCTAGTGACTGTGTTGAATGAATAGGATTACCGATGGTTGAGATCCACAATTTCCCGCCATCGCATGATCAAAAGTTGCGAGGTCTTTATTGATCACGATATCGCGGGTGAGCACCACGTGGATTTCATTGGCAACACATAGTATGGTGGGCCCTTATTTCCATGATGGAGATCGTGTTATTTTTTTTTGAAGGAAGCCGTTTGATCATCTGACCAAAGTGAATGATTGAAGGCTAGTATTTGAATCTGAATCAAATGCGATTACAAGGTTCTATTCTATAATTTCATAGTTTTGCTTAGCCCTCCTAAAGAACTAAAAAGTCAAGATTATAGTTTCCCTCCTAGAGAACTAAGTGTTGAAGAGAGCCAAGATATAGACACTAGATAGATGTCATATAGGTCATTTGTAGGAGAAAATGAATTTTGATATACAGAGACTCAGATGCATGTATTTTGATGGAGTAAATGAAGATATCTAAGTTGCAAATTAAGATTTGGTATCAGCTGTTTGTTAAATTTATGTAGTTATTTGATTGTCTCCATTCTAATGCTTCTCTATTGTTTAAATTGATATAACAAATTTATACTTAGTTTATCATTGCACATTTTCTATATATGTGTGATCTAGTTATTTGGTTCTCTAAAGTGGGGAATAAAATCTTTTAATCAATCACAACAATTGGGAAGTGTTACTTGGATTAATAAAAAGAATCACATAACTAGAATTTCCATTCTATCTCAAGAAGAGTTTTTCAATTATTCACTTGCATGTTTACACAAATTGTAAACAATTTCTATGCCTAACAGTTTGAATTATTTCCATTATTGAAATCCACATTTGCAGATATTCATTAGACTCCATATACCCAATAAGGCACTGGTCTCCCCTTGTATTCTTTTATAATTTTCATTATTCTTACTTGTTTTACACTTACATTTACAAATACACATACATATGAATTTACTGTTTTCATTTATTTCTGATGTAGTTTAATAGTTTGATCGATTTCATATTATATGTGTTGAAGACTTTAGAATTTCAATTACATTAATTTATGGATATGTTGTATCTATAACACTACAAAACCATATACTCTTTGCATTTACACTTGCATTTATAAATACACATTTATATACATAGATATAGATTTCTTTAATGATATGTTGCATTTATTGTTTTAGGAGAGCATCCAATAATTGTATTTACATTTAAATTTAAAAATACATATACATACATACATACATACATACATATATGTGTGTGTGTGTATATGTATATCATTTATATTCAATGTTCAGAAACAACCCATTAGGTCTGCACATGGATAAAAATTCATAAAATTAGATCTCCCATACATATTTTGTTGAAACCTATGCTTGAACCTCTCATTTCACATGCTTTTCTTCATAAAACTCTTGAGGACAACAACTATACCTTCTTTATTTATCATCCTACACCCTATTCATGCATCCTCCACTTACAACAGTATCCATGGGGCCTCTTACAGAAGATACAATAATCACAAAAGTGTAAGAGCCCCTTTATATCATGTTTGAACTACAAAACCCTAAAAAATAGGGTAACCGGGCTGTATGCAAAAAAATGAAGCTTTCTAACTCAAATGAATGCCTTAAGCCCTCAAATCAGATTCAAATCAAAGATAACACATATCTTCACTACCTGGAATTGATTTCACATCAAAATATGGCTGCATGTGACCGTACAGTGCTGCATAATAGGAAAAATATAGAAATTTTAAAGAAAAACACAGATTTTTGAATGTCAAGAGCTTATATTTCAAATCCTCAACCATCAACAACCATTGCAATGATCACTTTATGCCTTTTAAATGCCTTTACATGTCAACCACTGAACAACCACCTCTACAACTGACTTTTTAATCTTTTATGATCACAGGAAACATAAAACACACTAATTTCAAGGTTGTTAACATCACTATTGAAATGTTTTAATTTTTTGACCTTTCAAACATTAAAAAGTGCATCATTAAATTAATTATGTAATGGAATAAAAATTAAAAACATCATAAATTAATTATGTAACCACATAAGTCAAATATAGTTCTATCAAGAAATTAATATCAAATAGATAATATAATCGCATAACTCATACATTTCAATGTCATTGATCTTCTTCTTCATCTAACTCTTTGTCTGTATCATCCGATCCAGATTCAAAATTGTAAGGATTGGTCATATCATCATCATCACCATCGATATTAGTTTTGATAATGTCATCATCCACACGAATATCATCTTCATGAACATTAACTCCTACATCATCATGATCTAGTTCCTCCTCTTCGACATCTTTGTCAAGGACATCATCAACTAACTATTGATCTTGATCATCATCTACATCATATTTTAGTTCTTCGGTATCTTCTTCTTCCACCACATTATACTTTACCATCCTTCCTCTTGGATCATGTCTAATAACAAATGACCAACCCAGTTCACCTGGAACCTCTGAGTAAAATACTTGCTCACATTGGCTTGGAAGAACATAGGGCTCATTTCCAGCTCGCTCGATCGACCTTGTATTAACCATGGTAAATCCATTATCATGCTCAATAACAGTTCTCTCGGGATAATTTTCATTCAATTGTAGCCTGTACCATAGGAAGATGAACATAATTAATCTGTGGGACTTAAAGTCACACTCAAGTATATCATCCAAAATCCCATAGTATCAAATTTTCTGAGACTTCTGGATGTATGTCGCTTCTAGATGAATCATTATTCACCTGAAAGACTACAGTTATACCAAAATCACAAGTTTTCTTCATGTCATCCAACATTTTGATTCAAAATTTATGACCATTGCACCACATAGCCTTGTGGTGTTTCACCTGCAATATGTCAAACATGTAAAAATTATTGCAATATCGTCAGTTGATAAAAATATTTATTCTTGGTCGAATATATGCAAAGAAGACAATCTCAACATATATATACATCAATATAATTGGAAATGATTAAATAATATGGGTGATTAATATATTTATACATATCTACCTATTTATCTCTTAAACCATATGCTAAATCAATTTCCCTTTGTGTAACATTGGAATCTCCATTACGATGAGCTTCTTTAACCAATGAAGCCACACCTTACCATGTTAATGCGTGACCAGATTGTTGACATAGTTCAATCCATACCATCATCCAATCAAGATTGTTTGTGATGTACAAATGTAGTACATCCCACTCTCGACCAACTGTACCAAAAAATATGAAATTCACAAATGACGAATAATTAGTTAAATAACACAGTATATGACCTTAATTTATAATTGATGTATATTGAAGATTAAAATTTAAATAAGTACAATATACATAAAAACTATATATAAAATGTATTCCAATTAATCTCCATGACCATCTTATAATTACCTCTCACTTTCCTCAATCTACCTTTCCCCATCAGGTACTCCCCTTCGAATTTTTTAATGGAGTTGGGATCCCAAATGCGATCTACATGGATCTTTGCTTCAAACTTAGGAAGATATTCACTATTGTACACCATGGCATGGTATACCATATATCCCTCCACCATAGAACCCTCAGGATGTGCTCTTTGTCTAACCAAAGCCTTCAAAAATTTCAAGTGCCTCTCAACCATCCACATTGACCTTGTGTGTACAGGTCCACACAATTCAATCTCCTCAACTTGGTGTATGAGGTAGTGTTTTTGTGCATTGAAAAATGTTGAAGGTAGACACTTTTGCATTTCACACATTAGACGAGGAATTTTTCTCTTCCAATAATTTATATCTTCTTTATGAATTTCTTTAGATGACAACCATCTACAAGTGATTCAAGGCGCAAATATATTAACGAGATTTAACAAAAATATATAGTATATTACATAACAAGTAAAACAAATGGCAATTATAAGATGTATACAAAGAATTGAATAAATATCGCTACTTATCTCATGTATTTTCCAAGATCATATATAACTTGCTTGACATTATTGTCGAAGTTGTCTGGGAGAGATAGAGGTAGAACGTACTGCAACAATTATAAAATGATCTTTTCATTATTTTTCCAAAAGTAGTAAACATAATACACTGAAAAGTACATGCATTATACAAGTGTATATAATATACCAGAATAATTACCTTAATGAAGGTATGCCAATCATGTGTTTTCATCCCTGACCCAAATTTACCTTTCTTTGTTATTATATTATTTATGTTTTCAAAAAATCTTGTGGGAAATTGAATTTTTCGTATGACTTCTTTTATAGAATTGCTTTGCTGCTCCGTTAATAACTAAGGAAACTTATATGAATTTGGTCTCCATCGCTATTTAATTGAATGAAATTTTTCATTGCATGATTGGCTTCCTGAATGTCACTATAAATTTTGACAATTTTTTCTTTATCATTCCTTCCATCCAATATTTTCTATAACGTTTCTGTTATATTCTTTTCGATATGCATTATATCAAACAAATGCATAATTTGTAGCTACTCATAGTAGGGAAACCTACTAAATTTTTTGGGATAACTTTTCAGTCCCTGTGGAAGCCGGCTATTAATGCCTTGACAAGGTCATGAAGCATATAAGTTAAACAAATTAACAACAACAATCATTGTCAATTACAACATGAGTAAACACAACACAATATAAAAATATAAATTAAAAAAATATCATATATGATAGATAAACAAATTGATCTGATGTATAACCTTGATGATTAATTCTATTATATTCCAACTTCCATAGGTGAGGTGTCATTCTTCATGGTTTTGATGTAGTCTCTTATTTCCCATTGAAAATATGTTTTTCAGTAGTTCGATACTTATGATTTCTATGGAGGAAGTGCCTATACTCATCAAACACCTGCTTTCCTAAACTTGTTGAATGGCGAGATTTTATCATTGGACCACAAATTGGACATGCAAATTTTCCCTTTGTTTGAAGACCTGCAAGATCATATATAATTGGATTAAATATGTCAATTTTTATAATTATATATAATGAATAGATTATTTTAAAAACATGCATGATATCTACTTCATAAAATTAAATATTGTTAAAGTGCAATCAAATTTTATAACATACCACAAAAATGTGTTAGCCCTATGGCATCATGAATTGTCCATACAAGCATTGCATGGAATTGAAATTGTCTTTTTCCTATTGGTCTAGAGACATCATGCATAGTGACGCCATTCCATAACTTTAGTAACTCATCGATAAGAGGCTCGATATATACATTCATATCTTTAACTTGGTACTTGCCTAGTTGAATGAACATAAACATTACATTATTATTATAACCATTTTACTGCAATATATATAAATTAATGTACATGACTATTGAATGAAAATAATATAAGTCATTATGCAACAAATAAGACAAATGAGATGCTACTACATTAAAGAAAATTGATGTAAACAAATTCCTGTCTGAACAATCATTGACAACATTATGTGCTGCCTCTTTATTGACATCCATGGAGGAATATTATTGTTGATAACAAAAATATGCCACACCGAGTAAATAGATTTCATCTCTCCAAATGGATTGACACCGTCCACTCCCAATGAAAACTTGAGATTACGAGGTTCTTCTTTAAAGTGTGGGCATTTTCCCTCCATGTCCCTAAATGTAGAACCATCCGTAGGCATTCGAAGAATGCCATCTCCACTTCTATTTTGTGCATGGTAATCCATAAATTGTGCTAAGCTTTTGCACCTAAATAATCGTTGCATACATGGAATAATGAGAATATAATGAAGAACCTTGCGAGACACCTTTTTTGTTAGTTGATCTGTTCAATATCTACTGATATGAAATTTCAGGCATTTTGTTGCAAATTCATGTTATTTATGATATATAATATGATCATTGGGACATGCATCTATTGCTTGATACTCCATTATGATATCTTTCATAATGCCAAATAAATCTTGGTATGAACAAGGTAAAATATTTGATGGTGGTAACAAAAATTCACCAATCAATCTACAACAAATTTTTTTTGTTAATATAAAGAATATTAATGGTACATATTTCATCCTTTATTTACTAGTGATGAACTAACAATAATTAAAATAGATGAAAAAAGATGACATATATGACATACCTTAACATCCATGAGATTGCTATGTTGATAAACCATTCATAACCTTCAAGTTCAATAGCAACAATACAATAGAGAGAAGAGTTGTTTGGGAGCCTTCATAAAGGGGCTTGTATGCCTTCTCAAGTACATGTAAATCATGAACATCATCAAAGTCATCTCGATCATCATGATCAGCTCTGCCACTAAATGTGTCATGGATCAATGTATCTGTACCATCATCTTCAACTGTGTTTTCTGGCGCATGATCATCTTCTTCCATAGAATCATTAACTTCATCTTCGATATTCATAGCTCCATGTTCGTCCGCTTGCAAAACCACATTCTCCGGGCCATGACAATCCATATCATGTGCCCTAGGGCACCCCAACTTTATAATAATGATAGACACAAATAAACCATGATCATGATCAAATTATTTTATATATATATATATATATAATACACACACACACACACACATATATATATATAAAATGTTAAAACAATATAAACATTTACAAATTCAATCAATATAAACACATATAATGAACAACTTACCAATGGATGATAATCTTTCCCCCTTCAACGTGACTATGTCGCCTACAATGTTTCTCAGCTGTTGTGATTAAAAGTTTTCTCGTCTTTAAGCCCTTGAAATTATTGCAAGGACAATAACATTTCCCATCACCCTTTCTTTTCAATCTAGCCCATAATCTATCAAGTGCCTCTTCATTTTGTTTTGGACTAATATTATTTGACATGATTTTTCTTACCAAGCTTGACTATTTAGATCTTCAAAAAATATCAAACTCACACTCTAATAAATTTTTTATTCATAGACAGGTAACAAATTCTAATAATTCTGATATTTTACACCAAAAAAATTTGGCTTGCAACCACCCCTGCAAAAGAGAAGATAGTATGAAGTTAATGACCCCAAAAAACACTTTAAAATGATAATTCCAAAGCTTATTAAATTTTGATTTTAGTATGATTTCCAACCGTTAGACTCCTAAAATAAGAATATTGAACTTGATCATAAACTTCCTATAATGATGGAGGTAGCGAGCTAGTAAGAGAAGGTCACCCATTCCTAAGGAGCAACAAGTTGGAATCATCATTGCTAATGTCAATATGGATTTATCCTTTTAGTTAAAGATGCAATGTGTCACTTCTTATGATGAGCTTATCCCTAGGGCCCTCAACATCGAGAGAGCCCTACTCGCACAAGGAAGCACACTAGTATAATTTGGAAAATAAATGACTAGGTGACTAAAAATGACTAAATTTTGCTCATTTTTTGCAACTCAGCTATAAATGAGTAAATAAATTACTAGTTTGGTCATTGATTAAAAATTATTTAGTCACACAAATAAAAATGACTAAATAGTTAGTCATTTATTTAGTCACAATCCATTTGAGTAAATCATTTAAGGAATCAAGAATATAGCCCTCCAAAATACTCTAAAAGTTTAATAAACATACCTAAAACTTTTTCAAAATCTTATTTTCAGGCATAGCCCACCAGAATGGAGTTTTCATTTTAATAAACATACTCTAAAACCTTCATCAAAACATTATTTTCAAGCATAGACCGCTAAAATGGAGAAGTGTTTCAGTAAAGAATGACAGAGAATAGTGAGGAGATGTGCATGAAAGGAGGCATAGGATTCATTGTTGCTTATCTCATTCCTGCTCTGCTCAACAAATCTTACATTGTTCCCACTACTATTTGTAATCTAGGTATTTACTTGACATATATTTGCATAATTTCAAATTCCTTCAGAGGCTTTTGAAGTATCAATGTATCCTATATAGGGTTTAGAATGATTTATTTTAATTAAAAAAATAAATAAATGATGTATTTCCTTGTAATTAGATAATGTGGAGATCTCCTAAATCTGCCCCACACACTATCCTCTTTGGCACTATATTCATTACTCCACTATTAGGGTTTTGCATGTGACATCTTTAATATCTTCATGACCGTGGCTTTTAAATAGATCTTAGTCTTTGCTTTAGTCCTTTTCATGGTAACCTTTGAGTTCCATAATCCACCTTCAATCTCTTCTAAGAGCGTTGTCTTAAGCTAGACTGCATAGTATGCATATAAAGCACAGTCCTTCATACCTTGCCATTGTTCCAAACCATCACTCACTGCCTTGCTTAAAATGTTGCCTCCATAAGCACAATAGCATGTTTTAAAATCATGGTTTCCAGTGATTGACCATTAAGGTCACCACTTTCATCAAGATACAATGAGATTTTTGTCTTCAAACTCAAGGCATTATGCAAGATAACATTGTGAATTGTTTGTTGTGTACGATTTGATTTTCTTACACATTTACTGCTTTGCTAACTTCCTTTAAGACTGGGTATTGCACCCTCAGCTACAATCTCAAACAACTCACTCACTATCACTTGAAGATTCCTTCCATGAGCATCCTTCTATAAAATCAAACTATGCCCTATAGACTGCCTACTTACTATAGGGGACTCATTGTTTCATGGTATTGTAGTTCTTAAGATCCTTCAACCTTATTGACACTACTTTACAGTCCACAAGGTATTATTCACTATTCTCCCATCTTTGATGAGTCTCAAAACACTGCTCAAACATGCAATCCACTACCTCCATTATACAATGGCTAAGAAGAAACATTGAATCTATGATTATCACTTTACTTTATTTGGACAGTCATTCATTGATTGCATTTTACTTGTCTAACACTACCAAAAGCATTTGAAAAACCTTGAAGGTCAGCAAGGGGGTAAGGAAACTCACTGTTAAAATCTCCACTTTACTATGCAAGGTTTGAGCTTTATTATCTTGTCACTGCTCAGCCTCTTTTTGACTATCACATCTCAAGTGACTGTCATTCTTCTTACCGTAGATTGCATTTAAAAATGTCACTAAGCTACATAGTGTGCTTGTTATTGGCTACAATCTTTAGATTGCAAGATTTTGTTATTAGCTACAATGTCTCAATCTTTATGGTATTGCAACCTCACTAATCTGATAGAGTTATTGTTTATGTTTCTATAGAGGCCTAGGGTTTGTACCCTAATTATGCTCTTACCAATGCTTCTGTTGGTATTAAAAAACAACCTTAAATCTTGGGTCAGAGAATTAGTTGTCTTGACAGGTTGTGGTATGATCTTGGATTATATCCTAGAGTGTGTGGGAAGCTTGTGTTTGATCATTACGGTATGTAAACCTAATTAGGGAAATGTATCCTATATAGCATGGGTCTTGCTTTAATACTTTCCATAATGGTTATTAGCAGATCACATTATTATAGTTTGTGGTAACCCAAGATTGCATTCAAGTATGTAACAAACTTGGTTTGTAGTTTAAGCTATACACTTTTAAGTAACATTCATAAGGTTTAGAAAATCTTGATCACTCTCTAGAATAGCCTATTAAACATGGGTTGTGCTTGAATGCACTATATAATTGATATAACACAACCACTCTGCATATAAACTAGATTTATAGGTTCTTTATTGCAGCAAGAGGTAATCACTCTTGTATCATGCTATAATTACATCATAACCTATTAAACTTGAGACAACCTGAATGCACCCAATGATGATTGACACCTACATTATACAACCTGAATTAACTACATTATATGAGTGCCTCCATTTCTATCACAACATAGCCACATTAAACTTGGGTCACACATGAATGCATCTTGTATTTGTTATAGCATAACTGTGCCACATGACTAATAGAGTTATGGATCACATAATTACAGTCACAAGAATCTGTTCCTTGGTTGTGATCTTATGGTGATTCCACACAACTAAATCTGGGCATGAAATTCTCAAAACCCTAAACCTCTAAAAATGAAATCGGATGAGATGTTGCTTTAAAATATGATTTTCAAACCTGGAACTACAAATCTAACTTCACAACTAAATTTTGCAAAAATACAATGACTACCCTCAACCTTTGAGATATCTTCTTGAATTTTTTCTAATTTTTTCCAAGAAAATTGTCCTTAGTTCTCCACAAACTGTCTCAAGTAGAGAAAATTTGCAAGTATAGAAAAACACTGTCGCAATAAATCAGCGAACTCACTTTTCTTTATGTCAGCCACAATTTGATTTTTTTCTTATTTTTCATGTTTGTTGAAATTTTGACGAAACTGCTAGTCGAAATTTCAATGAAACCCATATTTGTCGAAATTTTGACGAACGTTGGGGATAAAATTTTAAAAAAATTGAAAATTACACATCAAATTTTACAAGCACCCGACAATACATCAAATTATACATATTTCATCAGATTTTGCAGTCAAATGAGTTAGTGACAAGGAGTAGAAATTATATAATAAATGTTTTCTCAATGATGCTCCTTATGCTCGCTTGGTCTCTCTTTAATACTTGTTTTCCATGACCTTGCTATCATCCTTTTTATTATATATTAATCATAAATTTGATTATCTAATGAGTGAGAGGAAACAACTTACTGTAATTTGTAACAATTATTTAAATTGTTGAATTGAATGAGAATATCGAGTTCTTCATGCTCTTGATATAACAATGCTATTATGCCATGTTTGGTGCCTCTTGATTAATAAAATTTAATTATAATTTATAATATTATTTAATCCTTTATGAAATTGCATTCTCTCCTTGTATAGGGGACATATACTTCAAATCATTTTCTCCAAAGTTCTTGGTGTACTCCATTAAGGCCTTAAGATTGACACTTTTATCCTTGGTTGCATATTTGACGTCCAAATAGATCTAACATTGTATTAATTCATATGCTTGAACTTAACATTCACATTGAGTGCTATGTATACATTTTTATGCCCTATCATGCTCATAGGTTATGGATGCCATTGTTATCAATAGCAACCTAGCATGTATCTTATGTGGACATAGTTTACATTTGAAGATTTGACATGTTAAATTCCACCCTTCCCAAGATTGTTTGTTCTCAAGCACTTGCAAATTAACGTCCTCCATATTTTTTTCCTCCACTTGACTAAATATCTCTAGAGTTACCAATATCTCAAATCAATCTTGGAGACTTGTATGTCCATCCATTCAATGTGCTTGGATAAAAGACACCTTCAAATATAACATCTTCAAATTGCCTCTCTAATTTTACATAAATATTTCACTTTTGTAGGATATTGAAAATCTATTTTTTCTCCAAATAATTTCCACTATGCCACTCTAGTGTGAATTGATCTATTTGTGCAAAGAGTCTTTATAGATATGAGTGGTTGATTGTACCTGTAGAAACTCCTATACTTGTTTTTTTAATCAGGTTGGTTTCCCATTAGGAAGTCGCTTAAGTGTTACCTCCAATCTTCAAAATGGAACTTAAATTCCAAACTTTGGAAGTTTTGAATGATTTCACAAAGAGAGCACAACCACTAAATACCAAAAACTATCCTAAACCAACAATATACAAATTCATCTCCTTTATGAGTATGTTGATTTGACTAATTTTCTTTTTGCAAGGGATTATAAATTTGTTAGCAACTGTCACATCAAGTCCTTCAAAGTATTCAATTTTAAATCCTTTCTTAGCTACAAAATCTTCATTAATGTAGTTATGAGTAGCTCCACTATCAAGGAGTACTTAAATTTTGCTTCCACATAGAGTCCCTTTAAATTTGAAAGGATGGTATCTTGACCTACTCTTTAGAGAGAAGCAAGTGTTTCTCCACTATTTGAATGTGGTTCAGGTTCCTCTTTTTATTCATCCTCATCAAAAACTACCTCAATATAATGAGTTTTATGACCAAGTTCCCAAGATTCTCTATAATTAAAACAAAAACTCTTCCTCTTCAAATCATTCTTGATATCATCTTCTATCTTTGTCTTTGGTGGTATGTTCTTTTGTAGTTGTGCATAAGAACCTTCTATGAAAATTCCTTTGGTTGGTCCAAAGATGGAATATTTGAGTGAAATTTATACTTGGGAACCGTAGTCTCCAAATCTAGGGCTCTTTTAATAGTTTCCTATAAAGACAATGGATCAAATTCCTTAATCAAACCCTTGAGAGGTTTGGTTAACCCTTATATGAAAATGATAATTAATCATTTTTGTGTTACATCAGGCACCATTATACATAATTTTTTGGAATTCCTCCACATATTTCTCTACTATTACCCTCTTGCTTCAATCAGGTCAAATCTCTAAAATGGACTTTTGGATCTTTTCTAACAAATCTTTCGATCAACCTTTTGCAAAATTCACCATATGTGTCAATCAAACTATGCCCTTGGGTAACCAACCCATGATATCAAGATTCATGCGTTGTGCTTTCCAAGTGTAAGGTATCAAATCTGATGGTGGCATCCTTAGTCATAGGTTTCAAATATAAATGTGTCTAACTTTTGCACCCACACATAAGTAGTACACATATTAAAACCATCAAAAGTGGAAAGTGTTAATTTACCCAAAGATTGTTGATGATCAATCTACCCTGGTTGAAACCTAGGATCAATTCTTGATCAAGTTTTACCTCTTTTTAGATTCATGTAATTCATGAGTAATTTCTTCTTGAATCTCTTGAGGGATATTTCTATACTCTGCATAACAGGTCATAATATCATCTTGTATTGAACTTTGCACTTCACCAATAGGAACTTCTTCTTCCCTCTAAATGAAAGTAAGATGAAGAGGTCTATCAACAAAACCAACCATGGTTCTCTATGTGTGATTTTTCTACTTTTTATTATTATTGTTATTGACTTTATATGGAAATTTCTCACTATTCTTATTGTTAGAATTCCTTGCAATATTCTATGATTTTTTATTGTTAGGAATCATATGTAACATCTGTCCCATCATATCTAACACAAGTTAAAACTTCCTTTAAAGCTAATATGTAATATCTTCTAAATATTTTTTCTCTTTTTCCATGTTTACTTCTCTCTTTCCCTGTTTACTTCTTTAGCCTCAAATTTCAAAGGATTTTATGTTTCTTGGTTCCTAGGAAATTGATGTTGAATTTTTCTAAGTTCCATTTGATGATATAGGTGTAGATACTCAAAAAAGTCCTCTACAACAACACTATTTTTTCTCAAATCTGCACTATCCCTTAATTCATCAACACTCATTGTGATTAATACATAAATAGTAAGAAAATGAACCTTAATTCTACTTCTATTGATGAAATTATTATAAGAAGATTCAACTTGTGCCAACACCACATCCCATTAACTTGGTTTATTTCTTCTCAACCATCTCAACAAATTCCGGAGTCTTCTATTAACCACTTTTGTTTGTCCATCTATTTGTGGATGATAGGATAAACTAAATGCCAATTTTGTATCCAATTTCTTCCACAATGTATGAAAAAAATTCCCAACAAATTTGGAGTCTCTATATAAAACAACCACCTTTGTCAAACCATGCAATTTGAGCACCTTCTTGAAGAATAAAGTAGCAATATGTGTTGCAAAATTTGATTTCTTGCATGGAATGGTATGTGCCATTTCAAAAAATCTATCCACAACAACAAAAATTGAATCATTACTTTTTTGTGTCCTTGGAAACCTAAGAAAAAATTACATACTCACCTCCTTCCATAGTCTCTCTAGTGTAGGAAAAGGCTAATATAACACCATATTATTACTTGTTCCTTTGGTATGTTGGAAAATTTGATAACTTTGAACTATGTTATTTACATCCACACTCATCCTTGGAAAATAATATCCTTCCTTTAGCTATCTCAATGCTTTGTCCACTCCAAAATGTCATCCAAGACCTCCATTATGATTTTCTCTAATTAAGTTATCCCTCATTGAACCTTGGGGTATGCATAACCATTGCCCCTTAAACAAAAATCTCTCTTGAATGCAATATTTCAACCATGTCGTTCTATTCTTATCAATTGGATTTTTACAAGTTGCTCATGCCTCTCTAAAATATGAATCTTGTTCATATAATTCTTTCATTGAATCAAACCCCAATATATTTACCCTCAACTCATTCAATAAAAAGAACCTCTGAATTGATGCATAATCTACCCAATTAGATTTATCACTGGACTATGTTTAAAACAATAGAGTAGCCTTAAAGAAATCTAATCCACTTCATGTTTTCTAATTAAACTTACTTTGGCTATTTATAAATTGTAGTGCATGATGATTGATGTACCAAACAAAATCATTGGGTAGAAAATAATGTTCATTTATGGAGTGCTTGCACGATAGGATAAAAATTTTGGTCATGCAATAAATAATTCCTTTTTATTTCACTCAACTTCTCACTAAAGTAGGCTATTGATCTTCCCTCTTGACTTAGAACTCATATCCTTGTCCCACTTGCATCACAATCAACTTGGAATACTTTGTTAAAATACCACAATGCCAGTATCAAATTTTCAGTCACTTTTTCTTCAACAACTTGAAAATATTCTCTACTGTTGTTGTCCATTTGAATTATTTTCTTCCACCTTAATTGTTATGGTGATAGGAGCAAAAATACCACTGAAATCTTTAATAATTTTTCTATATAAGCTTTCCAAACCATGGAAAATCCTTTCCTCAAACATACTTTATGGTGATGACCAATCCACAATAGCCTTATTTTTTTCAAATCCATTCATAAACCATCATGTGAAATGACAACCCAAAATAGACTAGCTCTTTCTTCATAAAAGTGCATTAGGTAGGTGCAAGAAGTTGGGCCCACTTTTTGGCCAAAAAGTGGACCCAACTTAAAAATCAAAGTTTGTCATAGGTGGACTAAACATTTGAAGCACTTACACATAAAATATTTAAAAATTCAATACTATGAAATGTATAATTTTGAGTCTAGTTTTGAAATATGTAATTTATTCTAATACCTAGATGATACAAATTAATTTTGCATAGGCTTGTACAAAAACTACATTTTAAAAGTCACATTTTTCTAGACCATATCATGCACATGTACAAAAAGCGTAATTTGACCTAAATAAAAGTAATTTTCTAATTCATTTTGGGAAAATATGTGTCTTATACTAAAGATTGATGAAGATATTTTTTATATTTTTTTCCTCATAATTTTTAATTAATTTTTTATTGGACCTAGTTGGTATTTTTGAAAACCCCTCATGACTAGCAAGCATAATTTGAGCTAAACTAATTATTTTTTGATTTTTTGCATTATAATTTTTTAAAAGAAACTTAAAAAATGAAAATTTATTAAAAAAATATGAAAACCTCACATTTCAAGTTTATGGGTCTTAATTTACTTAAAAATTAATTAAAAATAGAAAAAAAAATACAATCATAAAAAAAATATTTGAATAATAGATATCATCATCTATAATGGTTTTAATTTCGTCAATTTTTTTATAGAAAAAGTTAGTAGCCATATTACAAAAGTCACTTTTTCTCTTGTTATTTTCATGTCATTGTATTTATAGGTCCAAGGCCAAGGGATGAGTTTCCAAGCCTTAAAAAAATAAAACCATGGGTTTCAAATTTAAAATTTTATGAAATGCGTACTCAATCTAAAACATGTACCCATTCAAGAATATAATATAATTATAAATGAGTACTCATTTTAAAAATTTAGGTTCATGAGCTTGAGCCTAAATGAGTACTCATTCCTATCAAGATTTTTTCCAAGCCCAAAAATTCCCCTAAAAGTGAACCCAACTTCTTGCACTTAGTTCACTTCTCAAGATTGATCAAAACATTTTCTTCTTTTAATCTTTGTAAAACAACCTTCACATGCATCAAATGTTCTTCCTTTGTTCTACTAAAAATAAAAATATCATCCAAATATATAATGAAAAACTTACCAAGGAATTGTTTCAACACTTTATTCATCAACCTAATGAATGTACTTGGAGCATTTGTCAAGCCAAATAGCATGACCAACCATTCATGCAACCCATCTTTTCTTTTGAAGGTATTCTTTCATTCATCACCTTCCCTAATCCCTATTTGATGATATCCACTCTTCAAATCATTTTTGATAGAACACTTGGCTTCACTTAAACAATCCATTGAGTCATTCATTTGAGATAAGGGAAATTTATACTTGATTGTTATTTTATTGATGGCTCTTGAATCGATATATATACACCATTCCTCATCCTCTTTCGGTGCCAACATCATTCAAACTACACATGGACTTAGAATTTCTCTTATTAAACCATTATCCAACAATTCTTGTACTTTTCAATTTATCTCATCATGCTCCATAGGAGTCATCCTATAAATTTCCTTATTCGGAAAACTTTCTCTTGATATCAAATCCATACAATGGCTAATAATCCTCATATCTGATAACTCATTAGGTAATTCGTCCATTAATATATTAATGTATTCCTCCAACATTTATTTAATTTACAATAGGATTTATTACTCTTTATTTGTTGTGCTAACCTCCTTAAACTTAGGAATGAAAGAAAAGCATGCTATCTCCTTATTCATTACTTCCAAAAAAAATTTCATATGCACACCTTTAGATTGTTGTCCACTTTCTCTTCCTTGTCCTCCAATGGAATCGACATGTATTTATTTCCATCTTTCATTATTGTGTAGGTATTATTCCTACCATGATGCACAAATTTCCTATTGTATTTCCATAGTCTACTCAATAGGAAAAGACATGCATCCATGGGTATTATATCACAGGGTAAGTGCATGGATATGTGACACAATTTTGGCTCTTAAGATGCCACTTTTTTCTTCTGAAATTAGCAAAATTTTATTTGCACGAGAAAATGAAGATAGTTATGTTGGTGATCACACAATACTGGTTTACAATTTTTGGCCAAACTGGACACTAAACTGATTTTTTCTAACCAAATCTTCACTTTCGGGCACCTATAATGGCTAAACCGTGAGGAATTTGAAGATGATGCAAACTAGTGATTTGTGACATTTTGTCTGCAGATTCTAAATATTTTTTTTTTCATTTTTTTTGGAATTAGATTGCACTTCTTTTTCCATCTCCTTCGAAAACTAGTTTTTTCTAAGTAAACACCATTTTTAAGGAGTGATGCTCACCGTATAACACATAATTTTTTTTCCATGAAGGATAAAATTCTATTTTTTTTGAATTTAGATTTGTAGCTACGATATCTAGTGCTTCCAATTGGTTTCATAGTGTTTTATTGAATATTTTTTCCTTAATCAAGTTTTGAAGTCAAACCAATTACAATTCAGACATAGGTGGACCGTATAATGCAATTTTTTTTGTATCTATCAATTTTTTTTTTGTTGGATGAAGGATAAATCAATATCTGGTGCACTCATATTTTTCAATTTTTTTTTGATAATCTTCTATTTTTCCACATGTAGAACAAAGAGCTTGATTTTTAGTGAAAAACCTACATAATTCACAAGAAATAAAAAATAAATATAATAATAAAATTAAATTTATTTAAAATTATACTTTTTGGGAAGCTTATAATAATGACTACATACTTACAATTTTTTTTTTTAAATGAATTCATTTGATCCCTGAAAAAGTAAATCAAAAGTGGTTTTTTATCAACATTTTGATAGGTGTAAAAGAGACTCCGTTATAGGTATGGTTTAAAACTAGCGGGGTTGTATCTAAGGGGGTTTGATCTAAGGTAATTTGATCAAACCCTCTTCAATTGGAATGCTTTAAATGGAACTTTTTAAGGCTCAAATCATTATATTTCCTAAAAATATGTGATTTCAACAAAAAATAGAATCTCCCAAAAATTGTAAACTAGCTTTGTGGGATCACCCACGCTCAAAATTTTAAGACATGGAAAAAAAAAGTTGAAGTGCTCCTTCTAGTTTCTAAGCTACTAATTCTTTATTAAATTAACGAAGATTAAGGGTCTCAAAAAGGGGGGGGCCAAAACAGGTCCTATTTTTATAAAAAAACCAACATAGCGCCTAAGGGCTCCCCCCTCTATGATTAACTTTTTTTTAGAATTTCAAAAATCTGAATGGTGAGAAATTAGCTAACACCATGTAGTTTATCCTCATTCTTTCGGATAATTTTTTTAATGAATATATAATATTTTATGAATTTTGAAAGTGGACACATGTTGAAAAGCTTAAATTTGAGCGTGTTCCCCCCTAAATGTTTTGAAAACTAATCAATTTTTTTTTCATCATGTGTAGAATCAAGTCTAGTTTTAAAAAATGTAATTTATTTCACGTTTCAATGAACGAGTAAAAATATATCCTAAAACTAGCACATGTTGGTTTCTGACCAAAAACGAAGGCATTTACAATAGAAGCTATGGATCAAAACATTAACTAAATCAAAATGAAAAAAGAATTATATATTTAGATAGCTACGAGAGAGGTTAAAGCTATCACAATTTTTTTATAAACTTACATTGAAAGACGTACAAATGTGACAGGGAGCACAGACAAAAATATGAGGAAATTTGGAAAATCTTGTCAATTCACTTGTCCAAAGCAGGTCATTTGGTGAGCACCAAATTTTCCATGCACCAAATGGGATGTGTCATTTGGTGAACACCAAATTTTGTGCTCACAAAATGACATGCTTTGAACAAAATGTAACTTTTGCTACTTTGGTTGACCACTCTGATAATATCAAGAGTACACGGTTTATGATTGTAGATGGATAGTTGAGGTTTTACCTTTCGTATGCTCTCTACCTCATTACCCTAACTAGATAACTCTATATCCCTCTGAAGTATCTCTCTCTCTCAGGTCACTCCCTCCCACACTACCTAGACTACTCTCTTTGTCACTCCAATCCCCTCTCTTAGGTCTCATTCCCTCCCACCCTACCTAGATAAATCTATCTCACTCCTACCCCCTTTGTCACTCTCCCTCTCTCTCTCTCCCCCTTTGGTATTTTTGTATCTCTCACTCCATCTCCCTCTTAGGTAATTATATTTCTCTCTCTATCTC
>VDFB02271358.1:797924403-797944242 GCA_007258455.2 Sequoia sempervirens
GGGTAGAGGGTAGAGGGTTAAGGGTAGAGGCTTTAAGGGTTTATGGTTTATGGTGTATGTTTTAAGGGTTGAGGTTTTAAGGGTTTAGGTTTTAAGGGTAGAGGGTAGAGGGTAGAGAGAGAGAGGGGGGAGTTGAGGGTTTAAGAGTTTTAGGGTTTAAGGGTTGAGGGTTGAGAGTAGAGGGTAGAGAGAGAGAGAGTGACAAAGAGACAGAGAGAGAGGGTTGACGGTTTTAGGGTTGAGGGTAGAGGGTAAAGGGTAGATGGTTTAAGATTTAAGGGTAGAGGGTTTAGGGTTTAGGGTTTAGGGATTACGGTTTATGATTTAAGGGTAGAGGGTGTAGGGTTGAGAGAGAGAGAGAGGTTGAGGGTTTAAGGGTTGAGGTTAAAGGGTAGAGGGGAGAGAGAGAAAGAGAGAGGGTTGAGGGTAGTGGGTTTAAGGGTTTAGGGTTTAAGGGTAGAGGGTTTAAGGGTTTATGGTTTGAGGGTTAAGGGTAGAGGTTAGAGGGTTAACGGTTTAAGGGTTGAGGGTAGAAGGTAGAGGGTAGAGGGTGGAGGGTTTAAGATTTTGGTTTTAAGGGTTTATGGTTGAGGGTTTAGGTCTCCCATCCCTGTATCTCCCACTCCCTCTACAATAACCTCTCTCGATTTTCACTATCTCAAAGACATTTTTTGTGGTGGTGAATTTTCACTTGGAAAAAAAGTTGTCAAATGCAGGTAATGCAAAGTGGTGCAACTTTCGTTCTGCAACTTGTGTGACCAAATTAAATATTTTAATGCATTTGAGTGGGTATATTTACGCTAAGCATAGTCCTCTTTCACACCTAAACACTCTAAATTGTTAGGAACTACGTTCAACATGCAGAATCCCTTAAGAGTCGAAAGTGCAAAATGACTGCAATCTTCAACATGTTGTTACTAGGATACCATGATTCTTAGAAAATTCTCGTTTGAGCCTATGGGATCAAGTTGGGCCCCTCTACAATAACCTCTCTTTGTTTTTTCTATTTCGGAGGCGTTTTCCTGTGGTGGTAAATTTTTGCTTAGGGAAAAGTTGTCAAATGCAAGTACTGCAAAGTTGCAAAGTGGTACAACTTTCGTTCTGCAACTCATGTGACCACATGAACTATTTTTATGTGTCTGGATGGGTACTTTTACGCTATGAATTGTCCTCTTTCACACCCAAACATGTTGAATCGCTTCGAGCTACTTCAACTGACATAATCCCTTAAAAGTCTAAAGTGCAAAATGATTGCAATCTTCAACATGCTATTATTTGGATACTGTGACACTTAGAAACTTCTCTTCTGAGCCTATGGGATCACGTTGTGCCCCTCTACAATAATCTCTTTCTGTTTTCACTATCTCAGAGGTATCTTCCTGTGGTGGTGAATTTTTGCTTAGGGAAAAGTTGTCAAATGCAAGTAGTGCAAAGTTGCAAAGTGGTGCAACTTTTGTTCTACAACTTGTGTGACCAAACGAACTATTTTGACACATTCGGGTGGGTACGCTTATGCTAAGAATAGTCCTCTTTCACACCCAAACATGATGAATCGCTCCAAGCTACATTCAACTGATAGAATCCCTTAAGAGTCCAAAGTGCAAAATGGCTACGATCTTCAACATGCTGTCACTCGGATACCATGGCACTTAGAAAATTTTCAACAGAGCTTGAGGGATCACGTTGGGCCCCTCTACAATAACCTCTCTTAGCTTTCGCTATCTCAGAGGCATTTTCTCGTGGTGGCAAATATTCTCTTGGGGAAAAAGTTGTCAAATGCAAGTAGTGCAAAGTTGTAAAGTGGTGCAACTTTCATTCTGCAACTCGTGTGACCAAATGAACTGTTTTGAAATATTCAAGTGGTAAATTTATGCTACAAATGGTCCTTTTTCAAACCCAAATATGCTGAATCACTCTGAGCTACATTCAATCGACAAAATCCCTTAAGAGTCCAAAGTGCAAAATGGCTACAATCTTCAGCATGTTGTCACTCAAATATCGTGATACTTAAAAAATTATCGTTTGAGCCTATGGAATCACGTTGGGCCACTCTACAATAACCTCTCTCATTTTTCACTATCTTAGAGGCATTTTCCCATGGCGGTGAACTTTCACTTGGGGAAAAGCTATCAAATGCAAGTAGTTGAAAGTTACAAAGTGGTGCAACTTTCGTTCTACAACTTGTGTGAGAAAATGAACTGTTTCAACATGTTCGGGTGGGTATTTTTACACTAGGCATGGTCCTCTCTCACACCAAAACATACCGAATCGATCCGAGCTACATTCAACCGACAAAATCCCTTATGAGTCCAAAGTGCAAAATGACTGCAATCTTCAACATGTTGTTACTCAGATACTGTGACACTTTGAAACTTCTTGTCTGAGCCTATGGGATTGTTTTGGGCCCCTCTATAATAACCTCTCTTGGTTTTCACTATCTTAGAGACATTTTCCCTTGGTGACGAATTTTTACTTGTGAAAAAAGTTGTCAAATGCAAGTAGTGCAACTTTCGTTCTGCAACTCTTGTGACTAAAAAAACTATTCTAACGCATCCAGGTGGGTACGTTTATGCTAGGAATGGTCCTATTTCACACCCAAACACGACGAATCACTCTGAGCTACTTTCAACTGAAAAAATCCCTAATGAGTCCAAAGTGCAAAATGGCTGCAATCTTCAGCATGTTGTTACTCGGATACTGTGATGTGTAAAAACTTCTCGTCTAAGCCTATGGGATCATGTTAGGCCCCTCTACAATAACCTCTCTCAGTTTTTGCTATCACGAAGGTGTTGTCCTATGATAGAAAATTTTCACTTGGGGAAAAAGTTGTCAAATGCAAGTAGTTGAAAGTTGCAAAGTGGTGCAACTTTTGTTTTGCAACTCGTGTGACCAAAATAATTTCTCTAATTCATCCAAGTGGGTACGTTTATGCTAGGAATGGTCCTCTTTCACACCCAAATACGCTGAATCGCTCTGAACTACATTTAACCGACATAATCCCTTAAGAGTCCAAAGTGTAAAATGGTTGCAAACTTCAAAATGTTGTTATTCAAATACCGTGACACTTAAAAAATTATTTTCTGAGCCTATGGGATCATGTTGGGCCCTTCTACAATTACCTCTCTCAATTTTCGCTATTTCGGAGGCGATTTCCTATGGTGGCGAATTTTCACTTGGGGAAAAAGTTGTCAAATGCTAGTAGTGCAAAGTTGCAAAGTGGTGCAACTTTTGTTTTGCAACTTGTGTGACCAAACAAACTATTTCGATGTGTCAAGATGGGTATTTTTATGCTAAGCATGGTCCTCTTTCTATTGGAAATAGGATGCCATTTAATTGTAATCATAAACATTATTTATTTTATGTGTCTCCTAAGTCCTTGGAAAGTGTTCTCAAACACTAGGATTAGAGAGATTAATTTTGGATGAAATAATTATGTTAATTGAAATTTTCAATTAATTCTAAATAATAGGAGCATGTGAGGGCGTCCAAGATGAGTTCCCAAATAATCAGAGCACATGGGGCACCCACATGGAAGGTGGAACTCACCTTGAGTTAAGTTAACTATTTGGAGTAAAATATAACACTTCTGAATGCATGTAAATATCCTAGAAGTTAGGGTTTGATGTTTACATACATGCAGTTCAGTTCAGTTCAATTCATATCAGTTTAGTTTAGTTTAGTTTAGTTTAGTTTAGTTTAGTTTAGTTCAGTTATAGTTCAATTATCTTCAGTTAGTTTTAGTTGAATGCTAGTTGACTTCAATTAACTTGGAATGCATGACTAATGACTTGAGTTGCATGATAGATAATAGGTGACTTCCTTTAGTTAACAGGGGATGACCATTCTTGCGTGAATGGTGGAGAGAGATGTTTCAGTTAATAGAAAATGACTTGGACCCACTTTGGGTGCCCAAGTTGGCTTCTTGGAATTAACTCCTTTACATGTTAAGATATTTCAGAAGGCTGAGTTAAGTGGGCCCACTCTTAGGTGCCTACTTTGAGGATAAAGCCTTGAAGATATTTATAGAATAAAGGTTGAGTTACTACTTCAGTTTGGAATGCCTAAATGGATGAAGATGATGATTTGGCATTGTTCTTCATGGTTAAACACTACTTGGAAGAGATAGGCGTACCTTTTAGGAGATAGGGATTGAGCTTTGTAATTGTAACTCTTTTGGAGTTTACAAATTTTTTTATTGTCTATATATCTCAAGCAAGTTGAAGAGAGTTTGTATTAGTTTATTGTAGCTTGTGAAGAAGATTTGTAGAAGGCAAAAGAAGCATCTCAAGGAAGAATTGGAATTATTGTAATCTTATTCTAAGATTAAATAATACATTGATTCTTGGTGGAGTTTTTCCCCAAAAGGGTTTCTCCATGGTATATGTTGTGTATCTTCCAATATCCTATCTAATTCTTCTACAACCTTATGTCTTCATTCTACAGTGATAAAATGAATTAATCATATAATCACCCACAAAGAATCTATAACAAAGAATACATATTTAGATCAATCAACACGTATAATAGTTTTACAAAGTATTAAGCTACATAAACACCTCAATTTTCAACAATTTCACACCCAAACACGTCAAATCGCTCTGAGCTACATTCAACCGACATAATCCTTTATGAGTCCAAAGTGCAAAATGACTGGAATCTTCAACATGTTGTTACTCAGATACTGCAATGCTTAGAAACTTCTCGTCTAAGCCTATGGGATCGTGTTGGGCTCCTCTACAATAACCTCTCTCGATTTTCACTATCTTAGAGGCATTTCCCGATGGTGGGGAATTTTCACTTGGGAAAAAAGTTGTGAAATGTAAGTAGTGAAAAGTTGCAAAGTGGTACAACTTTCATTCTACAGCTCGTGTGACCAAACAAATTATTCTGACACGTCCGGGTGGGTACATTTACGCTAGGCATAGTCCTCTTTCACACCCAAACACATTGAATCACTCTGAGCTATGTTTAATCGATAGAATCCCTTAAGAGTCCAAAGTGAAAAATGATTGTAATCTTCATCATGTTGTTACTCAGATATCGTGATGCTTAGAAAATTCTCATCTGAGCCCATGAGATCGCGTTGGGCCCTCTATAATAACCTCTTTCAATTTTTGCTGTCTCGGAGGCATTTTCCTGTGGTGGTGACTTTTCGCTTGGGGAAAAAGTTGTCAAATGCAAGTAGTGCAAAGTTGCAAAGTGGTGCAACTTTCGTTTTGCAACTCGTGTGACCAAACAAACTATTTTGACACATCCGAGTGGGTATTTTTATGCTAGGCACAATCCTCTTTCGCTCCCAAACATGTTGAATCGCTCTGAGCTATGTTCAACCGTCTGGATCCTTAAGAGTTCGAACTGCAGTTGTTGTCACCGAATAGTGCACCCTTGTCGAGATGCAAAACTCAACCTACTAGTGAAACATTGGATCCAAATATTCAATATCCATGACGTATGGTTTTTCGTGCTCTAGAGTTATAAAACATGATGGGGCAGTAGTTATAGGACCATGTTTCTTAATGATTTGTCATGTTATTTCATGCATAGAAAATGGAAAGAGGTTTTTTAACTTATTTAAATAGTGAATATGGGAGAAATGTGATAACTGCACATGGGTGATGCATCCAAAAATCAAACTTATATTGTTTTTCATACACATCTAATATCTTCAGAATATCATTAAAACTTACCTGTGCATTGATTTCATTTAATGAGATGTCAAGTGTTGTGATAGTAGTAGATGCAAATAAATTTTGTTGTTTGGATCAACAACTATCATGTGTTTTGATGCACGTTCATACATGCTCATAGAGTTATATATATTCCCGTGAGGTTTGAAACATTCACTTGTTCTATAGATGCAAATGCAATGATTGCTAAGCTTTAGAATCAGAAACAGTAGTTGTTGGATTCTAGCCTCAGCCATGAATCAAAAGCAATACATTTTGCTATGATATTTTTTTATGGGAAGGAGCTCTTGCAGTTCATTTGAAACCTTTTGGTGTTAAAGTCCTTTCCACTAGACAATAATATAACTCAAGAAGCATGGAGCATACACACAAATACATGAAATATATACATGAATCATGAAGAATACACATGAACACATGAATTATACATTGGAAGCATGAAGCATACATGTAAATACATGCAATATATGTGAAGTATACATGTGAATAAGTGAAGCATACATGTGAATAATTGAAGAAAAAGTAATTGAAGTATTACAAAGGATACAAACCACTAGGAATGGAGTTTATTTACACAATATGCATTAGATGGAGCTTATTGAGCAATCAACAGTAATTAATTAAGCATTAGATGTAAACAAAATCCATGCCTACAACATTCAAGCTTACAATTTACACAATACGCATGATAACATCATTCAAGAATGGCAGTAGCAAAATAAGATTTTCTTTAATCAAAAAGGCATAAGGCTATACATGTGTATTGTGTAAATTGTGATTTCCCTCTAGGGGAAGGAAAAAGATCTCGTGTTGCCTTTGAAATTTGGTTGGATCGAGTGCCTGTTGGTTCTCTTGTCTTTCAAACATGCTCACTAGTCCTCCTCTCTTCACTCTGGACCTTCAACTAATACAATAAAAAGTAAAGATGTTAATACATAGAAATTGAATTGTGGAATGACATATAACAAAATATAATCACTTACCACATGCATATAGTCATCATGCACATTTACAACATTACGACGTCCATGATCTAGAGTGATAACCACCTGTAGCAACCATCAAGATAGAAATTAAACTACATAAAATATCGTGAAAATTTTCTATAATAGACCATAAAAGAGCAAATGTAATGTCAAATCAACTAATCTATTGCATACCTCTCTCAATGGATCAGAACTGGATATTGTTGCAGCAAATCCATGGTCCATTATGCCACCAACATCACCAGGGTTGTCTAATGTCAACAACTACAAATGAAACAACATATCTAACAGTAATATAAATAAGTTTAGGTAGTCCCTTTATAACTGTCATAAATGAAAGAGTAAATGGTTGGCCCCAATTGAGACTACAATATAGTGCTTATAGATCACAAAATGGTGAAAGTACTAAGTCCATTGGGATAGTCCAAACTCTTGCAAATTCCAAAGTTCAGTGCTCATTGAGATTCGTATTGCATATGCTGATGAACTAATGTTAATGAGGGCATGTTGTCAACATAGTGATAATGCCACAATGAGGTTCACATGAATGAAGTGAGGATTACTATGTTACTAGCAGCTTTCAAAGGGATAATGGAACATATGATGAATTAGGACGTGTTTAGGGTTTTACTATAGCACATGAAGCTGGTTGTTGAGGTGTGCAACCATAATGGAGAAGACGACTTTGGTCAATAATGAGTGGAAGGAAAGATTTCTTCTAATGGTGTATAGGATAAAATTTGGATGGAGGTGCTATAGCATAGAAGGGATAAAGAGACAAGACCAAGAGGGGATAATGGAACATATGGTGAAATAATAGAGGGTACAATGGGATGGGGGTCGAATGCGATAATGGAACATGGGTTAGACTAGAATAGATTAATGGGATGGGCTAGGATGGGATAAAAAAATATAGCATGAACTATTAGAGGTTAATGGGATGGGATTAGGAGGGAATAAAGGAATATAGGGTGAATTAGGGAAAGATAGTGGGACAAGACCAAGAGGCAATAATGGAACATAAGGTGAAATAAGAGAGGTTAATGGGATGGGAATAGAATGGGTTAATGGAACATAGGATTGACTAGTATAGATTGATGGGATGGGCTAGGATGGGACAAAAAAATATAGGGTGGACAATTAGAGGTTAATGGGATGCAATTAGTAGGGAATAATGCAACATAGGGTGAATTAGGAGGTGTATAGGGTTTGGATAGAGTACATGAAGTGCGAACTTGACCTGTGTGTAGTAATAATAGAGAAGAGTTATCTAGGATGAAACATGGATAAAGATGGTATAATATAGAATGGATAAAGGAACATCTAGGGTGAAATAATAATGGGTATAATAAGATGGGAGTAGAAGGGCATAATGACACATAGTATGGACTAGAATATATTAGTGGGATGGGCTAGGAGGGGATAATGGAAAATAGGGTGAACTATTAAATGTTAATGGGATGGAATTAGGAAGGAATAAAGGAACAAAAAGTGAATTAGGAGAAGATATTGTGACACGATCAAGAGGGGATGATGGAACATAGAATGGACTAGTAGAGATTAATTGGATGAGCTAGGATTGGATAATAATTTTTTTTTACAGTGTACTATACTAGAGGTTAATGGGAAGTAGTTATGAGGGAATATTAGACCATAAAGTGAATTAGGTGGTGTTTAAGGTTTGAATAAAGAACATGAAGTGGGAACTTGAGGTGTGTAGTAATAATGTATTAGAGATTTGGTCAATAATGAGAAAAAGAAAAGGTTTAGGGTTTGACCAAAAAATTATTTTCTCGCTCATTTCTCCTACATGAGATACAATTGACTTCAATGATTTGGAAATCCCTCTCCTATAAGGGTGGGTTTCAACAGGCTCGATTAATCTTCCAATTAATTGTTTAATGTCTCTTTTATTGTTTCCAATTTGATTTAGGATATTTTCTTGTGTTCCTTGAGGACGCCTATGAATTGATGGAGGGGTTTCAGGTTGTTCTTGTATAGAAAGCTCTTCATGAGGGGGTGATTGTGAATTCTCAATGTTAGGAGGTGGAGATTCATTCCCTGATAATTAGAACAAAATTTTATTTAAAAAAAATATTTCAATATACATTCTAAATCAAATTCAAAATAAAAACAATAAAAATACATACCTCTTCACAATCTTTGACCTCTTTGACGTGTTAGTGGCATCGTCACGAAGAATTGGAAGCTAAAAGTGCAAAAAATGGAAGAGATTTGGCGAGCACGAGTTGCAGAGTTGAAAACCTCCAAGCCAAGTCGTGGGTTGAAAAGAAAATGAGGTTTGGAATGCGTTTTTTGATTTTAATTCACTTTTGCATTTGGTGCACACAAATGCTCAATTTGGACTTTTTTTCTTTTTTTTCCAATTTTGCATCAAAATTGTGTCACAGATTGGTGCACTTACCCCATACACCACTTCATCTTTGTAATTACCAATTTGGAAATTATCCAAACATTGTTCACTCACCATGATTTGATGCCTTCTTTGCAACTGAGAAACTTTTTAGGAGATGGGATGTTTCCTCTTCTTTAATTTCAACCTCTGCAGTGCCATTTCTCATGGCATCAAATTATTCATGCTACCATTATCCATAATTACCTTGCAAAATTTTCCTCATGAATTACAAATAGTTCAAAATATATTTCACATTTATATTGGTCCTTGTTTCTCTTTTTTGGTTTCGAAAGCACTCTTTTCAACATCAAAGACTCTCCTTGCTTTTGCTTTTCTATTCTTTTTTTTGAAGCCACACCTTCTTCATCAACTTGTGCAACATAATTTCTTGCATCACTAGCTTTTCTAGTGTTTTTTTGTACTTGAGGGAATTCAAAGGCTCAATGACCAACCTCTCATAATTATAACATGTACTAAAAAATCCTCTTCTTCTTGAAAAATCTTCTCTCTTGTAACAACCACAACCTTACAACAAGGAAACTACTGGGGTTTTTAACCATGTAAAAATAAACCATTCCATAAAAATAGGATATAAAAAATTTCTTTCAATAATTGAAATTGCAACTACATAATTGAATACATAAGCATTTCATAATAAACTCATTTTACTTTTTAAACTTAAAAGAATAAACAACTTCTCCTTTTACAATTTCCACATGAATGATTACAAATAAATATGATACAACATTTAACTTTTAAGGAACAAGGTCATAGATCTCATATCTGGATACCTTTTGTCTCACAAAACTCACCATGTCATCTATAAGAGGGAGAGAATCACCCAAGTGTTTTACCTCCAACCACAGATTGATGGTCCCACACACACCTTCCTAACTTGAAGTGGCCCTATCCTTCAACAAAGAGTATAGTTAAGAACCCCCTAGTATTGCCATATGATCTCTAGTGTTTTGTCCAACTTACCCAATACGATCATACAACTATGGATACCTTCCAACTAAGCATGACACTTCTGATTGGATAAGCAACTCTAGAGCATAGTGAACTAACAAGTGCAAACATAGACTATTGCACTCACTTTTCCCAAAGTATTTGAAATATATTCAACCACCACGAACGAGTGGATTCATACATTCACCCACCTCTACTTGACTTGGAGAACCTTATCTAACCTTGTATTAGCTCAAACTTATTGTTGGGTATGTGCAGGATCATGATGGGCCAAAAAGTGGCAATATGATGGGTATGTGGCTAACGACCTTTTTTTTACTCAAAACTGATGAAATGAAAAAAGTTTTTAAAGGAAATTCTCAAGTTTCCACCAATATAAATTATGCTTTACTTTGAATTTAATAAATAATTATTATTCATTTTCTATTTGAATTACAACTAAATTCCTGATTGATATGTTGATTGAAAAACATCTATAGCTTTCAAACATTATCACATTTTTGAATCTAAAACATGCGTCACATTCTATGCTTCACATACTATAGGATTTAAAAAAAAAACTAAATTTCAAGAAGTTTTCACCAAGTTAAGGTGGTCAGACATACAAGTTTTTTATATTTTTTAAAGGTTGTAATAAAAAATTCATAGTTAATTATTTACTTGGGAAAAAATTACAAAAAAATATGCGTCACATCTGTACATGAGTCCTTTACTTATATCTAAAATATTATAAAAAAATATTATCATTTTATTGTGGTTAGGGTGGTCAGACAGACACCTACTTCTTATTTTTTCTATGAAATTTAAGTACTACTACATTAAAATTTCAATTTTTCACCAAATAAATTTTATTTAAAAAAAAATAAACCTAGTAGTTTAGAAACTACATTCAATTTTCTATAGATTCTATTCTTACATATTTTTGAAATAATATAGATAACTTATTCAAATTTTTACGACAAGTTGCCTAACTCTGATTTTTCTGAATACCCAAGTTACATTCTCATAACTTCTTGGGACTTGGCAATTGCCACTTATTCAATTCTTTAGTATTAACCTTGAGAGTATCTTCTCTCCCACTCTATACACAAATAGTTGATACTGATGACTCATTGTCATTGATTAGACTCACTTTTAAATCACAAACTAAAAGTACTGATAAAATGTTCAACATATATAATAAATAAATATTATTCTTAAATTGAAGATTCCTTCTTTGTATTATAGTCTCAAATTTCTAGTGTTTAGTTTTATTATAATTTTTTTCTCAGAATGTGAAGTTTCACTAAATAAATAACTCATCTGAGTTGTTAGTTATTTATAACTCGAACACCCAAGTTACATTCATGTAACTTCCTGGGTCTTGACTACTACCACTTGTTTGAATCTTTACCCTAACCCTTGAGAGTAACTACTCTTGAGATATAAACTTTAAGCAAATCTTGACACAAAATGTTGACATCTTGACCTTCCTATTCTTAATGTAGTATAATGATCACATATACTATATTCCCATAGTGATAGGTATTTCTCCATAAAGAATACAACTTTCATTAGGTTTTGGTCTGTCTTGGTAAATATTCTAGTCTTGTTTACTAAGGATAAAATCTTTCAATAGATTCACATTATAAGTGTTTACTCACTAAGATTGGTAATATGACTAGTTTGATAAAAATATCTTGGACATTGAATTCCCTTGTTATGTTTTTGTGATATCTAGGGTCTAGGCTACTGGCTCTAATTCAAGTCCTAAAATGAACCATAAGGTTTACCTTCTCACCTATTCTTAGGCTTCATTGGAAAATCTTGATGACACTATGCCATCATCAAGACATACACATGGTCATGTATAAGGTATTGATATTACAACAATCACACAATAAAATAATAATATATAAACCAAATAGAGGATTACTCACTCTTACACAAGTTTCAAACCTCCAATATCAAGTTATATGGTTTTGGGTTCACAAAATATCATAAGAAATAATGGGGTTATGTGATATATAATATTGTCAAAATTTAAGAAACTTAACATCATGCTCAACCTTGAATTTTCATCAAATAAACAACATAATATTCTATTCAATCTTATTCAATTCTTCTAAGGAAATACTTAATCATTCTTTCCATTTCTCTAGTATTTGTATTATGTTTTACCTAGAGAATTCATGTATAATAGACTATATAGAAAATCACATAAGTGTATCCTTTCACTCTTGTTTTCAAAAAAAAATATAAACTCTAACATAATGTTGTCTATTTCAAATTGAACGCATTCTCATTATATGAGATAATCAAAATAAACTCTTTTCTTCATCATACACAATAGCCTCTATCATGAAATTAACTATGAATTCCTAACTTCATGATATTAACATGTTACTATCTCTTTAGAAAACATTATTTCTTGCTCCTTGAATTGAAGGAAATAACAAATCTAAATAGAGAAAAACATGCATGTTAAATCTTTCTCTTGAACTCTCTAGCTTTGATAATGCACAGTCTACTCCTACAAATCAACTAAAAGATTCCTGGAAGAGATAATGCTACTTATTCTCTGTTATATTCTCCTCTAAACTAATAACACTAAACTCAATGCTTTGAAGATAATAATACTCAGATTTCTAATCCTAATCCCTCAACCAATGCCTAACAATAGCTAGATAAAGTGAAAGCTACTGGCTTTTATAAGCAATGCCCACTCTTATGCAAATTAAATTCATCCCCTACTACTCTAAGTGGTGCCCACATTTATACTAGAGAAATTAAAAATAAGTTTGCAAATGCCTCATTGAGAGGCTCGAATTAAGCTCAATGATGCCATAGTTTTGCAAAGATAATAAAGGCATTAAAAAAGAATAACTTAAAAAGATAACAACGAAAATCTTAAATAGCCACGCTAAGGATAAGTGAACAAGAAGCATTTAAAAGGAGGTTATATTAAATGCCACTTAGTGGCTGATTATTTCATTAATCAATGCCAATAGAATGCCTTTTAAATAGGTTGATAACTTCTCAAAACTACTTCAATTTATGGCAAGTAGAATTTCATTTATTGCTTGACTTAGTCAGCCTTCCTAGTGGCTCGACTCCTGCCTAGATTGCCAAGATTATGTGTTATTTTGAAAGCATTTAAAACAACCTTCATTGCCATGGCTGATGTTGGTATAACAATGAAAATTTATTAATGGAATGGCTGCCACCAGAGTGGCTTCAAAACAATTTCTATACATGCCTAAGTTGGCTTAAATCTTGGCATGCAAATAAAAATTAACAATAACTTTGTGACTTTGCAACCTTGGCACGCTCACCATACTCATTAATGAGTATCCAAAGAACAGAAAATTGTCTCCTCATATAGAGGCTCCATTCGATTTCCTTATGCCATGGTTTACCTTGGATGTTTTCAACATTAAAATAAAGTACAGTTTCCTCTAAATGCCCTAGCCTTTAGTGGTTGTTTAAACATTAAAAGAAAACAGCTATAGCACAAGAAGTGCACAACTAATGCCACACTAAAAAGGAATATTTGAAGATTTTAAACTTACATTGCCACATTATCACGTGCCAACTCTTCCTCTTTCGTGGCTATTCTCACGTAGCTAAACTAATTTAAAGTTTGCACAATTGTTACACCCCATGTATTATTATTTATTTACTATTATCTAGTTTGGTAAATTGTTTCAATAAATGTGAATGTGTTTTATGTTGAATGAATGTTTGATTCAATTTAATGTTTTACAATGATTTCATATATAAGATATATGTGATGCATATGAATGTATTGATTCAACTAACTAAGTTATTAAGGTGAACTAAGCTGAATGCAAGAACAAGTTTAAGCCTCCGGAAGAGAGGGGAAGTATCACTCAGGAGAAGAATTTGGTCTGGTAACTTTTAATTAGACCTTACTAAGCATTCACACATTCACGCCCTAGTTGGCCTTAGTTGAGTCAAGTCAGTTAGGTAGATGGTAAGTGATCTTTAGTCTAGTTGTGTATGTTTATATTGATTTGTGATCTTGTTGTATGAATGCTTGAAATGAGGTACGTGATGAAGTCATGATGTTAAGTGGAAATCCTTCCTTGTGTGTTTATTGTTGTGTCGATGAGATATATACATAAAATGTATATATATGTATATATGTGTGTGTCTATGGTAAACTCATACATACATGAGCATGAGTGAATACATACATTAGCATAACAATAAACACACAAGAAAGGATTTCCACTTAACAATTTTTTACCTTTTTTAAAAATCTGATTTTTTCCTAATTTTCTCAAAAAATCTTATACATTAGCTTTGCCCTTTTTTGCCCAAAATATTTTTGTTGCTATGGTTTTACCATCATATGAGGAAATTGAAACACCATTTATCATCTACCTAAGAGTTCTTATAAATGTTGAAGGTGCCTTTCATTGCATTTGAATTGTCTAAATAGCTAAAGGTTTTTATTACAATCATATGATCTATGTATAATTGGTTGTTGGAAAGCATATGTTGAAAGATTCATGATTTATTTCCCAAACTCTTCTAGTTTTTCTATAAGAGACATTGGGAATGGGTTATAGATTTTCAATTTTTAAAGCTCGAAGAGATTGATATAAATGCACGATTTCTATAACTGGTCTTTTGAAAGAAGCCTAGGCACCAAGTTGAATTTCCTTAACAAATTCAATTGAAAGATGACTAGCAATATGCTAACTATAATCTCAGTGTTTAAATTCATGAAAAACACTTTCATGAGATTGTACATCTAGACAACTACATTTATAATTTGGAGAACAAAGCATGGGCTCTTCAAAATTTATGTCCCAATAATCTCAAAGTTTGATTTTATAATCATTTTTCTATCTGAAGCTGAATGCCTTTTATGGTAGATTTTTTGTCTAGTTCATGATTATGTTTTTGTAGTGGTGTATAAATAGTTTTTGATAGAGATACCAGATTCCTGAGCACTTCCTAGAAGAACATTTGGTTTGTACTAGATGTAATGTTGACCACATAAATATTGTTTCATCCTTGTACTCATGTCCAAACAGAAGTGGTGGATGAAAATGATGGAATTCCCTATTAGAGTACACCTCTATATATCAATACACATAGAAAGAATTTTTTTTATTTTGTTTGACACATCTCATTTCATGTCTTTTTGAACTTGTTGATGTGTCTTACCTTGTACAATCAACAAGAGCATCTAACTTGGCTCAGAAAGAAGTCCGAGAAAGAAGCCAAATTAATTGAGTAGATTCAACACATTAAAAAAGAAGTCCATTACATATTTTAGACAACTAACACCAAATACAAGCAACACCATGGTCAAAATATTCGTCCACACCAATACAAGGTTGGTAATTGTCTCTTCTTATGTATGTAGATCTAGAAAGATTCATGTAAAAATAAGGCCCCACAACTCTTCTTATAGTCATAGACCATAGAACATAGACCATCACCAAGAAAGTGGTGTGTAGTGCTACTAAACCTACTCTTGCCTCTGATGTGGGTTTGTTTTATATTTTCATGTAGAGCTTATTTGTCCAAATTTTCCACCTTTACAAAATGAACTAGTTGCTACTGAATAACTCTATATAGAGGAATCAAAACTTGATTTTAGTTGTGGAGCAAACAAATAACTATGCTACAACTATCAATTTTTTTTTTTGAAGTAGATCGGATTATTTACAAAGGGAACAACTTCACCAAACGTCAAATTTAGAAGAATTTTTCCTACTTAGTTTATCAATTTTACACGATGGGGGGGTGATTGCTTCTCAAGGAGTGGCTATTGATTAAGGCGACAATATGGATTTATCTTGGTTGGCTTTAACATCAAAAAGAATTGCGAAGCCTTTAGCAATTCACTCAATATAACATAGGTCCTAGTACCATCATTACTGTTAATGCCAGGTGAGGGCAACATTAGATCAACCTGGTGCTAATACTTGTAGATTGCATTGATGCTTGATAGTGGTCCAAATAATTTGAAGTGAAAAAATAAATTATTTATTTTCTACAATGACTCCTCTTCATTTCCATTAAGACTTGAATAATACGTAATTATGGTGCAAATAATTAGAAGTGACAAAAGATAAATTATTCATCTTCTACAATGGCTCCTCTTCATCTCCATTAAGACTTGAATAATATGTAATTAGGTCTTCGAAGGTTCAATCTTGTTCTTAGTTTTAACATTTCTTTGTTTTAGTTTTTACTTTTGTACTCAAGGATTCAACTGGAAAACTATTTATTAATGTCAATGAGATTGTAGTTTCACCTTTACCTCTTCATGGATGAGTAACAATATTATTTATTTTGAATAATTTATCTAGGTTTATTTGTGTTTTATCATCATTTGATTTTTGATGCTTTTGACCTAAATTCTAGACCCATCTTCAAGGATTTCACTTATTGTATGATCCAAATTTCTCTGAAGAATGCTCTATAAATTAGACTTGAAACGTCTAAAATCAAATGAGGGCTAAACATAGTTGAATTGTGATATACAATTCAATATGTTGTGAAAATATCAAAAATTTATTTGTTCTCTATTTTTCAATTTATTTCCAATTTTGTTCTCCATCTTCACACAATCTAATTAGTGTTCACATTAGTAATAGAAATTGTTTCCACCTATAAAAAAATGAGTTTTTGATAATTCCAGTGTGTTGTCTTTGGGATTCTCTTTGTTACATTCAATGGGTTGGTGTTTGTATTCTTGTATCAACTTGGGTATGGCCTTCTTTTGTTGAGAATTTTAGTTGATGCAACAAAGTGGAAAATATGTGCCTTTAATCATTTAGATAAAGTTCCATTGAAAGATCCTTCACGATGCAATCTTTATTTTTGGTGACAATAAACTTTACTATTGATGTTTTCTTGTATGCTATTTTCTATTTATTTAATGGTTACAATATTTTCCTTAACTTGTATAGTTTTCAAAAAATTTCACTTGCATCTTATTGATTATCAAATGGTGTCATAACATTATAACTTTATGAGGTAAAAAATCTCAAGTGATTGCACTAATACTATAAATAAAGCAATTACTAACCCCCAAAGGTCTAGCTCCTTGATGTTGAGAACACTAGGAAAAATAAAAGAATCATTGCAATTTTTAGTTGGAGAGGGTGACAAAAGTTGGTTTGGTTTGAATGCATGTTTTTGCTAAGCAATATTGATATAGGTTTTTAAAATATTAGCTACATTTATTTTGGAAGCTTTTAGGGATTCTCGCCCTTATTGTGGTTAGTGATTTTAATTACATCCAAGTCTCTTTGTTTGATATGCAGTGAACTATTTGATAAAATGCTTTGGAAGACATATATGAAAAATATGGTAGCATAGACAAGGTAGTGAACTGTTTGATAAAATTCCTTAAACAAATGTGGTATCATGGAATTCCATGAAAAGAAAATGCAATTAGCAACTGCTCCTAGTTATTAGTTATGCAATGTGAAGTAACTACATAACTTCTTAGGTTGACTTTATAAAAAAACTATATTGTAGTTTAAATTTTATCATCTATCAACATCTACTTATTAGTTATGCAACGTGAAGCAATGCTTTGAGTTTGAAAGACGTGCAATGCAATGTAATGGAAAACACTAGGTGTTTATAAAATTGCAACCCACATCACAACATACCCAAGGCCTTGTGGTTTTTAAGCTCATATATGTAGGGGTGCATTACAAATAGCAAGAATACCAATTTATAGCCATTATTGGTAATAATGAATAAACTTCTTGAAAGTGGTGAAACACAGTGTTAATGGTTGTTGGAAAACACTAGGTGTTTATTAAATAGTACCTTTCATTACATTCCTATGGTCTAAATAATAAAATCTTTTAAAGACATTCTTAGTGATTTGTAAAATTCTAAGATGAAAAACACCGAGTTTTACGAAACTTGCAACCAACTTAATGTTTGAAAAACCTTTACAAACAACAACCCACTTAATGTTTGAAAAACCCTTTACAAACAACAACCCACATAATGCTTTAAAACCCTTTACAACTAACAACCCAAATGGTTAGAAACCCCTCATCTCACTTTGGTTGTTTTGTTTGTCTCCCCCTGCTCTCCAACCTTTCACTATCAACTTGCATAATAAAAAAGCCGACAACACATAGTGTTAATGGTTGTTGGAAAACACTAGGTGTTTACAAAACAATGCCTATCATTAGATTCCTATAGTCTAAATAACAAAAGCTTTTCATGACATTTATATTGTTTTATAAAATTCTAGGTTGCAAAACACTAGGCTTTTCGAAACCTACAACCCACTTAATGTTTGAAAACCCTTTACAGACAACAGCCCACATAATGTTTTAAAACCCTTTGGGTAAGTGCATGGATTTGTGACACAATTTTGTCTCTTAAGATGCCACTTTTTTTTTGAAATCATCAAAATCTGATTTGCACGAGAAAATGAAGATAGTTACGCTTAAAATTTCAAGATGCAACAAGAACAATAGTTGAAGTGCTTTGAGTCTAGTTTCTAAGCTACTAATTCTTTTTGAAATTAATGAAGATTAAGGGTCTCAAAAAGGGGGGGAAAAACAGGTCTTGTTTTTTAAAAAAAAAATAGCCCCTGAGGGCTCCTCCCTTTTTGATTAACTTTGTTTAGAATTTCAAAAATTTAAATGGTGAGAAAGTAGCTAACACCATGTAGTTTATCCTCGTTCTTTTGGATAATTTTTTTAATAAATATATAATATTTCATGAATTTTGAAAGTGGACACATGTTGAAAAGATAAAATTTGAGCGTGCTCCCCCCTAATTTTTTTGAAAACTAATCAAAAATTGAATTGTTTTTTTTCATCATATGTAGAATGGAGTCTAGTTTTAAAAAATGTAATTTGTTTCACGTTTTGATGAACGAGTAAAAATCTATCCTAAAACTAGCACGCATCAGTTTTTGACCAAAAATGGAGTCATTTACAATAAAAATTATGGATAAAAACCTTAACTGAATGAAAATGAAAAAATAATTATATATTTAGATAGCTAAGAGAGAGGTTAATGCCATCATGATTTTTTTATAAACTTGCATTGAAAGACGTGCAAATGTAATAGTGAGCACAAAAAGAAATATGAGGAAATTTGGAAAATCTTATCAATTCACTCATCCAAAGCAGGTCATTTTGTGAGTGCCAAATTTGGCACTCACCAAATGACACATCCATTTGGTGTGCACCAAATTTGGCACTTGCGAAATGACACATCCATTTGGCGTTTTCCAAATTTGGCACTCACCGAATGACACATCCATTTGGCATGCACCAAATTTGGCACTCGCCAAATGACACATCCATTTGGTGTGTGCCAAATTTGGCAAGTGCCAAATGTGATGTGTCATTTGACGAGCGTCAAATTTGGTGCTTGCCAAATGGACTACTTTGAACAAAATCTAACTTTCCCCTCTCTTTGGTTGACCACTTTGATAATGCCGAGAGTGCACGGTTTATGATCATAGATGGATAGTTGAGGTTTTACATTTCATACATTCTCTACTTCCTTACCCTAACTGGATAACTCTCTATCCCTCTAAAGTCTCTCTCTCTCTCTCTCAGGTCTCATTCCCTCCCATGCTATCTAGACTACTCTCTCTCACTCCAATCCCCTCTCTCAAGTCTCATTCCCTCCCACCCTACCTATATAAATCTATCTCACTCCAACCCCCTTTCTCACACTCCCTCTCTCTCTCTCCTCCTCTGGTCATTTTGTCTCTCTCACTCCATCTCCCTCTCTTAGGTCGTTATCTTTATCTATCTGT
>VDFB02271358.1:797944342-797964118 GCA_007258455.2 Sequoia sempervirens
CTACATTCAACATGCAGAATCCCTTAAGAGTCCAAAGTGCAAAATGATTGCAATCTTCAGCATGTTGTTACTAGGACACCGTGATTCTTATAAAATTCTTGTCTAAGCCCATGAGATCGCGTTGGGCCCCTCTATAATAACCTCTCTCAATTTTTTCTATCTCAGAGGCGTTTTCCCGTGTTGGTAAATTTTTGCTTTGGAAAAAGTCTTCAAATGCAAGTAGTGCAAAGTTGCAAAGTGGTGCAACTTTCGTTCTACAACTCATGTGACCACATGAATTTTTTTGATGTGTTTGGGTGGGTATGTTTATGTTAAAAATTTTCCTCTTTCACACCCAAATATGTCGAATCGCTTTGAGCTACATTTAATTGACATAATCCCTTAAACCTCCAAAGTGCAAAATGGCTGCAATCTTCAACATGCTATTACTTGAATGCTGTGACACTTAGAAAATTCTCTTATGAACCTATGGGAGCATGTTGTGTGCCTCTACAATAACCTCTCTCTATTTTCACTATCTTGGAGGTATTTTCCTGTGGTGGTGAATTTTTGATTGGGGAAAAGTTGTCAAATGCAAGTAGTGCAATGTTGCAAAGTGGTGCAACTTTTGTTTGACAACTTGTGTAACAAAACAAAATATTTTGGCACATTCAGGTGGGTATGTTTATGCTAGGAATAGTCCTCTTTCACACCCAAACACGATAAATCGCTCCAAGATACATTCAATCGACATAATCCCTTAAGAATCTAAAGTGCAAAATGACTACAATCTTCATTATGCTGTCACTCAGATACCGTGGCACTTAGAAAATTTTCAATAGATCTTGGGGGATCACGTTGGGTCCCTCTACAATAACCTCTCTCGGATTTCATTATCTCAAAGGAATTTTACCATGGTGGCAAATTTTCTCTTGGTAAAAAAGTTGTCAAATGTAAGTAGTGCAAAGTTGTCAAGTGGTGCAACTTTCGTTCTGCAACTTGTGTGACCAAATGAACTGTTACAACATGTCCAAGTGGCACTTTTATGCTAGGAATGGTCCTCTTTCAGAATCAAACACGTCGAATCGCTCTGAGCTACATTCAATCGATAGAATCCCTTAAGAGTCCAAAGTGCAAAATGACTACAATCTTCAGCATGTTGTTACTCGAATATCGTGACACTTAAAAAATTATCATTTGAGCCTATGGAATAACATTGGGCCATTCTACAATAACCTCTCTTAGTTTTCACTATCTCAGAGGCGTTTTCCCGTGGTGGTGAATTTTCACTTGGGGAAAAAGTTATCAAATGCAAGTAGTTGAAAGTTACAAAGTGGTGCAACTTTCGTTCTGCAACTCGTGTGACCAAATGAACTGTTTCAACATGTTCAGATGGGTACGTTTACACTAGGCATGGTCCTCTCTCACACCCAAACACACTGAATCGATCCGAGCTACATTCAACCAGAAAAATCCCTTATGAGTTCATAGTGCAAAATGACTGCAATTTTTAGCATGTTGTTACTCGGATACCGTGACTCTTTGAAACTTCTTGTCTGAGCCTATGGGATTGTGTTGGGCCCATCTACAATAACCTCTCTTGATTTTCACTATCTCAAAGATATTTTCCCTTGGTGGCAAATTTTCATTTGGGGAAAAAGTTGTCAAATGCAAGTAGTGCAAAGTTACAAAGTGGTTCACCTTTCATTCTGCAACTCTTGTGACTAAACAAACTATTCTAATGCATATGGGTGGGTATGTTTACACTAGAAATGGTCTCATTTCACACCTAAACATGACGAATCACTCTAAGATACGTTCAATCGAAAAAATCTCTTATGAGTCCAAAGTGCAAAATGGCTGCAATCTTCAGCATGTTACTCGGATACTGTGATGCTTAAAAAATTCTTGTCTGAGCCTATGGGATCATGTTAGGCCCCTCTCATTTTTTGCTATCTCAGAGGTGCTTTCCCATGGTGGTGAATTTTCACTTGGAGAAAAAGTTGTCAAATGCAAGTAGTTGAAAGTTGCAAAGTGGTGCAACTTTTGTTTTGCAACTCATGTGACCAAAAAAATTGTTCTGACGCATCCGAGTGGGTACATTGACGCTAGGAATGGTCCTCTTTCATACCGAAATACACTGAATCACTCCAAACTACATTCAACTGACATAATCCCTTAAGATTCCAAAGTGCAAAATGGTTGCAAAATTCAACATGTTGTTACTCAAATACCGTGACACTTGAAAAATTTTTGTCTGAGCCTATGGGATCATGTTAGGCCCCTCTACAATTACCTCTCTCTATTTTCGCTATTTTAGAGGCAATTTCTATGGTGGAAAATTTTCACTTGGGGAAAAAGCTGTCAAATGCTAGTAGTGCAAAGTTCTAAAGTGGTGCAACTTTTATTTTGCAACTTGTGTGACCAAACAAACTATTTCAATGCATCCAGGTGGGTATGTTTACACTAGGCATGGTCCTCTTTCTATTGGAAATAGGATTCCATTTAATTGCAATCCTAAACATTATTTATTTTTTGTGTCTCCTAAGTCTTTGGAAAGTGTTCTCAAACACTAGGATTAGAGAGAGATAAATTTTGGATGAAATAATCATGCTAATTGACATTTGAAATTAATTCTAAATAATAGGAGCATGTGAGGGCATCCAAGATGAGTTCCTAAATAATAGGAGCACATGGGGCACCCACATGGAAGGTGGAACTCACCTTGAGTTAAGTTAACTGTTTGGAGTAAAAGATAACACTTCTGAATGCATGTAAAAATCCTAGGAGTTAAGGTTTGATGTTTACATATATGAAGTTCAGTTCAGATCAGTTCAGTTCAGTTCAGTTCAATTTAGCTTAGTTCAGTTTAGTTTAGTTTAGTTTAGTTTAGTTCAGTTCAATTATATATGGTTCAATTATCTTCAGTTAGTTTTAGTTGAATTCTAGTTGACTTTAGTTAACTTGGAATGCATGACTAATGACTTGAGTTGCATGATAGATAATAGGTGACTTCCTTCAGTTAATAGGGGATGACCATTCTTGCATGAATGGTGGAGAGAGATGTTTTAGTTAATAAAAAATGACTTGGACCCACTTTAGATGCCCAAATTGGCTTCTTGGAATTAACTCCTTTACATGTTAAGATATTTCAGAAGGCTGAGTTAAGTGGGCCCACTCTTGGGAACCTACTTTAAGGATAAAGCCTTGAAGATATTTACATAATAAAGGTTGAGTTACTACTTTAGTTTGGAATGCCTAAATGGATGAAGATGATGATTTGGCATTGTTCTTCACAGTTAAATTCTACTTAGAAGAGATAGGAATACCTTTTAGGAGATGGATTGAGCTTTGTAATTGTAACTCTTTTGAAGTTTACAAAGTTGTTTATTGCCTATATATCTCAAGCAAGTTGAAGAGAGTTTTTATTAGTTTATTGTATCTTGTGAAGAAGATTTGTGGAAGGAAAAAGAAGCATATTAAGGAAGAATTGGAATTATTGTAATCTTATTCTAAAATTAAATAATACATTTATTCTTGGTGGTGTTTTTCCTCGAAAGGGTTTCTCCACAGTATATGTCGTGTATCTTCCAATATCCTATCTAATTCTTCTACAACCTTTTGTCTTCATTCTACAAATGATAAAGTGAATTAATCATATAATCACCTGCAAAGAATCTGTAACAAAGAATACATATTTAGATCAAAAATTATAATAGTTTTACAAAGTATTAAGCTACATAAACACCTCAATTTTCAACACTCACACCCAAACATGCCGAATCGCTTCGAGCTACATTCAACTGACATAATCCGTTATGAGTCCAAAGTGCAAAATGCCTGCAATGTTCAGCATGTTGTTACTCGGATACTATAATGCTTAGAAACTTCTCGTCTAAGCCTATGGGATCATGTTGGACTCCTCTACAATAACCTCTCTCGATTTTCACTACCTTGGAGGCATTTTCCTGTGGTGGGGAATTTTCACTTGGGGAAAAAGTTGTGAAATACAAGTAGTGCAAAGTTGCAAAGTGGTGTAACTTTCATTCTACAACTCGTTTGACCAAACAAACTATTCTGACACATTCAGGTGGGTACATTTACACTAGGCAAGGTCCTCTTTCACATCCAAACATGCCAAATCGCTCTGAGCTACGTTTAACTGGTAGAATCCCTTAAGATTCCAAAGTGCAAAATGATTGCAATCTTCATCATGTTGTTACTCGGATACTGTGATGCTTAGAAACTTCTCATTTGAGCCTATGAGATCGCGTTGGGCCTCTCTATAATAACTTCTTTTAATTTTCACTATCTCAGAGGCATTTTCCTGTGGTGGTGAATTTTCTCTTGGGAAAAAAGTTTTCAAATGCAAGTAGTGCAAAGTTGCAAAGTGGTGCAACTTTCATTCTGCAACTCATGTGACCAAACAAACTATTCTGACACATTTGGGTGGGTATGTTTATGCTATGCACGATCCTATTTTGCACCCAAACACATCAAATCGCTTTGATCTACGTTCAACTGTCTGAATCCCTTAAGAGTTCGAACTGCAGTTGTTGTCACTGAATAGTGCACCCTTGTTGAGATGCAAAACTCAACCTACTAGTGAAACATTGGATCCGAATATTCAATATCCATGACGTATGGTTTTTTGTGCTCTAGAGTTATAAAACATGATGTGGCAGTAGTTATAGGACTATGTTTCTCAATGATTTGTCATGTTATTTCACACATAGAAAATGGAAAGAGGTTTTTTAACTTATTTAAATGGTGAATATGGGAGAAATGTGATAACTATACATGGCTGATGCATCCATAAATCAAGCTTGTATTTTTTTCATACACATCTAATATCTTCAGAATATCATTAAAATTGACTTGTGCATTGATTTCATTTAATGATATGTCAAGTGTTGTGATATTAGTAGATGCAAATAAATTTTGTTAGCTAGATCAACAACTATCATGTGTTTTGATGCATGTTCATACAAGCTCATAGAGTTATATATATATGCCCATGAGGTTTGAAACATTCACTTGTTCTATAGATGCAAATGCAATGATTGCTAAGCTTTAGAATAAGAACCATTAGTTGTTGGATGCTAGCCTCAACCATGAATCAAAAGTAATACATTTTGCTATGATATTTTTTTATGGGAAGGAGCTCTTGCACTTCATTTGAAACCTTTTGGTGTTAAAGTCCTTCCCACTAGACAATAATAGAACTCAAGAAGCATGGAGCATACACACAAATACATGAAGTATACACATGAATCATGAAGAATACACATGAACAAATGAATTATACATTGGAAGTATGAAGCATACACATGAATACATGTAATATACGTGAAGTATACATGTGAATAAGTGAAGCATACATATGAATAAGTGAAGCACAAGTAAATGAAGTATTGCAAAGGATACAAACTACTAAGAATGGAGCTTATTTACACAATATGCATTAGATGGAGCTTATTGAGCAATCGACACTAATTGATTAAGCATTAGATGTAAAAAAAACCCATGCCTACAACATTCAAGCTTACAATTTACACAATACACATGATAACATCATTCAAGAATGGAAGTAGCAAAATAAGATTTTCTTTAAGCAAAAAGGCATAAGTCTATACAATGATATATATTGATAAAATTATATACAATATATCCAAAAAGCCATTTAGGCTAAGTATAAAAGAGCCATATGGACATAAAATGTCACATATATATAGATACTACATAACATATGTTCCAAAATTTCACATAGGCATACAACAAACGACCCTAATATATAGTCATTTCCCTTTAGGGGAAGGAAAAATATCTCATGCTGCCTTCAAAATTTGGCTGGATGGAGTGCCTGTTGGTTCTCTTGTCTTTCAAACATGCTCACTAGTTCTCCTCTCTTCACTTTGGACCTTCAAATAATACAATAAAAAGTAAAGATATTAATACATAGAAATTGAATTGTGGAATGACATATAAGAAAATCTAATCACTTACCACATGCATATAGTCATCATGTACATTTACAACATTACCATGTCCATGATTTGGAGTGATAACCACTTGTAGCAACCATCAAGATAGAAATTAAACTACATAAAAGTATCGTGAAAGTTTTCTATAATAGAGCATAAAAGAGAAAATATAATGTCAAATTGACTAATCTATTGCATACCTCTCGCAATGGATCAGAACTAGATATTGCTGCAGCAAATGCATGGTCCACTATGCCACCAACATCACCAGTGTTATCTAATGTCAACAACTGCAAATGAAACAAAATATCTAACAGTAATATAAATAAGTTCAGGTAGTCCCTTTATAACTATCATAAATGAAAGAGTAAATGGTTGGCCTCAGTTGAGACTACAGTATAGTGCTTATAGATCACAAAATGGTGAAAGTACTAAGTCCACTAGGATAGTGCAAACTCTTGCAAATGCCAAAGTTTAGTGCTCATTGAGATTCACATTGCATATGTTGATGAACTAATGTTAATGAGGGCATGTTGTCAACATAGTGATAATTCCACAATGAAGTTCACATGAATGAAGTGAAGATTACTATGTTACTAGCAGATTTCTAAGGGACAATGGAACATATGATGAATTAGGACGTGTCTAGGGTTTTACTATAGCACATGAAGTTGGTTGTTGAGGTGTGCAACAGTAATGGAGAAGACAACTTTGGTCTATAATGAGTGGAAGGAAAGATTTCTTCTAATAGTGTATATGATAAAATTTGGATGGAGGTGCTATAGCATAGAAGGGATAAAGAGACAAGATCAAGAGGGGATAATGGAACATATGGTGAAATAATAGAGGGTACAATGGGATGGGGGACGAATGCAATAATGGAACATGGGTCAGACTAGAATAGATTAATGGGATGGGATAGGATGGGATAACAAAATATAGTGTGAACTATTAGAGGTTAATGGGATAGGATTAGGAGGGAATAAAGGAATATAGGGTGAATTAGGGAAAGATAGTGGGACAAGACCAAGAGGTGATAATGGAACATAAGGTGAAATAAGAGAGGTTAATGGGATGGGAATAGAAGGGGTTAATGGAACATAGGATTGACTAGTATAGATTGATGGGATAGGCTAGGATGGGATAAAAAAATATAGGGTGGACAATTAGAGGTTAATGGGATGCAATTAGTAGGGAATAATGCAACATAGGGTGAATTAGGAGGTGTCTAGGGTTTGGATAGAGTACATGAAGTGCGAACTTGACCTATGTGTAGTGATAATAGAGGAGTTATCTAGGATGAAATGTGGATAAAGATGGTATAACATAGAATGGATAAAGGAACATCTAGGGTGAAATAATAATGGGTAAAATAAGATGGGTGTAGAAGGGAATAATGACACATAGGATGGACTGGAATATATTAGTGGGATGGGCTAGGAGGATATCATGGAAAATAGGGTGAACTATTAAATGTTAATGGGATGGAATTAGGAAGGAATAAAGGAACAAAACGTGAATTAGGAGAAGATATTGTGACATGATCAAGAGGGGATGATGGAACATATAATGGACTAGTAGAGATTAATTGGATGAGCTAGGATTGGATAATAATTTTTTTTTACAGTGAACTATTCTAGAGGTTAATGGGAAGTAGTTAGGAGGGAATATTAGACCATACAGTGAATTAGGTGGTGTTTAAGGTTTGAATATAGGACATGAAGTGGGAACTTGAGGTGTGTAGTGATAATGTATTAGAGATTTGGTGAATAATGAGAAAAAGGAAAGGTTTAGGGTTTAGGGTTTGACCAAAAAATTATTGTCTCACTCATTTCTCCTACATGAGATACAATTGACTTCAATGATTTGGCAATCCCTCTCCTATAAGGGTGGGTTTCAACATGCTCGATTAATCTTCCAATTAATTGTTTAATGTCTCTTTTATTGTTTCCAATTTGATTTAGGATATTTTCTTGTGTTCCTTGAGGACACCTATGAATTGATGGAAGAGTTTTAGGTTGTTCTTGTATAGAAGGCTCTTCATGAGGGGGTGATTGTGAATTCTCAATGTTTGGAGGTGGAGATTCATTCCCTGAGAATTAGAAAAAAGTTTTATTTAAAAAACCTATTTCAATTTACATTCTAAATAAAATTTAAAATAAAAAATGTAATAAAAATACATACATCTTCACAATCTTCAACCTCTTTGACGTATTGGTGGCATCCTCATGAGGAATTGCAAGCTAAAAGTACAAAAAATGGAAGAGATTTAGCGAGCATGGGTTGTAGAGTTGAAAACCTCCAAGCTAAGCCGTGGGTTGAAAAGAAAATGAGGTTTGGAATGCATTTTTTTCTTTTAATTCACTTTTTCATTTGGCGCATGCCAAATGCTCAATTTGAACTTTTTTCCAGTTTTTTCCAATTTGGCATCAAAATTGTGTCACAGATTGGTGCACTTACCCCATACACTACTTCATCTTTGTAATTACCAATTTGGAAGTTAACCAAACATTGTTTACTCACCATGATTTGATGCCTTCTTTGCAACCAAGAAACTTTGTAGGAGATGGGATGCTTCCTCTTCTTCAATTTCAACCTCTCTAGTGCCATTTCTCATGACATCAAATTATTCATGCTACCATTATCCATAATTACCTTGCAAAATTTTCCTCATGAATTAAAAATAGTTCAAAATATATTTCACATTTATATTGGTCCTTGTTTCTCTTTTTTGGTTTCGAAAGCACTCTTTTCAACATCAAGGACTCTTCTTGCTTTTTCTTTTCTATTCTTTTTTTTGAAGCTACACCTTCTTCATCAACTTGTGCAACATAATTTCTTGCATCACTAGATTTTCTAGTGTTTTTTTGTACTTAAGGGCATTCAAAGGCTCAATGACCAACCTCTCATAATTATAATATGTACTAAAAAATCCTCTTCTTTAAAAATCTTCTCTTGTAACAACCACAACCTTACAACAAGGAAACTACTGGGGTTTTTAACCATGTAGTAAAAATAAACCATTCCATCAAAATAGGATATAAAAAAATTCTTTCAACAATTGAAATTGCAACTACCTAATTGAATATATAAGCATTTCATAATAAACTCATTTTACTTTTTAAACTAAAAAGAATAAACAACTTTTCCTTTTACAATTTCCACATGAATGATTGCAAATAAACATGATACAACATTTAAATTTTAAGGAACAAGGTCATAGATCCCATATATGGATACCTTTTGTCTCAAAAAACTCGGCATGTCATCTACAAGAGGGAGATCATCACCCAAGTGCTTTACCTCCAACCACAGACTCATGGTCCCCCACACACCTTCCTAACTTGAAGTGGCCCTACCCTTCAACAAAGAGTACAATTAAGAATCCCTTAGTATTGCCATATGATCTTTAGTGTTTTGTCCAACATGACCATACAACTATACTAAGCATGACACTTCTGATTGGATAAGCAACTCTAGAGCTTACTGAACCGACAAGTGCAAGCAGAGACTATTGCACTCACTTTTCCCAAAGTATTTGAAATATATTGAACCACCACTAATGAGTGGATTCATACATTCACCCACCTCTACTTGACTTGGATAACCATATCTAACCTTGTATTAGCTCAAACTTATTGTTTGACCAATGGTTAACTCTTCCTACAAATTTTCATTTAAAAAAATGATGTCTTCATTAAAGTCATTATTATACTAGATTGGTTAAGTCTTTCAGACTTTGAACACCCATGTTGCTTCACATAATAACTTGGGCCTTGGCAACTTCCACTTGTTCAAGTCCATACTAAGTCAATAAACGACTTGACTAGTTATACTTTTTTGATCTTGAATACCCAAGTTACATTCTCATAACTTCTTGGGACTTGGCAACTACCACTTATTCAAGTCTTTAGTATTAACCCTAAGATTATCTTCTCTCCCACTTTATGCAAAAATAGTTGATACTGATGACTCACTATCATTGATTAGACTCACTTAATCACAAACTAAAAGTACTGATAAAATGTTCAACATATATAATAAATAAATATTATTCTTAAATTGAAGATTCCTTCTTTTTATTATAGTCTCAAATTTCTAGTGTTTAGTTTTATTATAATTTTTTTCTCAGAATGTGAAGTTTCACTAAATAAATAACTCATCTGAGTTGTTAGTTATTTCTAACTCGAACACCCAAGTTACATTCAAGTAACTTCTTGGGGCTTGGCTACTACCACTTGTTTAAATCTTTACCCTAACCCTTGAGAGTAACTACTCTTGAGATATAAATTTTAAGCAAATCTTGACACAAAATTTTGACATCTTGACCTTCATGTTCTTAATACAGAATAATGATCACATATACTGTATTCCCATAGTGATAGGTATTTCTCCATAAAGAATACAACTTTCATTAGGTTTTGGTCTGTCTTGGTAAATATTGTAGTCTTGTTTACTAAGGATAAAATCTTTCAATAGATTCACATTATAAGTGTTTACTCACTAAGATTGGTAATATGAATAGTTTGATAAAATATCTTGGACATTTAATTCCCTTGTTATGTTTTTGTAATATCTAGGGTCTAGGCTACTGGCTCTAATTCAAGTCTTAAAATGAACCATAAGGTTTACCTTCTCACCTATTCTTAGGCTTCATTGGAAAATCTTGATGACACTATGCCATCATCAAGACATACACATGGTCATGTATAAGGTATTGATATTACAACAATCACATAATAAAATAATAATATATAAACCAAATAGAGGATTACTCACTCTTACACAAGTTTCAAACCTCCAATATCAAGTTATATGGTTTTGGGTTCACAACATATCATAAAAAATAATGGGGTTACGTGATATATAATATCGTCAAAATTTAAGAAATTTAACATCATGCTCAACCTTGAATTTTCATCAAATAAACAACATAATATTCTATTAAATCTTATTCAACTCTTCTAAGGAAATACTTAATCATTATTTCCATTTCTCTAGTATTTGTATTATGTTTTACCTAGAGAATTCATGTATAATAGACTATATAGAAAATCACATAAGTGTATCCTTTCACTCTTGTTTTCAAAAAAATAATATAAACTCTAACATAATGTTGTCTATACCAAATTGAACGCATTCTCATTATCTGAGATAATAAAAATAAACTCTTTTCTCCATCATACACAATAGCCTCTATCATGAAATTAACTATGAATTCCTAAATTCATGATATTAACATGTTACTATCTGAAGTACCTAAAAATATGCACATGAACTATCTCAAACACTCATTAGGAGGGTTAATTTAAACATGCAAATCTATGAATACTTCTATGAAATAACCATATCAATGCTTAAGAAATGCAACAAATAACAAGAGGGATCAAAAAGACATTCCAAAAGCAAGAAAAAGTACCTATTCCATATTGGATTGGTGTCAAATGTGCAAATGACCCTTTCCCAATCCTTGCTCAAAAACTGAAATGATGAGATGCAATGGTGATGAAGAGCAAAATTAGTTCTCAAACCAAGATAGTAACTTTGCATGAAGATGTAGATGAGTTGATGAAGATTAAGGTCTTTATTTATAGATTTTCTTAATGAGAGATTGGCCAAATGGATGAATGTGGGACTAAAAAATAGACCAATGAAAAGAGGCCACTTGTCAACTTGCCATAGGTTGAGGGATGTGCAAGATTTGGGAAATGTGCCCAAAAGAGGGAGTTTCAAATTCAAATTTGTGAAATAAATGTTGAGATGGGGACAAGAAAATGAGAAGTTAATGCAATGTTGGAAGTGACAAGTCAATTTTTCCTCATTTTCAAACTTGAGGGAATATTCTATTTTATGCCAAGTTGAAAGAAAATGAAGATTTTAATAAATCAATAAATTGATTTATTTGTGCAAGTGGGAATATCTAGAGGATGTGATGGGTGGTTAGGTTAGTTTAATAAAGATTAGATTAGCTTAATGATGATTAGGATGAGTTTAACCTTTTTGACTTGAATATTTGATTTATTTAAATTAGAAAAGGATGGACTATGCATTTAGAGATTTAATTAAATAAAGTTTGGTTTATTTAATTAAAGGGATGATGTTTGATTTATTTAATTTAAATGAATAACCTTAGGAATGAAATTAATGAGTTTACCTGATGAATGGATGAAAGTGAGCTTGATTAATTTGATGAGTGGATGAATGCGAAACCTGGTTTACTTGATGAATGGACCTAATCGAATGCATAATGCTAATTTTGCATTTCTACACTCTCTTTAGAAAACATTATTTCTTGCTCCTTGAATTGAAGGAAATAACAAATCTAAATAGAGAAAAACATGCATGTTAATCTTTCTCTTGGCTGCAATTAATATTTCTCTTGAACTCTCTAGCTTTGATAATGCACTGTCTGCTCCTACAAATCAACTAAAAGGTTCCTAGAAGAGATAATGCTGATTATTCTCTGTTATATTCTCCTCTAAACTAATAACACTAAACTCAATGCTTTGAAGATAATAATACTCAGATTTCTAATCCTAATCCCTCAACCAATGCCTAACAATAGCTAGATAAAGTGAAAGCTACTAGCTTTTATTAGCAATGCCCACTCTTATGCAAATTAAATTCATCCCCCTATTGCTCTAAGTGGTGCCCACCTTTATACTAGAGAAATAAAAAATAAGTTTGCAAATGCCTCATTGAGAGGCTCAAATTAAGCTCAATGATGCCATAGTTTTGCAAAGATAATAAAGGCATTGAGAAAGAATAGTTTTAAAAGATAACAACGACAATCTTAAATAGCCACGCTAAGGATAAGTGAACAAGAAGCATTTAAAAGGAGGTTAAATTAAATGCCACTTAGTGGCTGATTATTTCATTTATCAATGCCAATAGAATGCCTTTTAAATAGGTTGATAACTTCTCAAAACTACCACAATTTATGGCAAGTAGAATTTCATTTATTGCTGGACTTAGTTGGCCTTCCTAGTGGCTCGACTCCTTCCTAGATTGCCATGATTATGAGTTATTTTGAAAGCATTTAAAACAACCTTCATTGCCATGGCTTATGTTGGTATAAGAATGAACATTTATTAATGGAATGGCTGCCACCAGAGTGGCTTCAAAACAATTTCTATATATGCCTAAGTTGGCTTAAATCTTGGCATGCAAATAAAAATTAACAATAAATTTGTGATTTTGCAACCTTGGCACGCTCACCATACTCATTAATGAGTATCCAAAGAATAGAAAATTGTCTCCTCATATAGAGGCTCCATTTGATTTCCTTATGCCACGGTTTACCTTGGATGTTTTCAACATTAAAATAAAGTACAATTTCCTCTAAATGCCTTAGCCTTTAGTGGTTGTTTAAACATTAAAAGAAAACAAATATAGCATAAGAAGTGCACAAATAATGCCACACTAAAAAGGAATATTTGAAGAGTTCAAACTTACATTGCCACATTATCACATGCCAAATCTTCCACTTTCATGGCTATTCTCACGTAGCTAAACTAATTTAAAGTTGGCACAACTGTTACACCCCATGTATTATTATCTATTTACTATTACCTAGTTTGGTAAACTGCTTCAATAAATGTGAATGTGTTCTATGTTGAATGAATGTTTGATTCAATTTAATGTTTTACAATGATTTTGTATATAAGATATATGTGATGCATATGAATGTATTGATTCAAATAACTAAGTTATTAAGGTGAACTACGCTGAATGCAAGAACAAGTTCAAGCCTCTGGAAGAGAGGGGAAGTATTACTCAAGAGAAGAACATGGTTTGGTAACCTTTAATTTGACCTTACTAAGCATTCACACACTCATGCCCTAGTTGGTCTTAGTTGAGTCAAGTCAGTCAGGTAGATGGTAAGTGATCTTCAGTCTAGTTGTGTATGTTTATATTGATTTGTGATCTTGTTGTATGAATGCTTGAAATGAGGTACGTGATGAAGTCATGATGTTAAGTGGAAATCCTTCCTTGTGTGTTTATTGTTATGTCGATGAGATATATACATAATATATATATATGTATATATGTGCGTGTCTATGGTAAACTCATACATATGAGTGAATATGTACATGAGCATGAGTGAATATGTACATTAGCATAACAATAAACACACAAGAAAGGATTTCCACTTAACATTTTTTTACGTTTTTTATAAATCCAATTTTTTCCTAATTTTCTCAAAAAATCTTATACATTAGCTTTGCCCATTTTTCCCCAAAATATTTTTGCTGCTACAGTTTTACCATCATATGAGAAAATTGAAATACCATTTATCATCTACCTAAGAGTTTTTATAAATGTTGAAGGTGCCTTTCATTGCATTTGAACTGTCTAAATAGCTGAAGGTTTTCATTACAATCATATGATCTGTGTATAATTGGTTGTTGGAGAGCATATGTTGAAAGATTCATTATTTATTTCCCAAACTCTTCTATTTTTTCTATAAGAGACATTGGGAATGGGTTATAGATTTCAATTTTTAAAGCTCGAAGAGATTGATATAAATGCACTATTTCTATAACTGGTCTTTTGAAAGAAGCCTAGGCACCAATTTGAATTGCCTTAACAAATTCAATTCAAAGATGACTAGCAATATGCTAACTATAATCTCAGTATTTAAATTCATGAAAAATACATTCATGAGATTGTACATCTAGATAACTAAATTCATAATTTGGAGAACAAAGCATGGGCTCCTGAAAAATTCTTTGTCCCAATAATCTCAAAGTTTGATTTTATAATAATTTTCTATCTGAAGTTGAATGCCTTTTATGGTAGATTTTTTGTCTACTTCATGATTATGTTTTTGTAGTGGTGTATAAATAGTTTTTGATAGAGATACCAGATTCCTGAGCACTTCCTGGAAGAACATTTGGTTTGTACTAGATGTAATGTTGACCACATCAATATTGTTTCATCCTTGTACTCATGTCCAAACAGAAGTGGTGGATGAAAATGTTGGAATGTCCTATTAGAGTGTACACCTCTAGATATCAATGCACATGGAAATAAAGTTTTTTATTTTGTTTGACACATCTCATTTCATGTCTTTTTGAACTTGTTGATGTGTCTTATCTTGTACAATCAACAAGAGCATCTAACTTGTCTCAAAAAGAATTCTGAGAAAGAAGCCAAATTAATTGAGTAGATTCAACACATTAAAAAATAAGTCCATTACATATTTTAGACAACTAGCACCAAATACAAGCAACACCATGGTCAAAATATTTGTCCACACGAATACAAGGTTGGTAATTGTCTCTTCTTATGTGTGTAGATAGAAAGATTCATGTAAAAATAAGGCCCCACACCTCTTCTTATAGTCATAGACCATAAAACATAGACCATCACCAAGAAAGTGGTGTGTAGTGCTACTAAGCCTACTCTTGCCCTTGATGTGGGTTTGTTTTATATTTTCATGTAGAGCTTCTTTGTCCAAATTTTCCACCTTTACAAAATGAACTAGTTGCTACTGAATAAATCTATATAGAGGAATCAAACCTTGATTTTAGTTGTGGAGCAAACAAATAACTATGCTACAACCATCAAAAAATTTGTTGAAGTAGATTAGATTATTTACGAATGGAACAACTTCACCAAATGTCAAATTTAGAAGAATTTTTCCTACTTAGTTTATCAATTTGACACGATGGGGGGTGATTGCTTCTCAAGGAGTGGCTATTGATTGAGGTGACATTATGGATTTATCTTGGTTTGCTTTAACATCATAAAGAATTGCGAAGCCTTTAGCAATTCATTCAATATAACATAGGTCATAGTACCATCATTACTGTTAATGCCAAGTGAGGGAAACATCAGATCAACTTGGTGTTAATACTTGTATATTACATTGATGCTTGATGGTGGTCCAAATAATTTGAAGTGAAAAAATAAATTATTTATTTTCTACAATGACTCCTCTTCATCTCCATTAAGATTTGAATAATATGTAATTATGGTGCAAGTAATTTGAAGTGACAAAAGATAAATTATTCATCTTCTACAATGGCTCCTCTTCATCTCCATTAAGACTTGAATAATATGTAATTAGGTCTTCGAAGGTTCAATCTTGTTCTTAGTTTTGTTAACATTTCTTTGTTTTAGTTTTTACTTTTGTACTCAAGGATTCAACTGCAAAACTATTTATTAATGTCAATGAGATTGTAGTTTCACCTTTACCTCTTCATGGATGAGTAATAATATTATCTAATTTGAATAATTTATCTAGGTTTATTTGTGTTTTATCATAATTTGATTTTTGATGCTTTTGACCTAAATTCTAGACCCATCTTCAAGGATTTCACTTATTGTATGATCCAAATTTCTCTAAAGAGTGCTCTATAAATTAGACTTGAAACATATAAAATCAAATGAGGGCTAACCATAGTTGAATCGTGATATACAATCCAATATGTTGTGAAAATATCAAAACTTTATTTACATTCTCTATTTTTCAATTTATTGCCAATTTTGTTCTCTATCTTCACACAATCTAATTAGTGTTCACATTAGTAATAGAAATTTTTTCCACCTATAAAAAAATGAGTTTTTGATAATTCCAGTGTGTTGTCTTTTGGATTCTCTTTGTTACATTCAATGGGTTGGTGTTTGTATTCTTGTATCAACTTGGGTATGGCCTTCTTTTGTTGAGAAGTTTAGTTGATGCAATAGAGTGGAAAATATGTGCCTTTAATCATTTAGATAAAGTTCCATTTAAGGTCAACCATTGAAAGATCCTTCATGATGCAATCTTTATTTTTGGTGACAATAAACTTTACTGTTGATGTTTTTTTGTATGCTATTTTCTTTTTCTTTTTTTTTTGATTCTAGGAGGTATCCCCGCGACCTAGCCCAGTGGTTCCCACCAATCCTTGCCTTTGGCTTATTTTTTCTACCAAGTTGGGGAGCCAATGGGGCGAGCTGGGGCGAGACTAGTCCCCCTAGGATCTGTGCAATCACCCACAAACCACACGGATAGGATAAGCCCAGGCCTCAAGGTCGACCTGAGACCTATATGAGACAAACCCAAAGCCCTTAACTGACTACGCTACCCTTGCGGGCTTGTATGCTATTTTCTATTTATTTAATGGTTGCAATATTTTCCTTAACTTGTATAGTTTTCAGAAATTTTCACTTGCATCTTATTGATTATTAAATGGTGTCATAACATTATAACTTTATGAGGTAACAAATCTCAAGCGATTGCACTAATACTATAAATAAAGCAATTACTAACCCCCAAAGGTCTAGTTCCTTGATGTTGAGAACATTAGGAAAAATAAAAGAACCATTGCAATTTTTAATTGGAGAGGGTGACAAAAGTTGGTTTGGTTTGAATGCATGTTTTTGCTAAGCAATATTGTACTAGAGGTTTTTAAAATATTAGCTACATTTATTTTAGAAGATTTTAGGGATTCTCGCCCTTATTGTGGTTAGTGATTTTAGTTACATCCAAGTCTCTTTGGTTGATATGCAATGAACTATTTGATAAAATGCTTTGGTAGAAATATATGAAAAATGTGGTAGCATAGACAAGGTAGTGAACTGTTTGAAAAAATGCCTTAAACAAATGTGGTATCATGGAATTCCATGACAAGCAAATGAAATTGGCAACTGCTCCTAGTTATTAGTTATGCAATGTGAAGTAACTACATAACTTCTTAGGTTGACTTTGTAAAAAAACTATATTGTAGTTTAAATTTTATCATCTATCAACATCTACTTATTAGTTATGCAATGTGAAGTAATGCTTTGAGTTTGAAAGATGTGCAATGCAATGTAATGGAAAACAATAGGTGTTTATAAAATTGCAACTCACATCATAACATACCCAAGCCTTTGTGGTTTTTAAGCTCGTATATGTAGGTGTGCATTACAAATAGCAAGAACACCAATTTCTAGCCATTATTGGTAATAATGAATAAACTTGTTGAAAGTGGTGAAACACATAGTGTTAATGGTTGTTGAAAAAAATAGGTGTTTATTAAATAGTACCTTTCATTACATTCCTATGGTCTAAATAACAAAAGATTTTCAAGATATTCTTAGTGATTTGTAAAATTCTAAGATGAAAAACACCGAGTTTTACGAAACCTACAACCCACTTAATGTTTGAAAAACCTTTAAAAACAACAACCCACTTAATGTTTGAAAAACCATTTACAAACAACAACCCACATAATGTTTTAAAAGCCTTTACAAATAACAACCCAAACAGTTAGAAACCCCTCACCTCACTTTGGTTGTTTTGTTTGTCTCCCCCTGCTCTCCAACCTTTCACTATCAACTTGCATAATAAAAAATCCAACAACACATAGTGTTAATGGTTGTTGGAAAACACTGGGTGTTTACAAAATGATGCCTATCATTAGATTCCTACAGTCTAAATAACAAAAGCTTTTCAAGACATTTATATTGTTTTATAAAATTCTAGGTTACAAAACACTAGGCTTTTCGAAACCTTGTTTTATAAAATTCTAGGTTACAAAACACTAGGCTTTTCAAAACCTACAACTCACTTAATGTTTGAAAACCCTTTATAGACAAAAACCCACATAATATTTTAAAACCCTTCGGGTAAGTGCATGGATTTGTGACATAATTTTGTCTCTTAAGATGCCACTTTTTTTTTTGAAATCATCAAAATTTGATTTGCACGAGAAAATTAAGATAGTTATGCTCAAAATTTCAAGGTGCATCAAGAACAATAGTTGAAGTGCTTTGAGTCTAGTTTCTAAGCTACTAATTCTTTTTGAAATTAATGAAGATTAAGGGTCTCAAAAAGGGGGGGCAAAATAGGTCTTGTTTTTATAAAAAAATAGCATAGCGCCTGAGGGCTCCTCCCTTTTTGATTAACTTTTTTTTAGAATTTCAAAAATTTAAATGGTGAGAAAGTAGCTAACACCATGTAGTTTATCCTCATTCTTTTGGATTTTTTTTTAATAAATATATAATATTTCATAAATTTTGAAAGTGGACACATGTTGAAAAGATAAAATTTGAGCGTGCTCCCCCCTAATTTTTTTGAAAACTAATCAAAAATTGAATTGTTTTTTTTCATCATGTGTAGAATGGAGTATACTTTTAAAAAATGTAATTTGTTTCAAATTTTGATGAATGAGTAAAAATCTATACTAAAACTAGCACATGTCATTTTTTGACCAAAAATGGAGGCATTTACAATAAAAATTATGGATAAAAACCTTAACTGAATCAAAATGAAAAAATAATTATATATTTAGATATCTAAGAGAGAGGTTAATTCCATCATGATTTTTTTATAAACTTGCATTGAAAGACGTGCAAATGTAACAGTGAGCACAAAAAAAAATGAGGAAATTTGGAAAATCCTATCAATTCACTCATCCAAAGTAGGTCATTTTGCGAGCGCCAAATTTGGCGCTCACCAAATGACACATCCATTTGGCATGCGTCAAATTTGGAACTCACCAAATTACACATCCATTTGGCATGCGCCAAATTTGGTGAGTGCCAAATGTGATGTGTCATTTGATGAGTGTCAAATTTGGCACTCGCCAAATGGACTACTTTGAACAAAATCTAACTTTCCCCTCTCTTTAGTTGACCACTTTGATAATGCTAAGAGTGCACGGTTTATGATTGTAGATGGATAGTTGAGGTTTTACATTTCATACATTCTCTACTTCCTTACCCTAGCTAAATAACTCTCTATTTCTCTAAATTCTCTCTCTCTCTCTCTCTCTCTCTCTCTCTCTCTCAGGTCTCATTCCCTCCCACACTATCTAGACTACTCTCTCTCACTCAAATC
>VDFB02271358.1:797964810-798009208 GCA_007258455.2 Sequoia sempervirens
GGTTTAAGGGTTAAGGGTAGAGGGTAGAGGGTTGAGGTTTGAGGGTTTGAGGGTTTGAGGGTTTAAGGGTTGAGGGTTGAGGGTTGAGGGTTGAGGGTAGAGGGTTGAGGGTTGAGGTTTTAGGGTAGAGGGTAGATGGTTTAGGGTTTAGGTTTTAGGGTTGAGGGTTTAGGGTTGAGGGTTGAGGGTAGAGGGTAGAGGGTAGAGGACTTAGGGTTTAAGGGTTGAGGGATTAAGGGTTGACCATATGACCTATAGCTCAAAGGATTTCATTGGTTTCTTACTCCCACTCCCTTAATCCCTCAAAATCTATATTCTTATCAAAACCTAACTAATCTGTATTCTCTTATGTAAGAAAATATTAGTAGGTGTAGAACCCTATATTGAAAACTATATGATATTATCATCAAGATACCAAATGTGGCACAATACCCTTGATAGGAATTGTAAGGGTTTTTACATTGTGTGAGAACACATTGGGAAGTGTTAGTGGGATTGTGTAAGAAGTTAGTGGATTTGTGTAAGAGGTTATGTGAGATTCACACATGTGTGAGAAGGGAGTAGGATGGGTAGGCTAGGACACTTGTCATGTATGCTGAAAAGTTTCAGGGAGGTGGAGACAATTAAAAATTAGGAAAGAATGTTAATGAGGGTTAGGGCTATGGATTGAATCAATTAATAATAGATTAATTAATTTAATAGGGATGGGTTAAGTTAACAAACTATGTGTTCATTAACTTGGCTAGGGTTAAAAGTTGGAGAATGGGCTAATGGTGATTAGGATGGAATTAAATAATGAGAAGATGGTAATGAGGTCTAATTAACCTAAATTAATTAATTAAGTTGGAAGGTTTGGGGGCAAAGATTAGATTTAATTAAATAACTATAAATTTATTTAATTAAAGGTGGTGGATAAAGGTAATAGGAAAATAATTAAATAAATAATACATATTTATTTAATTAATTATTAGGATAAGGGAAAAGGTTAAATTAATTAAATAAATTATAATAAATATTTATTTAATTGAATACTAGGATCGATAAAGTGTGGTTACATCACATTTTAGGTGTCTACACATATATATACATGCATATACACATACACATACACATAAATGCACACACACACATATCTTATAAAATCAAGTCATATAATTTTTTAGGTCATATTCAATCATATTCAATCATATTCAATCATGTTCTTTGAACCTTTGTAGGACATGTGGCCTGCCAATTTCGATTGCTTGTTCATGTTGCTCTCCAATTTTGTGGAAGAAAGTTAAATTATTGAGTGGAGAGCGGTTGTGGCTTTGCAATTTCATTTGCATGAGGTGACTTTGAGAGTTAAATGGCTAAATTTAAATCAATTAATTATAATCAATAGAGATAAATCCATTGACACCTACTAAATGATAACTTTCTTCCACATCAAAGAAATCAATAGAGATAAATCCATCGACACCTACTAAATGATAACTTTCTTCCACATCAAAGAAATCAAATTACTGAATGTATGTCAATTTGAATGTTCCCAAATCGAATTATATTTCATTTTACAAGTATAATCTGATAGCCAACATTACAAGTAATACCTGAGAGTCTAGAGAAATTCTATGTAGGATATTTTCAAGAGGGTTTAGGCTAAAACTCCGTGCCATCAAGTCCTTCAAGAGAATTTTTGTGCAGGACATTCTCAACAAGGTTTGGGTTCAAACTCTACGCCATCAAATCAAATTTGTAGATATTTTTTCCAATTTATTTTTGTGTGTGTATATATATACACAAGAAATTCCGAATTGAAAAAAAATAAAAAATTTCATTACTAGTTCATGGTTGAAACAAAAGATCTTTAGAGATTCTCTTAAGTGTATCTGATTCAATACATCAGAGTTGGGTTGAGTTACCAAGCTAGATAAAATTACTTTAGTTGGATGAAATTACTATCTCACTGGTAATATATCTCTTACATTTGTAGAAACAAAAACCATTTACATCAACCCACATTTCCACTCAGGTTGGTCTAAGATAGATTGCTAGAACATGGAGAAGAATGAATGTTACAATTTGATACTGGTGCAAGATCTTGATATTACAACACTTACCATGTGTGATTCTAAAATATTCCTTCCAGTTGAAAATGGTTTTTCTTTGAAACCTCAAAAGATGTTTTACATATCTTCTATGATAAGATATTTGTGCAAAAATGGAATGCATGTCATTATCCATTACCCAAAATAGTTTTCTTCATAGGTGTATAGTTGACAACAACTTTTGGTCTATTACAAAGAAAATGAAAATAAAAACCTATCCAACATGTGTCAATGCCATTTTCAAAGAAGTTCAATAAGTTGGTGATTCAAGGGTTTGATAATAAATACACAACCATCTACAATTTCCGATAAAAAAATAGTACCACTAAAATATGAATTTTTTACATCATTAAATATTGAAGGTAGGAACAATCATCAAAAATAGTTTGAAAGATAAAATTTCTACAATTCATGTTCCATGGATTTTTCTTCTTTTTTTCCCTCTCAATACAAGGTAGCTCATAAACCACCTAATAAAGGTATAATACCTCTTTAGCTTGTTTGGATTGTTTTTTACTTTTTAGTAGCATTTATTTCTTTTGCAACAAAGTTTGCAAAAGTTGTAGGATTCAGTGAATTCTTTTGGCATAGAGCATTGCTCATTTTGGAGATAGTCCAACCTTTAGAGATCATATGACTTGCACCTCGAAGGCTTTCATTAGTTTCTTTTCCACTCCCTCTCTTAGGTCTTCCCCCCCACCCTAACTGAATAACTCTCTCTCCCTCTCTCTCAGGTATCACTCCCTCCCACACTACCTAGACTAATCTATCTCACTCCAATTTTCTCTCTCACACTACCTCTCTGTTAGGTCACACATACCTCCCACCCTACCTATAAAAATCTATTTCACTCCAACCCCCTCTCCCACACTCCCTCTCTATCTCCCCCTTTGGTATTTTGTATCTCTTAGACCTCATCCCTTGCAACCCCTCTCCAGTTGTTAGGTCTTTCCCCCACCCTAACTGGATAACTCTCTATCCCTCTCAAGTCCCTCCCTCTCAGGTCTCACTCCCTACCAAACTACCTAGACTAATCTCACTCACTCCTATTCCCTCTCTCTCTATATCAAGTCTCACTCCATCTCTATATTTGGAAAAGATTTCAAAGCAACACATTTGGCACTTGCCAAATTTGGTAAGTGCCAAATGTGTTTCTACCTTGAAACGGTAAAATAGGGGTTGACCTCATGATTTAGGCCCACATGCTTCTACATTTTTTTGGTTCAACATTTTATCTGACTAAAAAATGCTTTTTTTTATGTAGTTGACTCCCTATTGTACCGATCTATGCTTGATCCATCACCTTTTTTCCACCAATTTTCATGCTAGACAACATAGAAGAAGACAATTTGAAGTTTCTACAACATTTTACATTATCTTAGGTAATATATTCATTTTGGTAATATTGGAATGTTTTTATTTAGTTTATTTGTTTGTTTTTGACAATATAAACTAAATTCCTTTCATGATTTTATTAATCAAAACAATTGGACATAGAATTCAACATTGAATTAGATGGGAGTTACATAAAAAAGTTCAAATTTTTATAAGTTTGAAGAAAAAAATGAAAAACATGACATAATTTAGATGAATTCATGTTTAAAATTATATAAACGACATTAACTTAACACAAATTTACTTATGAATTCTATTTGCATTGCTTATAGTAGTCTATTTCCAATATGGCTAGTGGAATTCACTCTATTTCATTTTAGGTAGATTTTTATATTGAGTTTTATTGTTTTGTTTTGACAATTTATAGACCATTCATTTGATGATTTTATTAATCTTCATTTTTACACATAGAATTCAACATTAAACTAGATGCATGCTGCATGTAAAAGTTTAAATTTTTAGGAGCTTGAAGATAAAAAATGGAAAACATGACATAATAGACTCAAATTCATTATTAGTGATGGGTGTGGGAAAACTTTTATTTTCAACTAATTTGGAAAACCTAAGAGCTTTCATCAATGTTAATGCAAGTTTCCATTAATTTTTTGGTGCCATAAAAAAATCACCTTCATCATGTGCTTAGATAATTTCAAGTGACATGACATAGTTGTTAATGCAAGTTTCCATTCATTCATACCATTTACCTTTCTAAGAAATAAAAAAAAAGGGAAAATTTTCTGCAATTGAAAATGCTTATTGTCTTTCTAAGTTACCTCATTGCCAAAGAAATAGTGAATAATTCTAAGATATAGCATCACAAGCCCTTCTTTGAATTCATGTTCTTCATGGCTTGGTTAACAATCACAATGTGGTTTTGACAACAATAAGCACAAGATTCTCTAGTTTCTAAAGGTGGCAGCAACTTATATCCTAGGTTTGATACTTCTTTTCTCCTAAGCACTTGTCCACACTCCAAATACTCCCCTCAAACCCAAGTCTTAGCATTGATCAACGTTTACATGAAGCTATTTTTGTACAAATCCCTCAAAGTACTAGGTTTTACACAGTATAATTGCAAAAAGAAACAAACTGTCCTCAATAACTCACACAAAATGATGATTTGGCAACCCTCCTTTTTTCAACACATGCATATAGGCCTACATAAAATTAGTACCAATTTTCATATATTTTCACTAGACGGATCAAAAGTTATGGAATTTTTGAAGCTCGCTATAAACCCTAGGTTGGGGACAACAATGTTTGATAAGATATGCAGTGTTTGATAAGTCACATTAGTTATGAAATGTAAAGTATTGCTTTTAGTTTTAAAGATATGCAATGCCATGTAATCAACAATATGAACATGTTTCATAAAATGCTTGGTGTGTTTCATAAAATGCAATGTAACCAGTGGTATGTATATGTTTGAAAAAATGCATTACTTACGTTTCTTGTGGTATGGAGGCAAACATGTATGAAAAATGTTTTAGCATAGACATGTTTGATAATTCAAAATAGCTCGCTACCTTCTTTCATAAAAGTCTTTGGTGTGTTTCATAAAATGCAATGTAATCAGTGATATCAATATGTTTCATAAAATGCATTACTTACTTTTGTTCTATGTTTGTTTGTGAACATGTAACATCCAACGTCATGTTGAGAAAACAAACAAAGGCTCTAACATCAAAAGACCGTGAAGTTAGAAATGCAAGGAGAAGAGAATAAAAAATTGTAGCTCATGAAGCAAAGGAATTGCAGCCCATACAACTAGAAATTCTCATGCAATCTAAGAGAGATGTCCAATTGGCACGCTAAAGGGCACAAATGAAAAAAGTTCATGGAAGGACACAAATGGATCCCGAAGTTGGGGGCACATCATCAACCATAGGTGAAGTTCAAGGCACATTTCTAGTTGAAGACACATCATCAACAACATGTGGTTTTCCAAGTACATCATAAATCACATCTACAGTTGAAGACACACCATCAACAACATTGGTTTTTGAAAGTACATAAGCAAACACATCTCTATTTGAAGGTACTCCACAAATGACATCTCAAGTTGGAGGTACAACATCATTTACATGCCAATCTCAAGGTATGTCATCAATTGCACCTTCGATTGAAGGTATGTGATCTATCCTCGATGTTGTTGACATTCCTAATGTTAACACAAATTTACATTTGAGAACTGGGTAAGTGCACCAATCTGTGACACAATTTAGGTGTCAAATTGTAAAAATTTGCAAAAAAAAGCCGAAATTGGCCATTTGGCGCACGCCAAATTTGGTGTGCACCAAATTGAAAAGAAAAATAAATGCACAAAACATATTTCAAACCCTCATTTGTCTTCAACACATGGCTTGGCTTGGAGGATTGGAGGTCTGCAACTTGCGCTCACCAAATATCATCCATTATTTGCATCGTTAGCTTGCTATCTTTCACAAGGATGCCACCAACATGTCAGATACATCAAAGATTGTGAAAAGGTATGCATTTTTATTCAATTTATTTTGAATTTGATTTAGAATGCAGATTGAAATAGGTTTTTATAATAAAATTTTGTTCTAATTATTAGGAAATGAATCTCCACCTCAAAACTTTGAGAACTCATAGTCACCCCCTTAGGAAGAGCCTCCTATTCAAGAACAACCTAAAATCCCTCCATCAATTCATAGGCATCCTCAAGGAACACAAGAAAATATTCTAAATAAAATTGAAAAAAATAAGAGACATTAAACAATTAATGCGAAGATTAACTGAGCATGCTGAAACCCACCCTTATAGGAGAGGGATTGCTGAATCATTGAAGTCAATTGTATCTCATGTAGGAGAAATGAGTGAGAAAATAAATTTTTGGCCAAATAAGAGGCATGAGATGAGACAATATTATGCTAGAGGTTTGTCATATGTAGATGTTAAAAAACAAAAAATTAGCAAAGCTGACTTGTGTGCCCTATTTACAGACCCGAAAACCAACACACCTTTGTCTCATACATGTAGGAGGTTCTCCATGCATTGGTGCCACCATGAGTTAATTAAAAATAAACTTTGGGAGTAGTGGTGGATGGTAGTTGACCAACCTCCATGCAATAACCATGAGGTACTAGAATACTTTTTGAGGAAACTCTATTGTGAGTTTATCCTCAATAAGATGCCAAATTATTTTGACATCTTAGACTTTCAGGGTAGAGGTGGGGGCTCCACACATGATAGACCTACTACACGATGTAATCCACAGTTGGCACTGAGACCCTTAGCCAGACCCATGGTGGAGCATGTCACCGTTCCTTCCATTGTTAAGGATAGTGAAGAGGTGGACACGCTAGAGTCAATTGGCTCACTCACCCAGACCATTTTACAGTGTGTGAGGCCTCTAGTAGAGCCTGGTGTGGAGGAGACATGTAGGCCTTGAGCTCCACCGCACCATTGTGGCGCTTGTGGTGTAGTTTGCACGTACGATTATCAGAGTGCTCGGGATGCAGCTACACAACCTACATTAGTTGTATAGGCGATAGCTTTCGCAGATGATTTGTTGAATGATACATTCAAAATTGACAATTAGGTAAAATTCAACAAGTTCATTTAATGTTGTTTATTAAATTATATTTTGAAATTTAAGAATAAGTAAATTAGTAGAATTTCGATTTGATGAAATTTTAAGGTCGGAGTGTTCATGAGACGTGCCCCATTCCTAAAGACCCTTATTCGCTCTCGAAGTTGAGTCCACAGGTATGCAACTAGTATTAAAGATATTATTATTGCATTTGAACAGTTGAATTTTATATTTGAATGTTTGTCTCATAACATGCTTTGGATTTCAAACAGTTTCCTGGTGGACCTTCGACCTCCACACCTCACAATTCATTTCCTCAAGGACCTTACACCTAGGTAGCCTTTATTCAATAATGGTGTTGTAAAACAATGTTAGCTAGTTTTCATAATTTTTCATATACAAATCTAAAAAATTGATGAGAAACAAAAACATTGCATTTGTATTCCTTCCTAATCCCATCCCATTAACATTTAATAGTTCACCCTACCATTTACTCTTTCATTTATCATTTGTAGATGTTGACATCAGACAACCCTAGTGATGTTGGTGGCACGATGGACCACGAATTTGCTGCAACAATAACCAATTCTGATCTATTGAGAGAGGTATGCAACAGATTAGTCAATTTGACATTATATTTTCTCTTTTATGGTCTATTATAGAAAATTTTCATGATACTTTTGTGTAGCTTAATTTCTATCTTGATGGTTGCTACAGGTGGTTGTCACTTCAGATCATGGATGTGGTAATGATGTAAATGTGAATGATGACTATCTCTATGCAGTAAATGATTATATTTTGTTATATGCAATTCCAAAATTCAATTTTTGTGTATTAACATATTTAAATTTTATGGTATCAGTTGAAGGTCTAGAGTGAAGAGAGGAGGACTAGAGAGTGTGTTTGAAAGACTAGAGAACCAACAATTACTCCATCTAGCCGAATTTCAAAGGCAACACGGGATCTATTTCCTTCCCCTAGAGGGAAATGATTGTATTAGGGTCGTTTGTTATATGACTATGTGGCATTTTGGAACATATGTTTTGTACAAGCGATATGTATGTGACATTTTATGTCCATAATATGGCTCCTTTTTACTAAGCTTGTATGAATTTTTTGGATATATTCTATATACTTTGATCAATATATATCATTGTATACCTTACAACCTTTTGATTAAAAAAATCTTATTTTGCTACTGCCATTCATGAATGATGTTATCATGTGTATTGTGTAAATCGTATGCTTGAATGTTGTAGGAATGGATTTTGTTTACATCTAATGCTTAATTAATTACTTTCAACTGCTCAATAAGCTCCATCTAAAGCATATTGTGTAAATAAGCTCCATTCCTGGTGGTTTGTATCCTTTGGAATGCTTCAATTACTTGTGCCTCACTTATTCACATGTATGCTTCACTTATTCACATGTATACTTCATGTATAGTGCATGTATTCATGTGTATGATTCATGGTTCAAATGCATAGCAGGAAAAATCTTTTGGGGAAAAAATTGACAAACCAAAAGTATAAGAGTTTTTTAAAAAGTCGGGAAAAAATCATATTTAAAAAAACATAAAAAATTGTAGAACAAGAGATAAAATCTATTTATTTTGAAATTCAAAGGTATTTCCATAGCATATAGAGATATAGAGAGCAAATAAAATAAAGATTTTAACTAATGAATTGTAAAAAGTAATTTTTTGTAGTTTATATTCATATCGTTGATTACATTTTATTGCACATCTTTCAAAGTCAAAGCATTACTTCACACTGCATAACTAATAAATAGATACTGATAGATGACATAATTTCAATTACAATATAGTTTTTACAAAGTCAACCTAAGCAGTTATGCAATTAATTTACATTGCATAACTAATAAGTAGGAGTAATTTCCAATTGCATTTTGTTATCGTGGCATTCTATGAGGCCAAATTTCTTTGACATATTTTATCAAATAGTTCATTGCCTTGTCTATGTTACCACAATTTTCATACATGTCTACCAAAGTATTTTTTCAAATAGTTCATTTCCTTGTTGCTATGGCTAAAATAATAAAACAAGTGTTTTCGAACAAGCTATGGATGCTTGTAAAAAATCTATCAAAACCATAATTGCAAGCAATACTATAGAAAAGGAAATGAACTAATTGAAAAAAATGCCTGAAAGAAATGTGGTCACATGGTGATGGAATGCCATGACATGCAAATTGCTATAGATTTTCATGCCATTCCATCACCATGAGACCACGTTTCTTTGAGGCATTTTTTTCAAAAAATTCATTGCCTTATCTATGCTACCACATTTTTCGTACATGTTTACCAAATCATTTTATCAAACAATTCACTGCCTTTCTGTTATGGCTAAAAGCCTAAAATAGGTGCTTGCAAACAAGCTATGGATGCTTGGAAAAAATCTATCAAAGCATAATAAGAAGCAATAGCATAGACAAGTGATGCAGAGATAGGAGACCCAAACCCACTCAAAGTGTCAAATTTCCTTCAAGAGGAATCTAACAAGATTAAAAGGATCTATTGGACCAATCCAAACAACTCCCAAATTTTGAAATCAATCAGAGGTAGGATTTCCCACTTTCACCCTTGCAAACCTAGTAGGAGCACAAGCCTATTTTTAGGCACTTAACTCCACAACTTCCCAAAAAACTTAACAAAAAAAAGGATGATTCAGACACCCATTATAGAGTTACAAAACATATCTTAGCCCCCCATATGACTCCTTTGGAACAAATTTGAGAAAACTGACTTTCTCACCATTTTAGGCCTCTAAATAGGTCAATTTTACAAAGGACCCCCCTCTCAAACTTGTGAAAACACTCTGAGACTTTAGGGAAGCATTTGGAAGGTTATCAAACCCCAAAATCCCCCATTAGATTTCATTTGTATGGCCACCTCCACACCAAACCCAAAAACCCTTGTTTTGTGCACTTTTGATGAGGGTTTACTAAAAAAAGACACTTCTACCTGCCCTTCTCAAACTTTCCACCTGGTCAAACACCCTTGAATTCACCCCAAAAAGCTTAAAATTTCATAATATAACTTTTCCTAACACCCCATCATCAAGTTCGAGTCTATACCCATTAAATTCATGCATTTTCCAATGGAAACAACCCTAGGGACTCACCAAAATCAAGAAATATGCCTTCCTTGCACAAAAAAAGATGCATGCATATTTATTTCACCTATCTAAGCCTATCCATTGAGTTACGGGAATATACAGTGGGTGGAAGGCTTAGAAACCCATTTTGTTCCCTTTCAAAACCCCCAAAGCAGGGTAAATGAGCAGTTCCAGAAAAATAAATATTTCTCCCTCAATTTGCATGACTAAGACCTCAAATTTGAAGCATTAGAGAGACAACACACGTACCTAAAACATATAATAAGTTTTAGATAAAAGGCAGGCTGTATGGGTCCATACCAAGACTTAAAAGTTTAGAAAAATAGGAAAAAAGTTGCTGAGAACGTTGTATTTCATGAAAACAAAATGTGTACAATCTTCAAACTACCTTCAAAAACCCTACACGAGACATTTTTGAGGCTTTTATAATGATTAAATTCAAATCCAATTTCTCCCAAAGTCTATAACTACCAAGTAACAACTTTTCAAAGGAGGTAGCCATTGGTTTTCAAATTTGCTGCATTTATGCAACTTACAAATTTGGCATTTTCCTCCTTCTGACTCTTTATTATTTCTTAATCCCCTAGAACCTCTTAAATGACTTCCTATTCTAATTACCTTGACAACATTTGGCCATCTTGACAAATTTTAACATGATTACAAGTTATGGCCAAATTATCAAATGAAAACTCTAAATCATTTTGGAAACATGAGAATGGTCTAAGTAGACCTTATTGAAACAAAAAAAAACTCAAACTCTCCTAACTTAACCACAATTCCGTCCATGACCATTTAGTACCATATCAAGAGGCTTGGTGCTCCTGCACCAACAAGGGAGTGAACTGTTCAAAAAAAATCCTCAAAGAAATGTGGTCTCAATGTGCTTGTCATGGCATTCCATCACCAAGAGAACACATTTCATTGAGGATTTTTTCAAACAGTTCACTGCCTTGTCTATGCTACCACATTTTTCATACATGTCTACCAAAGCATTTTATCAATCAATTCACTGCCTTGCTGATATGGCTAAAATTCTAAAATAGGTGCTTTCGAACAAGCTATATGGATGCTTGGAAAAAATTCATCAAAGCGTAATAGTAAGCAATAGCATAGACAAGGTAGCGAACTATTTGAAAAAATGCCTCGAAGAAATGGGGTCTCATGGTGATGGAATGCCATGATAAGAAAATTCCCTGGATTGTCATGGCATTCCCTGGATTGTCATGGCATTCCATCACCATGAGACCACATTTATTTGAGGCATTTTTTCAAATAGTTTACTACCTTGTCTATGCTACCGCATTTTTCATACATGTCTACCAAAGCATTTTATCAAACAATTCATTGTCTTGCTACTATGGCTAAGAGCCCACAACAGGTTCTTTTGGATAAGCGATGGATGCTTGGAAAAAATCTATCAAAGCATAATAGTAAGCAAAAGAATAGACAATGTAGTGAACTGGTAGTATGCAATGGTTGCTCCCATGTTTTACAAATGAGGGGTGAGCTCAATTTATAGGCTCCTTGAATACAATTCAATGGCAAAGATTTATTTTGAATCAATGACCAAGATTACAAAATAAAACCCTAATTAGGGTTTGTCACAACTATCTACCTCTCAAACAATGAGAAAATTACATTTGGGGACACTTGTCCTTCTGCTAAATATAAACCAACAATAAAAAGTTGTTGCATTATGAAGTGTCAGGTTCATTGAACCTAGACATGCTAGCTTGGAACAATTTGATTGGTTGGAAGATGACAAAGCACCATCTCAGCATGTTGGATGTCCCCTTTAATCTTGGCCTAAGGCATAATTCAAGATATGTTTTCCATCTCCTATTTTCAGCTTGGGGTAGACTTTAAGTTGTCTTTTCCATGTATTCTTTGAGCTGGGCCGGCTTTACGTTGTCTTTTCCATGTATGCTTTGAGTTGGGTGGACTTTACCTTTGTCTTGGACAAGAATTATTCAAGCCAAGGGTGGAATTGACAATAGTTTGGACATAGCTTTACTTTCCCAAGTGGACTTTTCATCATCTTCGACATTTTCCTTGACCATGGGCATGGTGGACTTTGCTTGTGCCTTGCCAAGATTCGGCGGACTTGCTCTTGACTTAGACATGCTGATTTTCCTTCCAAGTGAAAACTGAGAGAGGTTATTATAGAGGGGCACAACACGATCCCATAGGCTTAAATGAGAAGTTTCTAAGTGTCATGGTGTCTGAGTATCATCATGTTGAAGTTTCCAGCCATTTTGCACTTCAGACTCTTAAGGGATTCAACTGGTTGAATGTAGCTCGAAGTGATTTAGTGTGTTTGGGTGTGAAAGAGGACCATGCCTAGTGTAAAAGTACCCACTTGGATGTGTTGGAAGTTAGTTTGGTCACATGAGTTGTAGAACAAAAGTTGCACCACTTTGCAACTTTGTACTACTTGCATTTGACAACTTTTTCCCCAAGAGAAATCTCACTGCCACAAGAAAACGCCTCCAAGATAGAAAAAAACTGAGAGAGGTTATTGTAGAGGGGCACAACATGATCCCATAGGATCTAATAAAAAGTTTCTTAGCCTCTCAGTGTCCGAGAAATATGATGCTAAAGTTTGCAGCCATTTTGCACTTTAGACTCTTAAGGGATTTAGCAAACTAGGAGGTTGAAACTCAATCAAATTGACAACTTTCCTTCAAGAGGCATATAAAAAGATTAAAATGGTCTTTTAAAGTAATTCAAATAATCTTGCAAGTTAGACAACAATCAGAAGCACCATGTCTCAATTTCACCCATGAATCCTAGTAGTAGTGCAAACTCAGTTTTTGGCCTTTTACTCAAATACTCTCCAAGACACCTGACAAATATATGATGGTTTCCTAAAATCACCCCTTCTATGCTGACCTAATTAGGCTGATTAGGACTAAATTACAAAGAAACATTTCTTTAAACTTCTCACAGGCCCTTGAAACCTTAGGGAAACATTTCCTATGCCCTCAAACCTCTGAAACCACAATTTGTTCCTAGGGTTAACCCTTCCAACATAGAAAACCACAAAACCCTCAATTTCATGCCAAACCAAGAGGGTTTATTCAAAATACCACTTGCGCAACCTCCCAGACCATGCCACTGACTCAAACATGTGTATTTTGACCCCTATGTGCTCAAAAGTTGAAAAAAACTCCACACTCTCATTGATTTTCACAAACCTTAGGCTAAGGGCTCCATTTTCGTGTGTTTTCTTTAACAAAAATCAATAGGACAGTAGGCTTATCTCCTTTGTTCCTTCCCCACAACTCTAATCATGCACCCTACAACTTAATTAGACTCCCTAGGGCCCATTACACTAGTTACAACAGATACAGTCAGTGTAGGGGCCCTTTAAGACATGTTTTTGATCACAAAACCCTCAACATAGTGGTCTCGTCTTGTCACAGGAAAATGATGATTTCTTCAACAAATCTTCATTAAACTATTTCAAACCTAATGAAAAATAAGGCTAACATAGTCCTCCATAAGAAATGAAAGATTACATAGCAAATGTTAGTCTGTATAGCTCGTACAGGTCTGCAAAATGTGAAAGAAACACAAAAAAATGAAGAAAATTCAAAATTTTCTTATTTCCAATACCTTAAACTTCGAGCCAACATTACAAAAGGTGTCCTCATGCCTTTTTAAAGGCTTCTCCTCTTCAACCAATGTCCAACTTCCCTCCCAACTTAAATTTAAGCCACTTATGACCGTTGGAGATCGCAATTTCATCTTTTACACAATTTAATAACATCATTACATGCTTTGCAATTTTTGCTCTTTTTGACCCTTTTAATCACCTAACCTATTACAATGGGTCTAATGAGACCTTATTCACCTAAAAAAAATGTCTTATTCAATAAAACAATATACTACCACCTGTAATCAAAGGAAAAATCAGATTTGTTAGATGGTTAAATCAATAACACTAAAATCCATTGAAATAACGAAGCACAAAGGAAAAATGATGAAAACAAAAGGAACAATATTACCCAGAATATTCATCCTCCATGGTTCACCTTCGTTACACCTCCTAGCTTGCAGTAAATAAAGATGCCCTCAGATTCGTGAGCAATTATGACAAATGACAAGACTAAAGCAAGTTTTGAAGGATTTACTCAAAATCTAAATGCCTATGTCTAAAAGCCTATGATTGACAATGCCTATGCCTTGATTAAATGACTATAATAATAAATAATGAAATTGCCTATGGAGATTTAAGTATGAAAGCAAATTCCTATAATAACTACGCAAAATGTCAAAATGTGCGTGTGTTCAAAAAATGAGAAGAAGATGGCATTTTATAGAAAAGGCCATTTCGAATGGACGAATGAGATAAATTGATGAAATGAACGATCCAGATTAAACCTAAGAATCCCTAATTAGGGTTAGGAAAAAATCCTTAATCGAACGGTCAAAATAAAATCGGATCGACGGTGGAGAATAAATGAGACAAATTAATTAGAAAATAAAGATTTTCGAAAAATCAATAAGATAAGATTGCCTGATTTGCAAGATTCAAAAAATCAAAGAGATAAGATGTGAACTGAAGATAAGATTTGAAAAATCAAGAATCTGCCCGATTGCTTAATTTTTGGAAGATTAATTACTAATTCAAATTAAAATAATTCAAATTATGGATTTTGAGAGATAATAAATAATCTTTTTCAGATTATTTACCAAAAAAGACTGATAGTTAAGATTGACATGACATTTTAAATAATTTAATTTATTTAAAATGAGAAGAATATTAATTAGTAATTAAATAATTAAATTTAATTATTTAATTTAGGAGATGAGATTAATTAAATAAATTAATGAATTTATTTAATTAAGACAATTAGTGACATATTAAATAAATAAATGTAATTCATTTATTTAATAATCAAGAAGAATTAATGAAGGGGAATTAAATAAATTAAGAAATTTATTTAATTAAGGGAAGACTTAGACAATTAATGACGATTTAATAAATAAATAAAATTTATTTATTTAATAATCATGAAGAATAAATGACATGAATTAATTAAATAATTATGAATTATTTAATCAATAGTCGAATGTGGACCAAGGACATAATTAAATGTCACAATTATGCTAGGACGAAAGTGGTAAGGACGAAAGTGGTAAAAATGAAGCTTGCAGGCCTAGGTCATTTTTAGGTGTCTACATTTTGCCCCTCTTTGTCATAATGTCGCTTGTCCCATTGTGACAAAGAAAATAAGTCAAAAATATGCCCTCTAGTGCAAAATAAGATGAGGAAGAATGACGAGGAAGGTTATGGTATGCCCCCTCGAGAGGAAAGACGGGTTCCAAGAACATGGGTGTGCTCTCGAAATTAATGAGAAGACTAGAATATGAAGAGACAAGGAAATGTTAGTGCAAAATACATTAATGCAATGCCTATATGAGATGGGTGAGAGAAGATGACAAGACTAAAGAAGATGCATGTTAGTTCCTAGACCAAATCCTTCAAACCTTACCATAGGACTTTTAATATTTATTTCTCTTAATCATCATTGGGCAGATTGTTGTGATGGCCAACAAACACCATGATATGACATAGATCAAGGTGTGCAAGGCCGTACCATCACATAAGACAAGCAGTCATAGACAAGGAAGATCATGACTCATACCAAGAGCGTTATTGCCCCAGTCTTTGTCATAATCAACCACAAGCAGAAAAAGACAAAAAGGACAAGTCATGAAACATCATTGCTCCTCTAAATCCTGTTGCCAGGACATCATTGAGGAACTAGCAACATGACTGTCAGAAAGAAATAAGATAAAGCCATTATCATGATATGTCGCTACTTTTCTAAATCCTTTTATTAGGATCTCGCTGAGAAACTAGTAACATGAGTGTCAAAAGACAAGACAAATGTCATGATACATCGCTGCTTCTCTAAATCTCGGTGTCAGGATCTCGCTGAAAAACTAGTAACATGATAAAAAGCCAAAAACGAATGCCAAGTATTTGGCAAGTGTGTCTAGATGTCAAGTTTTAATGATGCCAAGATGATGAATGCTGAAGGTTGCCATATTCAGGAAGGACACATCCTGAATAATGTCGATGTCTAGGAAGGACACATCCTAAAACACCAATGTCAAAGTTTTGTTCTTCAGAAGGACACATCTGAAAGAACAGTGATGCCAAGAGGAATCATCCTTAAGTGTCAGAAAGGATCCCTTGAAAATGTCAAATGATAGGGACAATGCCTAGGAAGGACAAATCCTAAGGCATAAATGACTGAGGTTATTCCTTAGAAGGACACATCTGAAAGGTAACCAAGAGTTGATAGTTTGACTGGTTGCGATAATTTGACTTGTTTTGATTGAGTTTGACTTGTGTTGGCCATATGTCGATATTGTCATGATGATATGTGCCGATGAGATTGTCTTGCTGTGATAATGATGAGTTTTGTTTGTTTGGGAAAGATTCGTGTTGTCTTGAAGACTTTTTGACGTGTGTATCAGTGTGATGCCATGAACCCTAATGGACTGACCTAGTGCGGCCTCGGGGGCTCATCGATAGATGGCCTTGCCTACGTCATACACTCAGAGACCTCGTAGTTTGACACGACCAATGACTTTGTCTTGATGAGCAAAGATTGCGTCATGATTTAATTTTGAAAAACCTAAAAGGACTGACCTAATGTCTCGGGGACTCAAGCATGAGTCTTTCCTACGTAGCAAATGCGCAGAGACAACGTAGTTCAGACAGATGACGAAGACTGATTTGACATGATTGACTTTGACTAGAAATGACAGTGTGTGTATTCTTCGAGTGGTCTAATGATTTTGTTTGATATTTTCTTCAGGACGTTTTATGATTTTTAGGTCTTTCTTCAGGACTTTTTATGATGTTTTTTGATTCTTTGTTCAGGACATTTTGCTAATGTTTTTGTCTTTTTTCAGGACTTTTGCCAATGTTTTTGTCTTTTTTAGGACTTTTTGTGATGTTTTTGGTTTTTTTTTTTTCAGGACTTTTTGTGATTTTTTGTCTCTGTTTTTTTTTTTTAGGACATTTTGCCAATGTTTTTGTCTTTTTTTAGGACATTTTGCCAATGTTTTTGTGATCATACATGATATCCACTGCAGTTGCATGATAAACATTTTGCCCCTAGTCAGGTCTAAGACTTGGCCACTTGCAAGGGATAAGGACAGGATGCTGCTGACTTGTTAGACGGACAGTCGTCAGGACCTGATGTCAATCATTTAGCTACTATGACAGGTCGGGTAGGATGTGGTGGCGATTTGCAGAATGGTGGCGAAGATACTTTTCATCCTAGGCCAAGTTAGACAAAGTGACAGTAGATGGCAGAGAAATGATTGATTACACATGACGCCTGTTTGCCAGGTTTTCACCATGGTACTTGTCCAAAGTGCCTGTTTGCCAGGTTTTCACTATTGAACGAATCATTTTTCTCTTTACTATTTTCATGATTTTTTGATTTTTTTGGTGTCACCAAGACACCTGTTTGCCAGGTTTTCATCAGGGTGACGATTTTTATCATTTTTCAAATTTTTTTTTGTATTTTATGGTTTTCAGCTCCATCCTCTGATGCTATGCGTAAAACTTTCAGAGGTGTAAACTGTTGATGGGCTCTGTCAACTATTCCCCATCTGGAGTTGCCAATTGATAAGCTTTGGAACCAAAAGAAGATATGATAATATAGGGACTTAGCCAGTTTGGTTCAAATTTTCCTGGCTTTTCTCTGTCTGCTTGGTTCTTGGGGTTCTGCATTAGAACTAGGTCGCCGATGTCAAACTTTCTGACCATAACCCTTTTATTGTAGCTGTGACAAAGGCGGTTCTGATATGCTTGGAGATGATTCAGTGAGTTTTGTCTTCTTTCATCCAGCATTTCCAGCTTGTGCAATCGTGATTGTCGGTAGTCCTCTTCATTAGTAAGACCCTTCAAGGAGACTCGTAGCGAAGGAATTTTGACCTCAATGGGTAAGATGGCTTCGACGCCAAAGACTAGGGCGAATGGGGTGGCCCCTGTAGGCGTATGAATGATAGTTCGATAAGCCCACAGAGCAGGGTTAAGTTGTATGTGCCAGTCACGGCTAGCATCATTGACAGTCTTTTTGAGAATCTTGACAATGGTTTTATTGGACGCCTCAACTTGGCCGTTTCCTTGTGGGTAGTATGGTGATGAAAAGTGGTGTTGGATATGGAATCGCTCACATAACTCACGTACGTCTTGGTTTTTGAATGGACATCTGTTGTCAGTGATGATGGACTGTGGGAGGCCATACCAGCAAATGATGTAGTTGAGGATGAACTTTGATATTTGTTTGCCAGTAATATATGTCAATGGGATGGCTTCAATCCACTTTGTGAAATACTTAGTGGTGGTAATAATGAATTTATGGCCATTGGATGAGGTTGGGTGAATCTTACCCACGAGGTCGAGTCCCCATTGAGCGAAGGGCCAAGGAGAAGTGATCGGCTGGAGTTCTTGTGCTGGAGCATGAACCAAGTCACTATGTATTTGACATTTGTGACAAGTCCTGACATATTTAATTGCATCTTTTTCCATTGTCGGCCAATAATACCCAAGTCTTGTTAGTTTCTTATCCAAAGTAGGACCACTCGAATGAGATCTGCATATACCATTGTGTACTTCTCGTAAGGCCGTACATGCTTCATCGGTATCAAGACATCTAAGGAGGGTATCGTCGAAACTACGGCGGTATAGGGTGTCACTGACAATGGCATACCTTGCAGATTTTCTAATGAAGGACTTCCTTTGGTTATTGGATAGGTTTAGTGGAAGGGTTTGAGATTTTAGGTATTCGTAAATGTCCTGATACCAAGGAGAGTTGGGACCAACAAGTTCACAAACCACTTCTGATTCTGGGATATCATATGTTGGTACCAAAAGCTGTTCTACTAAGAACTCAAATTGTGACACATTTTTAGGGATGTCCAGAAGAGAACTGATAGTAGCCATTGCGTCAGCTGCCTTATTCTGTACCCTGGGGATTTCTTCAAAAGAAATCGATTGAAATTATGTCAGGAAACTGTCCACCATCCTCTTGTAGGGAAGCAACTTCTCATCCTTTGTTTCATAGTCATCATTCACTTGGTTGATCATGAGCTGGGAATCCACGAATACAAGCAATGTCTGAATTTTCCATTTGATTGCCAACTTGAGACTTGTGACTAGTGCTTCATATTCGGCAATGTTATTTGTACAAGGGAAAGTGATCCTGAATGACTTAGGAATTGAATCCCCCTGTGGTGTGATAAACAAGATTCCAGCACCTAAGCCATGACCAGTATGAGACCCATCAAAATATAGTTTCCATGGTGATGCCGGTTCCGCATGAAAAATGGACTCATCGGGAAAATCAGTTACTAATGGATGAGTGGCTTGAATCGGTGCGTCTGCTAGTTGATCTGCTATTACTTGCCCTTTTATTACTTTGTGCTCAACATACTGTATGTCATACTCACTTAGGATCATGACCCATTTTGCCAACCGGCCTGTTAATGCTGCTCGACTTAGTAGATATTTCAATGGATCAATCTTGGCAACCAGTTGTGTCTAATGACTGAGCATATAGTGTCTTAGTTTTTGGGATGCAAAGACAACAATGAGGCATGCACATTCAATGTATGTGTAGTTCAACTCATAGCCTATCAATGTGCGGTTGATGTAATAGATTGCTCTTTCTTTTCCTTCATGATCATTTTGGGCCAACAATGCCCCCAGTGCTGAACTAGTAGTCGAGATGTATAGAATTAACGGATTTCCATGAATGGGCGGCATGAGTACTGGTGTTTTCAATAGGTAATATTTTATTTGTTGGAAGGCCTCTTGACATTTATCCATCCATACAAAGGGGACACTTTTGCGCAATAGGTACTGGAACGAATGGCACTTATCTACCAATTGGGCTATGAAACGGAGAATAGATTGTACTCTGCCCTGTAGAGTTCTGAGTTCATTGATCCCTCTGAGCGGAGGCATGTATATGATTACTTTGACCTTTTCCGAATCAACCTCTATGCCTCTTCGGGAAACTATGTACCCTAATAGTTTACCTGACGTGACCCCAAAAACACACTTCTTAGGGTTTAGCCAAACTTTGTACTCTTCAAGTCTCTTGAAAATTATGTCGAGTACCTTCAAATGATCTTTCCTAGTTGCTGATTTGGCCAACAGGTCGTCTACATAATCCTCCATTATATTGTGCATCATGTCATGGAAGATCGTGGTCATAGCCCTTTGGTACGTGGCACCTGCATTTTTGAGACCGAAGGGCATGACGTTCCAACAGTATGTACCCCACGGGCAAGTAAATGTCATTTTGTGTTGATCCTCAGGAGCAATGCGGATTTGATTATAACCAGAAAAACCATCCATGAGGGATAACATCTCATATCCTGCAGTTAGGTCAACTATGATGTCAATGTTGGGCAAAGGAAAGTCATCCTTTGGACATGCTTTGTTTAGGTCTCAGAAATCTGTACATACCCGAATCAGCCCATTTGGCTTTGTCACCGGCACTAAATTGGAAATCCATTCAGCATAATCTATAGACCTTACGAATCCGACATCCAGTAATTTCTTTAACTCAGCCTTGACCAATAGGGCAACTTGAGGGTGCATTTTGCACAACTTCTGCTTGACTGGTTTAGCATTGGGTAATAGTGGCAAATGATGCAGAACCAGTTTGGGGTCCAATCCTGGCATGTCAGTGTAAGACCATGCAAAGTTGATTTTCCATTATGCAAAGAATTTATGAAATTCTGGTTTCTCTTCATTAGTCAATGATGCGGCAAATAGGACCATCTTGGGGTCTTCTGTAGTTGAAATATTATCCTCTATTGTGTCCTCAATAAGCATGGCCGATTTCTCCTGTTGCACACGGAGAAAGTCCAGTCCTCCATCTTTGGGCGCCTCAGAGAGGTTTTCACCCGCAGATTCATCCTTTATTTTTACTATTTTATCGTCAAGAGGTGCCTTTCGGTTTTCACCTAGAGACATTTCATTTTTTGCTTTATTTTTACTTTTGCGACTAGAGGACTGAATAGTCTCGCCGAAGTATGCAGTGCAGTCTAAATCAATGGAGAATCTGGATTTGTGGTCCCCACTGGGTATGCCTTCTCGTAATCCCATGAATTCAGCTATTGCCTCGTCATTCTGAAATGTTTCCAGAACTGGCGATCCTTCTTGGTCCCAATCAACTAGCTCAGGGTAAACTAAAGAAATGCCATCGTCAAGGCTAGTGAATATGGGTGAGGATGCGGATAGCATGCAGATGGATTCAGTAATGTTGTAAATAATGTTATCATCGTCCAACTCGACATTGGACTCTATCCAATATTCTCCTTCACTAGTGTCATATTCGTTGTCATAATAAGGAGTGAAGGTTTTAGAGCCCTGGCTATCAATATCATCTGACACTTTAGATAGATTAGACTGAGGGGGTTCAGATGATGGTTGTTGTGTGTCATGGGAAGTGGTAGTAGGATTTTGACTGTTTGGTGCCTGCTCAATTTTGAATGTTTGCCAAAATCGTTGTTCAGAGGTCAGTTCCCCTGGTTCGAAAAACAAATCATCAAGACAACAGTCACTTAGGGATCATTCAGAGCCAAATTACCACTTGTGGGAGTCTATTTCGGTTAGGGTTTCCCTAGTAGTCTCGACACTTTTCGAAGCATGTACTCGCTCATTTGAAAGTATAGAGGTACGTCGATTGTCATTGTTGAGTGATCCAAACCCTAAACCAAGATACTTCAGAATTTGAAAAGCTTCTATGGGTTCCCTTCGACCAGTTTTATTTTTTCCAAGGCCACTAGTACCATCATAGCCTTTAGCCTTCATGAAGTCATAACCTTTGCCATATATTTGAACTAGTAATGGGGGTAATGTGACAGTATCCTTATAGATCCATCCTGTGATGTTAGCAAGCTCTTCCTCACTCATATCTCCCCACTTGATAAAAACTATATTCGGTGGAACTTTGAAGGTTTCCGGAGGTTCCATTCTGAAACATGGCCGACCATAGTCCTTGGGAGACCTGGGCATTGTTGTTATGTTGTATGCTATGTGCAGTTTGAATTCTTCACAGCCAAGGTCCTGGATTGTGACAGTGGATTCCGTCTTAAAGCTGGTGGAAGGTGGTGGTACGGCAGAAGACATGGATGGAGCGGATGTGGAAGATGACGTGAGTGTGGAGGGGTCGATGTATTTGGATGACGAGGAGTCAGGTGCTTGTCGATTAATAGGTACCCAATTTTCAGAGATTCTCCTTAAGTTTGTACAATATTGGAAAGGGTCGGGGTCTCCGTATATGGTTACTTCAGTGCCATCAAATGGAAACTTGAGGCATTGATGGTATGTAGACGGAATGGCTTTTAAAGCGTGGATCCATGGACAGCCAAGTAAAATGTTATATGGTAGTTCCAAATCCAGGACCTGGCAGGTTGTGTCTACAATGACCGGTCCCACTCTGATAGGGAGATAGATAACACCCCGTGAAGAGCATTCCTCGTCATTGTATGCTTTGATCACTATGCTTTTCATTGGGTCTACGCACGCATCAGAGAATCCAAGAGCCTTAACCAATTTGAGGGAGCATATATTCAACCCTGCTCTGCCATCTACTAAAACCCGTCTAACTTTGTTCTTGTGGACAAAAGTTTCTATGTGTAATGCGTCATTGTGGTTAGTTTTATGTGATGAGTAGTCTTGATCCGAGAAGGTGACGTGGTGTGGCATGGTGAGATATCCCACCATAGTTTCAAACTGATTGACATCGATGTCCTTAGGGACTGACGACTCTAGGAGAGTTTTGTCTAGGATTTCTTTGTGTGCGGGAGAGATACGAAGCAGCTCAAGGATAGATATTTGCGCGGGAGTCTTTCCTAGCTAGTCAATGAGGTTGAACTGACTCTTGGGTTTCCACTGCTGTGTGGTTGGGACAGGTTTTGGCTGTTTAGCAGATGGATCAGGTTGTGATTGTTTAGCCGATGGGCCCGGTATTGTGATTTTGACTTGTCTAAGGGGAGGTGGACCAGCTATAGTGACCTTGCCACTGCGAGTTGCAGCATTACATTGGGGTGCTCTTCTAACCGTAATGGTATTGATGTATTCATTTTCAGTTCGAACATTGTTTATAATAGGTCCACCAGAATAGTCGTACTTGACTTGGGCAAAGTTAGCTTGATTCTGTGGACCTGAAGTGGACGCATTATGAGAACCATGATCCTGCAGTGGATTCTTGTGGATAGTATGATTTGCATTGGAGGTGAATTGTGATCCACCTACTTCAATGGTGCAATTTTTGATAAGGTCTTGTATGATGTTTTTCAATTGTCAACAGTTAGAGGTTGTATGTCCTTTTGCTCGATGGTATTTGCAAAGTGCATTGTCATTCCACCATGCTGGTTTGAATTGTCCTGGGTCATATGGTTTTATTTTTAGAAGTGTGATGACCCCATGCTGAATGCATTTCTTAAGGACTTCTTCAATGGGTTCACCCAAATGGGTGTAGGTGCGACCCCTAGGAAATTGTCTCATTTGACGATATTGTCCCTGACTAGTTTGACCACTTTGGTTGTTTGAAAAAGTATTGGGAGGAGGTGTCAATGTCATTGTTGGTCTATTTTGTTGCTGAACCCCCTTCAGGGCCAAGACGGGACCTACAATATTTGCAGTCTTGGCATCAACAATACCGTCATTTGTGACATGCTTATTTTTAACCCAATATTTTTTTTGTCAGCGGGTGGATTGATGTTCATGTTTTTGGAACCATATCTCAGTTCTCCCTTTGCGATAAGGGATTTCTCAATCTGGACCCCTTTTTCCACTAATTCTGTGAAGTTTTGTGCAACAATGTATTTGTAATGCGAATTTTAGGGGCCCTAGAAGTGTTTGGACGAACATGTCGACTTTTTCCCTTTCAGGAATGTCAATGTGACATTGACTAGCGAGGCTTCTCCATTTTTGAAAGAATGGAATAAATGTCTCACCAGAGTCTTCTTGCGTGAGATTGCACAAGCTAGTGATAGAGGTATCCATGTCGATGTTGTACGCGTAATTTCTTATGAATTTTTGTTTGAGCTCATCCCATGTCTGGATATCTTTTTGCGTTGAAAACCATTCAAGGGCTTGACATGCCAAACATTTGGAAAAAAGTCTCATCAAGTATGTTGGTTCGTAGGCGATATCCATACAGTTGGTTGTGAACTCACAAACATGTTCAATGGGATTTGTCTTGCCTCTATATTTTGTGAAGTTGGGTGACACGTATCCTGGCGAAAATGCCGACATATATAAGTTCATGTCAAATGGGTATACATCTAGGTCATACGATATCTCTGATTTCCTGCCTGAAATGTACATGTTTTGCATGGTTTTCTCCATATCCCTCATTCTTGCTTTGAGTTCATCTATGGTAGGGTCACTTACGTTTCCGTATGTTGGGTTTCCTGGTACACCATGTGTTCCTGTCTGGTGTGCGTGAATGTTGGTGTATTGTGGTGGTACGGATTGTTGCGGTATGTATGACGTGTGTTGTTGGTATTGGAAGTTATGATTTGGTACATGTTGATGAGTATGAATGTTGGATGAATATGTTGGTATGTGTCCCCCAGCCATGTGTGTCATTATTTGGGGGATGTTGTGAGCATGACTGTTATGGTGTGTCAATGATGTCATGGGTTGTGTTATTTGGCCACCTTGTGTAAATTGTTGGTTTTGTACAAGGGGGACGTTTGTGTTTGTACCTTGGGATGTAATGACATTTGACTGTGTTGTCGTGTTAACGTTTTGTTGTTGTTCTTTAATAAAGATACGTCCTGTGGCTCCTCCCAAAGGATTTTGTGAAATACCACTGGATGGATGTGTCGAAGTTGTGTTCATGGTAGTAGATGTAGTTGTCAAGGGGGGATTGTTTTGACTTGATGATGCGCCCATGGCATTTACTGTCGTGGCATTGACTGTCATGGTATTTTTTGTGGTCCCAAAGGAAGTATTGCTTGTAGTATTTAGGAGTTGACTACTATGTGACATGTTATGTGCATTGTTGGCATTAGGGTCATGAAGTGTCAAATTTAGCGTGTTAATGTCAAATCCTTGTGGTAACTTAGCTCCTTCACTCAAGAGCATAGCTACGAATCTGTCTCTGTCCTGACGAGCTATTGTTTCAGCGAGTTGATAGACCTCTGGGTCTTGTGTCAATGCCTCTATGTTTTCCTGAAGTAGTTGACCATTTTCATCTTTTTGCAAGTAGAGTTCGAATGTACTGTTTACTGGAGGTTGATTGTCTTGATTGGTAAATGGATCGTAAAAGGTCCAATTTGGGTCATGTGGAGGATTGTTTCCAGTAAACGGGGGGTCTTGCCTAAATTTTTCCATTTGTCTCTTTTGTTTTTGAAGTCTGGTTTCAACCATGAAATGAGATTGCTCAAAAGGGAATGACAACTAAATGCAAGTATGATACTATGCGAAGTCTAATTTCAAAATGATAACTAGAATGACTAATGTTTTTGGATTTTTCATGAATAGGATATGCAATTTGTATGCAATGTAAGACAAGGTTATCTAAGCACTTCTAAGCTCGAACTTTATTTTTGATTTTGACTGCTAAAGGACTTTGTTGGAAATGACAAGTTGACAAGGTCTAAATGACTAGTGAGTCTTCCTAACTAGACTTTTGAGTTGGAAGAAATCTCACAAAAGAGGACAATGACTAAAAAGGGTGTTTGATAACTTGGTCCAAGAGGGTCTAATTTTGAAAAAAATGACTTTGCAAGGTGTGCTTAAGATTTGCCTAATCCTAAGTATGCAAAATATGAACCTAGGGATAGTCTAATGCCAAGTGTATGTAATGAAAAAGAATGAGGTATGAAACCTATGGTGACTAATGCAAGCTAATAGACAAGACTTTGAGAAATATCAAGTTTGGTTTATGACAGAATCTTCTTGATGACAATGTTTGACAAATGGTGGACAAGTTGAGGACTTCAAGTCTCGGATGTGAAGTTTTAAGTTTTGACAGGAAAATGCATCGTTTGAAGTTTCAGTTGCGTTTTGGATATGCAAATGCGGTTCAGTAAACTCAAATGCGATTGATCAGAGTAATTGCGCTTCAGACATTTAAATGCAGTTTGATAGATGCGGAAAGTTTGTCTTGTCATTTTTGATGGAAAATTTGGTCTGTTTGATGAAAGTTTTGTTTTGAACTGTGATAAGACCAGAAAACACTTGACAAATACAGCGTTTTGAATGTAACCAATCACACATCAGATAAGCACAATCCTAAGAAGGCCAATAGGCCAAGGGTTTGTATACTTGGTATAGCCCATCGATATACCCCGGATTGGTGATAAACACCTTTCCTTCTTGAGAGCGGATAGCTTAGCATTTTGATGGCATTGGCTCCCCTCCACGGCTCATTAACGTCATTCGAGCACACCAAATTCAGATTCTTTGGGTAGTGACATCCCAAGAATTGCCATCTCTACTCAAGGGGATCAGTAGTGAGTGTCTTCGGGCATGATACTGTACCCTGCACTATACCAAGCAATGGCTAATAGAACGGTTGGACACTAAGACAAGAGGTTTTTAATTCGGGCATTCCGTTCGTGGGGCGTGATCCATGCGGTGAGAGTCCCCTTTCGAATCCATCTCGTTGGAACTACACTCGTGATTCTTGGGCTTTCCCCAAGAACCCACTTTTATATACCGGCTGGAAGTCCCTCAGTGTCAGGGTGCTACCGGTCTGAGTCGTCCTGGGGTGAGTACTTTTTCCCACCAAAACAGACCCAAGTTCTAGAGTCAGTAACCGTTTCTCTTACACCCAGGATCGCACAAATACGCAAGGGGAGAGGATACTCTGATATACTGAATCATGAAGGGTAATTAACAAATAAAGATGGGTCTAGTTTTCTGATCACGAGGTTTTCACCAAGTGAGAGCATACTCACCTACCATCTTGCAAGCACAATCAATCAAAGAAGACATGTGTTCTTTTTATATGCACCAAAATCAAATGTTTGCTAATCTATGAAAGAAAAACAAGCACAATGTTTGTTTATCTTGTCTTCGATAGTCGAATATGCAAACAATGAATTAGTAATCTCTTTAATCAATGGTCTTCGACACACGAATAGGGATCGCCACATGTTACAAAAGAAGATTAGTAACACAAAAAAAAAAAAAAAACATTAATGACAGCAGCAAATTAAAACAGCGATAACTTGCTCAAAACTTAACAAAATTTAAGTGGTAGATATCCATGGAAAGCTAAATGATAGACCTTCAAAACCCAAAAAACTTTTTCCACGATTCTTCACAAAAAGAAAGTTATAGACAAAAAAAATGCGGGTTTAAAAATTAAATTGAAAAAAATTACGATCACTAAAATGCCCATAACTTTCTCAAATCTCAACAAAATTTAAAACCATTTGATGTTCTGGAAAAGTGAGAGTGAGATCTACAAAACCCAGAAACTATTTGAAAATATTTTATTCGCCCATTTTTCTGTGCTCAACCGAAGGTGACGGGATTTCGTATGACGTCTTGGCTGTAACCTGCAAAACTGTGAAAGCAAACAAGAACAAACACAAATTTCTCTACAAAATGTCGGGTTCACCAATGTAATCAAAGGAAAAATCAGATTTGTTAGATGGTTAAATCAATAACACTAAAATCCATTGAAATAACGAAGCACAAAGGAAAAATGATGAAAACAAAAGGAACGATATTACCCAGAATCTTCATCCTCCATGGTTCACCTTCGTTACACCTCCTAGCTTGTAGTAAATAAAGATGCCCTCAGATTCATAAGCAATTATGACAAATGACAAGACTAAAGCAAGTTTTGAAGGATTTACTAAAAATCTAAATGCCTATGTCTAAAAGCCTATGATTGACAATGCCTATGCCTTGATTAAATGACTATAATAATAAATAATGAAATTGCCTATGGAGATTTAAGTATGAAAGCAAATGCCTATAATAACTATGCAAAATGTCAAAATGTGCATGTATTCGAAAAATGAGAAGAAGATGGCATTTTATAGAAAAGGCCATTTCGAATGGACAGATGAGATAAATTGATGAAATGAACGATCCAGATTAAACCTAAGAATCCCTAATTAGAGTTAGGGAAAAATCCTTAATCGAACGGTCAAAATAAAATCGGATCGACGGTGGAGAATAAATGAGACAAATTAATTAGAAAATAAAGATTTTCGAAAAATCAATAAGATAAGATTGCCTGATTTGCAAGATTCAAAAAATCAAAGAGATAAGATGTGAACTGAAGATAAGATTTGAAAAATCAAGAATCTGCCCGATTGCTTGATTTTTGAAAGATTAATTACTAATTCGAATTAAAATAATTCAAATTATGGATTTTGAGAGATAATAAATAATCTTTTTCAGATTATTTACCAAAAAGGACTGACAGTTAAGATTGACATGACATTTTAAATAATTTAATTTATTTAAAATGAGAAGAATATTAATTAGTAATTAAATAATTAAATTAAATTATTTAATTTAGGAGATGATATTAATTAAATAAATTAATGAATTTATTTAATTAAGACAATTAGTGACATATTAAATAAATAAATGTAATTCATTTATTTAATAATCAGAAGAATTAATGAATAAGGGGAATTAAATAAATTAAGAAATTTATTTAATTAAGGGAAGACTTAGACAATTAATGGTATTTAATAAATAAATAAAATTTATTTATTTAATAATCATGAAGAATAAATGACATGAATTAATTAAATAATTATGAATTATTTAATCAATAGTCGAATGTGGACCAAGGACATAATTAAATGTCACAATTATGTTAGGACGAAAGTGGTAAAAATGAAGCTTGCGGGCTTAGGTCATTTTTAGGTGTCTACACCACCCTTGACAACTTTGGCACTCCTTTCCATTTGATTTACAATAATTACAAAATGAATACATAAGCCCCTCAAAGTTGACCAAGTACCATAGAACGGTCACTTAGGACCTTATTTGAACTCATGGACCTAACACAAATACCCTAACACATACACTACCTATCAAAATCATCATGGAAAACAAAAAGAAGGTTGGCGCAACTGCACCAAGCCCAAACATCCAAATGACCTACCATGCCTTTGCAGACCTTCTATCACATCAAAATCCACCTAATAACACTAAAACAACTAGGTCCTAACCTTCTTCTAAACTATTTCTTTAATCTGCTACTTCAAGCTATGCCTCTTAGGCCTAAATTCACACTTTTTCCATAGAGGCAACGTGGAAATTTCCACCAAATGTCTTTTCCACCCATTGTATTCTACTATAACTCAGTGGAATAGCATAATTAGGTGTAGGGGGAATGTGTGCATGATTTCAAGAATATGGGTGGCCATTTGGGGGTTTGGGCATGATTCCTAGTTGTCAAGAATGTGTGTTTTGAGTGAAATTTAGAGGTTAAGAGTAGGTAGTGATGAAAAACACTTGGGGCAACACTTTCTAAGAATTAATTAAGCAAGGGAAGACATATTTGAAGGTGTTGGAGGCATTCAAATGGTGAGGAGAGGTCTGGAGGTGAGGTTTTCAATAAGCCCCCTTTGAAACTTGTCAAAAGTGAGGGTTTTGAGTTTTGGAGTGTTGGTGAATGTTTCATTGGAAGATGATTATTGATTTAGTGCTTATGTACCCTGCTCAGGACTGTCCAATGGTGTTTTGTGTCTGGAAGGAAGATTAAAAGGTAGTTGGTTTGTTGAGAGTTTGCCACCTTGCTCTACATCACTTTGGCATGTTTATCAACATAAAACTATGATATTTTTTGTATTTCAATATGTAATGATAATGCAATATGAAATATGTAGTGTAAGACAATGACATATATGTGTATTTAAACTTTAGAGTTAAAATGTTAAACTTTACCATTGTTCTTGTCTTCAAAGTTGTTTAAACTATATAATTTAACCATAATATAACTAAGCAATATATGATATAATTTAACCATTATTCATTATTTTTGATTGTCAACTATATAATATAACCATTAGTTTTTATGATATTGTACATTGATTTTTAACCATTGCTGAAGATTAAATTTTCAAACAGTTTAAACATGCACATGACGAACAAATTATTTCGATTCTCAACTTCTATATATGAAATTATCCAATAATCAAGTGTATGTCCATATACAAAAATGGCATCAACGCCAACTCAAACAAAGTTTTACAAAGTGTGGCATATTCCATCTCGATATCTATTCATAATATACATGCCAAAATGTCTATCTCATGCTAAACTACTGGTGGATCATCAAAATGGAGCCTCTTTCAAGCACTCTTTGGCTATGAATGTAATTTCACAAGAAAAATTCAAACCAAAATTGAGATTAGTTATATTATATAATTTAAAATCGAATAATTAACATCAAAATCAATATACAGTGAATTATAATTGAACTCTAAAATTGAAATCTTGGTTACCTCATATATACATCTCTTCAAACTATCATGAGTCCTAGAATATGCCCCTCTTAAAGAACCAATCATACCAAATTTTTTAATGTCAATCTATATAGGTGAACACTAAAGCATCAAATTGATACAAGTTAGCATGCAATTGTCAGTAATAGGAACATATTTACCAAACACAAAATAAAATAAACACATACCTCTTTAGGCGTCTATTTTTCTTTATCTCCTTCAGCTATTTTGACACCTCCTCCCTGAGGTGTTTCAATACCTACTCCTTCAAGTGTTCCAACACCTACTCCTATAAGAGGAAAATGTAACAACCGCCCCTTGGTTGCTACCAATTTTTTTTTTCTAGATCAATTCAAAGAAAATACCAACTTAATCAATTGAGCATCTTCTATGCATCTAGAGGTGTTATCCTCAACACTTCTCCATTCATCATGGTTTCATTAACCTGAATTTTCCATTTAGCTACTTACACACAAGAGTAGTAAGCTCCCATTATTAAAGCCATCCTAGGCCTAGAACTAAGCCTCGAGGGTTCATTCTTGATGACCCTACCTATGTATTCCTTCATAGGAAATCAGAGGCTTCATAGTTCACCCACCCAGGTCAGAAGGAGATCAATCTCTCCTCTTGTGTGAGATATTGATCTCACTTTTAACCCATGACTATTTATTAAGTACATGTAAGCTATCAACTTAGCCAATTATAATGTATTGATATCAAATCACCACCTAGTTATAATTCCACCAAACATTACCAATTGGTAGTGTGCAATCATACACAATAACAAAAGGGTTATTTTCATATCTCGCCAATTCCCATAGGGAGTAACTCGAGCATACGTCACATATACACAAGGTGACTAGCTCATACACATCGTTAATACAAAGTGACTGGTTCTTGTGTATGTCACATATACAAGTGACTAACTCCAACATACGTCACAAATACAAGGATGAAGAGCTCATGTGTACCTCATAGGTACATCCATGACTAACTCACAAGTACATATCAAGTACTATAGTGATTGACTCATATGCATACCATATATACAATGGTGACAAGCTTGTGTGTACATCACAAGTACATCCATGTTGATCTCAAGCATACATCACCTATACATGATGCTAGGTCCATCTTACATCATAAGTACATTAGTGACGGGCTCATGCGTACATCATAAGTACAATAGAGACTAACTCATACATATCACATTCACCTTGGCTAACACACATGTGTCCTTAGTGCATACCAAATAGAAAAGGAATGTTGGTGCATTGCGCACTACACCACGGGTCCCATCCTTTCTCTGGTCAAGTATACCATTTCACATCAAGATATTCCCAAAACTATGCTATGAGGTTGGACTAACTATTACCTACGTATTCTTCATTAGAAACTCTCTTCTCTACAGTCCATCAGACGGCTAAGCAACCAAGGGTGGCCATCACTAGCCTCAAGTGCTCCTTAACTACTATCCATCTCGAGCATAGTACTTCCCCTAGACACCTGTCAATCTCAAGCATAATAGTACTGCTCCTTGACTACTATCCATCTCGAGCATAGTACTGCCCCTAGACACCTGTCAATCATGAGCATAATAGTATTGCTCCTTGACTACTATCCATCTCGAGCATTGTACTACCCCTAGACACTTGTCAATCTTGAGCATAATAGTATTGCTCCTTGAATACTATCCATCTCGAGCATTGTACTGCCCCTAGACACCTATCAATCTTGAGCATAATAGTACTGCTCCTTGTCTACTGTCCATATCGAGCATAGTACTGCCCCTAGACACCTGTCAATCACGTGCATAATAGTATTGCTCCTTGACTACTGTCCATCTCAAGCATTGTACTACCCCTAGACACTTGTCAATCTCGAGCATAATAGTACTACTCCTTGACTACTGTCCATCTCGAGCATTGTACTGCCCCTAGACACCTGTCAATCTCGAGCATAATAGTACATCTCCTTGACTACTATCCATCTCGAGCATAGTACTGCCCCTAGACACTTGTCAATCACGAGCATAATAGTATTGCTCTTTGACTACTATCCTTCTCAAGCATTGTACTACCCCTAGACACTTGTCTATCTCAAGCATAATAGTAATACTCTTTGAACCATGCTTAGCACTATAACTCAAAGATAGGTTCTTAATGTAGAATAAATAGTTCACAATCGGCTGGATTAGAAGCCTATACATAGTCATTTAAGTATGAGGTTAATGTTCACAATACATAATAGAAATCACTTAGTACAACACAGAGTGACTCAAGTCAATTGGTAACCACTACCAAGTAGTCTAATTCATTCCTTTCTTTTACCTTATCATTTAGACACACATCATGTATAGAATACAAGTTGTCATATTTTCTTTCATAACCATCTACTACACATTTGGCCTCATCTGAACCCTACCGAAGAGAGAGGGTCAAAACAATTGGAAACAACCCCAAAATCTAGGAGTTATCCCCCCTAGACCTTCCCCCTATGGACTTGAGGTCGCCAAGGCATCCTTCGCCCAAGGAACACTTACATTCCCACTTCCAAACGGTTTAAAGTCACACGTAGTTCTCCTTGCATGGTCTCTCCAAGACCTACTCACAAGTTCCCATGCCCAGGGTGCTATTAATGATTCCGTTTCAATTACTAACACTAAGTTCACACTTTAGCAACCTATACAGTAACACTTCCCTTCAAGAATATCAAGGTCCTCAATCAACTCCCACATTATTATTCATAAACTATCTTGAACGTCCCAAGGATTGTTTTATCCACATAGGGGATATGCTTACTAGTTGACATGAAATTACCTTGTTCACATAAACTCGTACTTTCATTTAAAATTCACGTAATTGATTCAGCATAAGGTTTTGATTGATATTAGAACTTGATAATATACATCATGATTTGATAATCTTATATGTCTCAAGGGTTTTGGCTCTTGATATCTTGAACCATTATATTATTGTAATGTGGAACCCCTTAAACAAACTCACGTATAAGGGCAATCCCCATAGACTAAATATCACATGTCATCATCAGGTATAATTATCACTTATTAATATAGGCCTTAGAATTATCTTCTTAACTGTAGTGTCTTATTGCACTGCAAGGAAGCATTCCTCTCTAGGATTCTCAACCTTGACATAGGGTTTTCCTAAAGGAGCTAGGGACTAGCTTAACTAAGGACAATCATGTAGATGAAATAAATCACAATGGTATATGATTTTACCCAAATGATTCAATACAACATGCTAAGGTAATACATTACTAAAAACAAGGTTCTTTAGTTACCTCCACCTAAGGTGGTCCTGATCATCAACCTTATATACTTAGGGAAAATTAATGTTCATTATCATAATGATACACTATGGGTTGTATTAGTGTCTTATAAGGAGTTTTGTTAGAATCCAATCCATGCTCATACATATGTGTATAACAACTTAATAGAACTATATCCATTCATAATAGGGCATATGACAACCATGGTTAGAATATCGTTACAAGACTCCCTTTGCAACATGTAATAGTATATTTCTTGTACAAGCAATTTATATTTTATATTTAGGACTTGCCATTTTATGCCTAACATTATCAAATTCCAAAACCCAATATTTCATGCCAATATTCCATGCTTTTAGTGCTAGACACAAAGGTGTTGAACATTATTATCACTCCCTACATAGTGATAATATATTTAGCATTAGGTATTGAACTATGATTACACTCAAAATCTTACCTATGCATCTTTAGATTGTTCAATAGCATGAATATGATAACCCTTAATTTTTAGAAGTGAAACTAGGAGATATGCACATGCATTTTAGCATTAATGCAATAATACTATTATTTAATTATTTATTTTCCTCCAATCTAAAGGAAACTCTTCTTTCCCAAGAAGGTAAATTTTATTCTTCTTATACTAAGTAATGCCTATGATAGGCTTACAATAATGCAACAACATATCATCACATTGTTAGTGTATCAATACAAAAATTGTTATGGTTATCTAAAGATGTTAGGCACTAGGATGTCTTTTATTTATGAGTGTAACATTATCTTAATGATTATTCAAATGTCTTGATTTCTATTTATTTATTTATTTTCTTTATCAACTATGCATGACCTCTGCATATATTCAAAGTCCAAACTATACATAGGAATATACATACTCTTAATACAATGGGTTATCCAAATATATGGACATATACTTACATTCCTAGTCATAATTTCAATAAACAAATCCTTCAACACTTATTATCCCACGGATAAAATAGAGCAGCGATTCAACTACCTACCAAAGAATATCAGAAATAAATGGGATATGTTATTTTATTTATATTCATGATTCCTCATACCTGTCAAGATAAGAAGAAGCTATTCAAAATCCCAACAAGTAAGTGCTGCTTCCATCTCATGAACATAACTTGTCGATGTAGTGGAAGAGATCATAGTGAGACAACGTCATTGAGTGTCAATCCTAGGGTGTTCATCCATTGCTGTTGGTATGCATAGGCATGCCACAAGGGCCACCAACATCTACACATAAGAGGACAAGAATAATATTTTCCTTTAAATTTGGTATTCTACTGCAACCTTGGCACATCGCCATATCCCTCTTTTCCCTCATCCTCTACTATCACCCATATCAACTAAATAAAGAGGAAGCAGAGTTGAATGATTCTTCCCATTACTAAGGTAAGGCCATCATGCATCTTCTCTAACTTCCTCTCTGTTAACCCCATTCCTAGCATCTTCTCTTATTCTTTCCTTTCATCCCTCAAATCCAAAACTCCAATGCCTTTTTCCTCCTACACTCCTTTGTACATTTAACGATGCTCTATTGCCCATTCCAAAGCTACCATTTTGGCATACGTAGGGAGGATGTGGGCAATGACTTTGGAATTTGGCTTTCCACCTGTCAATCACCTTGCTTCAAAAACTTTTAAGCCTTTTAACAATCCACTTTATTCATATCCTAAAACGTGTGCATTCCACGAGACCACGCATTTTGGTCCTTCTCCCATAGCAATTTTTTTTTCCTTCTAAACTAAACTTGACTTAATGGACAATCATAGCCCATTCAAACTTTCCTCCGACATAGTAAGGAGTCTGCTAGCCATTACTGTGAAATGTGGATTTTACACCTACCTAATTTCCTTTGCTTGAAAGTCTCTAAATCCATTTCAACAAATAGATTTTGTGCATAACCTACAACTAGGGTATTTGATGAGGACATCTTAATTCTCATAAACCTCCTCTAACCTTCTCCTGTGTGGTATCTCTGTTCCCCCTCTCCATGTGATTCTACTCCTTAGTCCTAGATTCTTCAACTCTCCCATATGCCTTACTTTGCATCTTTTTCTCTTGTCCTCTGTCCAACTCATCTCCACTTTTACTCATATCCTTTGGGAAAAGATCCTTCTTTCCCTCTCCTCACCCATCATTTTCATTCTGCTCTCCCCTTTTTCTATTTCCAAAACCCCTGAATGTCTATAGGTATGAGCAACAAAAAGGTAGGTACACCATTCTTCCAGTTGCTAGCATTGATGGTTGACCATACCTTCACGTGATTCCTTCTTTGACACCATCCCTCTTCCTTAATTTCTTCTCAAGCACCCAAAAATTGAAATTAATATGCCTCTTCTTTCAAGAGAAAGTTGGATGAAATGTTGAGGATGCCATGCCTTAATAATGACATGACACCTCGTTCACCCTTGGTCAACGTTGCCTCCTTATACGCATGGTCTCTTGTGAGACTTAGTTACATTTATTTTGTTGGTTCTTCCCCACAACCATCCATCATCGAGGTAGCTGACATGGGGATGTGACAAAAAATAAGATAAACATATAAGTTAATATATAATTTCGTTAATGACAATTCAAATGAAAATCAAGTATAAAATGCATGAATTCAAGCCTAAAAGGCATGGGTTGAAGTAGCAGATTGAAGAATTTGTATTGAAGAAGGCTAGAACTAGTTGTTTTTAGTGAGATATGGTGGGGTTTGATGTGTTTGAAGGTTTTCAAGGACTGGGGAGGTCATGTGTATGTTTGGGCATGAAGCCCTAGTTGAGAGAAGCACATTTTTTAATGGAAAATTGAGGTTTTAGAGACGAAAAGTGGGTGAAGTTTGGGGGGAGCATAATATCAAGGATTATTAAGCATGTGTAGGCTTAAACGAGGGTGTTTGAAGTGGTCATACAGTCACAGGAGGCCTAGAGATGGGTCTTTGAATGTATTCTCCAAAATCCCACTGTATTGTAGGGGCAACTAGGCCAATTGGGCCTCTTTTCCAAAGAGACACCTTCCCAAACACTTGCAATCAAGTCAAAAACCTTGTAAAGTCATTAAATAGGTTACCAACCTTAAGATTTCATAATTTTTAGAGCTCCAATTTCCCACCAAGCTACCAATCAACTAAACCCTCACTCTCAAGCCACCAAACCTGGTATCAGGACATAATAACCTTACCAAAATAACCCTGGACAAAATAACCCAGCCAAAATAACCCAAGGACAAAATAACCCAGGGTCATAATAACCCATGGACAAAATAACCTGTGGTCAAAATAACCCATGGACAGAATAACCCATGGTCATTTTAGATCAAGCTAGTAAACTAGAAATGACAAAATAAATTTGAAATATGATTGTGAGGCACCATAGAGGCTATTTAGGCCATTTTTAGACCATATATCCATTATATACCCCTAAAATAGCCTTAAAACACCTTTAATATGCTTAAATAACCTATAAAATGGTAAATAAGTATAAAAATAAAGGTAATTTCGTGGCAATAAGTTGATTAAGAGTTATTATGAAAAGATATAAATGAAAAGGAATTAAAAAGATATATAAAGTGGTAGAATTAAGAGAAGTAAAGAAACTTGTTGCATTAGCTTTCATGCCTCAGATAGACATAATTGATGCATTTGAAACACTTCAAAAATATCCTTATTATATAGAAAATGAGGAGACCCTACAACTCATAATTGATTATTTTGAAGACACGTGGATTGGTAGACTAACCAAAAGAGACAACAAACGATCACTCAAGTTTCCAATCACAATGTGGAATTGCTATTCAACTACTCAAGATGATCTTCCCATAACCAATAATACTATTGAGGAATGACACAAAGGATTTAGTGAATTGCTTCAAGCATCACACAACTCAATTTGGAAATTCATCAAAGCAGTGAAAAAAGAACAGAGTCTCCAAGAGAATAGAATAGAGAAATATATGGTTGGATACAGTGGGCAACCAAGCAGGAAAAAATATCGTGAACTCAAAGAAAGACTAAAAATATTGGTTGATAGTTATGACAACCATAAGATTTTATATTATATAAGAGGCATTGCTCATAATTTGACACTTTAATTGAAAATTTGAATAATAAAGTTTTTTTAGCAACATACATGTAATTTATAAATTTTGTTTTCCTTTCTCTATATTCTTATGGGGATATTTTGTCCATGGGTTATTTTGACCATGGGTTATTTTGGCTTGGGTTATTATGACCCTTGGTTATTTTTTCCCTAGGTTATTATGATCGGGTTATTCTGTCCAGGGTTATTTTGGTCGGGTTATTATGTCCTGTAACCACCAAACCTAGGTTTTCCATGGAGCCTTATTGAAAATCACTCTTCTCACAATTAACTCTCACATCCAACACCCCAAACATACCATATGATTTATTTACATGCTCAAAATACTCTCACAAATGTCTTCCCCAAAAGATTTCATCCATTCACACTCTAAAACCACTCAAATTCACTCAAAATCACACATTTTAACACCTAAGGCTACATGCCATTATTCCAAAACGATCTCCCCTACTCCAAGAATCATCTTCTAACCTATTACCCACCTAATGGACTCATTCCACTGAGCTACAGTATATACATTAGGTGGAATGAGCCATTAAATGACTTGATGACCTCAAAACTTGAAATTTAGAGCTTTTATCATGTTTTGAAGGCCCATACACCAATTGTGCTCAATGTGATTGGTGCATTGGGTCTCATGGATAATGTTTAGGTGTTAGGGAGAGTGTTTTATGTTGAGAGAAAGAAATAAAGTAGATTGGGTTGTTGTTCCTATTGAGTTTATGTGGGAAAATGCATGAAAGTGGAGGTTTTAGTCTAAGGTTTGGTAAAATATGAGTGGGAGGTCATTTCTTTTGAATTATTAAGCATGTGTAGGGTTTCTTAAGAGTGTTTGAGTTGGTTTTGAGATCCGAGGAGGTGTGGAATGTAGGTTTTCAGTAAACCCTCTTGGTTTGGCTAAAAATCAAGGGTTTCATAGTTTGCTATGAAAGAAGAGTCAACTCTGGAAAATAATTGTAGATTTAGTGGTTTGAGGGAATGGGAAATTCTGCCCCAAATTTTTAGTTGTCTGTGATAAGTCTAAAGGTGGGTTGCTTTGTAATTTAGGCCTAATTAGGCTAATTAGGACAATGTAGGAGTGGGAGTTTGAAGAGTTTGTTCCAAAGGACTTGTGTTTGACCCTGAGATATGTTTTGTAACTCTGTAATGGGTGTTTTAATCATCCATTGGTTTGTCAAGTGTTTTGTGAAGTGTTGGAGTTAAGGGCCTAAAATTGGGTTTGCACTTATATTAGGGTTGCAAGGGTGAAAGTGGGAAATTCTACTTCTGGTTGTTTTCAAACTTTGGGAGTTGTTTGGATTGGTATAATAGGCACTTTTAATCTTGTTAGATGCTTCTTGAAGGCAGGTTAAGACTTTGAGTGAGTTTGGGCCTCCTAGGTCTGCATCAAATAGAGAGCAACATATAACCATCATTTTGCATATCAACATTAATACAATTTTGCAAACCCTTATACAATCAAACTTAAACACTTGAAATAAAGTAATGATCAATAACATGACTTTACAAATTCAATGTGCATACTTACCAATCAATCCAAGGAACCATCCAAGTCTGGTCTACTCTTTATCATGTCAAGTATTGCCTCGTGGTCAGACTCACACACTTTACACAAGTTCTTGTTCATAGGTCTGCCCTTATATTTGATCAAATGAATGTTGGTGGTGATGAAAAGGTTCAAGTAGTGAAGAATATTTCTATGCATGTTGAAGTCCTTAAACAACCAAACTACAACATTCTTAAATGGGTACCTTCTAAGCCATGTTCCAGTAACAACCACTTAACTTGTAGGATATTCTATGTTTTCTCCATCTATAACTAGGGCCTCCAATATCTTTTTGGCCTCGATACAATGACACAGGTAATAATCTATACCCTCTTCATTTTCTTCATCTACAATCACTACATATACGTTCCCTACATTGATATGTTCATCTTGTTAGATGTATTTAATTAACATCAAAATAAAACCTGAAAGTAAGATATATTAGCTGGTTCTACAAGGTCCGATACATGATCAAAGTAAATAGATGATTGCATCTCTGTGATTTGTAGAGCCATTAGGAGCTGATAAGTGTCAAGTGGGGTTAGAATTCTTACAGACCATTCGTCAAACCACTGTGTTGACTCACAATCATTCCATGCTCGAAGTGTACATGATGCAGAACAAAATCATGCCATCTTTTGCGTATGGATAGTCCATGTACTTAGATTGGAGCTTCTAAAAGAGTGTAGCTCGCTTGATCCTGTTACTGTACAAAAATCCTCATATTTTTCAATGTTAGTATCATCTACTAAGTGAAAAAATATATGAACTAAAGAATTACCTTGACTACTTGGACCCATTGCATGATTGCACCACTCAACAATTGATCTTGCATATGTCAACTTTACATTGTCTTTGTACTTTAACTCTTCTTGTGCAAGGGCTCTTTTGATACACGCACCCACTCCATCATGCTCCCCCTTTCCATGCTCGACCTTTGAGAAGTTCCTCATATGTTGAACACCACTAATCCTATGCATCCTACTCAACCAGTAAAATATTCTGGTGCTCTTGAATTGTGATGTACAGTTATCTGACCATATGATATGTTGACTGAATGATATGCCCCTGCTAGACAGATTAGCATAGAACATCTAAAAGAAACCTTGCACAAACTTGTTAGAATGTGTGCGATGATCACTGATGTAAAATTGATACTCCAATACTTTCCTATTATCCTTTGTACTATCATTTGCATGAATGAATGCTATATGCATGAATATAGTAACCTGTGTGGAGTTGTAGTACTATGATTGCACCTCGTTCTGTGGCTGTAGTATGTAGTTCTCTCTAAAGTCAACAACTAAAATGATGTTATGAAGTGGAAACATGTCCTTGCATAACTTGAATTGTGAGTCCAACCATTGAGCTCTATGTGTATGCCTTGCATACTCATAGACCACCTGATCACAGAAAATGCCCATAAATTGATATACTAGAATCTTATCACTGAACAATTCACACTTTTTTGCTTCTTTCCCATCTTTTAGACTATAGGCCACTGTCTTGTATTTGCCAAATTTGAAAATTTTGTCTCCAATTGTGTGTGTACTAGCGATGTGTTAGAAAATTGGCAAATGTTGCATGCCACCACAATGATGACATGTGCCATCCAAACATGACTTGTAAAAAAATTGACCATCCTCTCTTTCACATAAAATGGAAGATAGGAATTCCCTTGAGGATTTGGGTGGAGGCCTTATGTTACATTCCTGCAAAACATTGTCAATATTCATATCTACACATATACGTCGATAAACATCATAATGGTTAGAAAAATCAATATGTACTCTACAAAAACAAGTAGTGCGTGTGTGATTTATTTTGACATAAAAAGGCTTTAGCATTTAAAAATACCTTTGCCATATTTTAATTTCAAGAAAATTTTATACAAAATCAGCAAAAAATTGGGTTTGAGTGGTATCCAAATAATTCTTTGGATGTGGCTCACGGATTTTACTACCAATTCTACTTCTTACAAAATCTCTTTGATTAGGAGAGGTCCTTGTGTTATCCTTCCAATAATCTACTATTAAAGATCTCAAGCCTTGAGCAATTTTTTATCTTTTCATGGCACTCTACCCAAGATGCCCATAACTCATTGCTATTTGGTTCCTCCACTCTTTCACTCCTTCCTTTGGCTCTCATTAGAGATGATCTACTTATTTTCAAAGACTTACTTGTCTTTGTAAGGTTCACCTTGTTCCTTGTTTGACTGTTTAACAGTGTTTTTGTCATCACACGTCTTGTGACACAACTATCCTTCGTGCGTGAGGTAGAACCCACACTCTCATATGCACTCATCAAGTTCTTTACAATGAAAATTTCACTTTCAGAGTCATTCAAAACTCTCAGCCCAAGAGCATTCATGGTGGGCCTAAATTGGAGTTGCCTCATCATTTCAACAAATAGTTGGCATCTTCCACCCTCACTTAGCTTCTTAAAAAAAAAAATTCCATATCCTTTGTGCAACTATTTGACATGTACGTTTTGACATCTTATCAGACATCCATTTCAAAACATTGGAATCAATATCAATCAAAAATCTAGGTTTTCTATGCAAAACTCTAGGAGTTCACAAATGTAAATTTGTGTCAACATTAGGAATGTCAATAACATCATGGATATATCATGTACCTTCAATCGGAGGTGCAATTGATGACATACCTTGAGATTGACATGTAAATTATGTTGTACCTCCAACTTGAGATGTCATTTGTGGAGTGACTTCAAATAGAGGCGTGTTTTCTGATGTACTTTCGAAACACAATGTTGTTGATGGTGTGTCTTCAACTATAGGTGTTATTTCTGATGTACTTGGAAGACCACATGTTGTTGTTGGTGTGTCTTCAACTAGAGATGTGCATTGAAATTCACTTATGGTTGATGATGTGCCTCCAACTTGGGGATCCATTTGTGTCCTTCCACAAAATTTTTCCATTTGTGCCCTTTGTTTTTCCAATTGTACATCTCTCTTAGATTGCACGAGAATTTCTGGTTGTATGGGCTACAATTCTTTTGCTTCACAAGCTGCAATTTTTGATTCTCTTCTCCTTGCATTTTTTACTACATGTTCTTCTAGTGTTAGAGGCTTTGGTCATTTCTTTGATATGACGTTGAATGCTTCATATTCACAATTACACATAGAACAAAAGTAAATAATGCATTTTATGAAACATATTGATAACGTTGATTACATTGAATTTTATTGAATACACCAAAGCATTTTATGAAAGAAGGCAATGGGCTGTTTGGAATTATCAAACATGTCTATATGCTACAACATTTTTCATACATAAATCTACCAAGGAAGAATGGTAAATGGTATGAATGAATGGAAACTTGCATTAAACCAACTATGTCATGAGTCACTTGAAATTATCTAAGCACATGATGAAGGTGAATTCTTTATGGCACAATTTTTTTTATAGAAACTTGCATATTAACATTCATGAAAGCTCTTAGGTTTTCCAAATTAGTTGAAAATAAGAATTTTCCCACAACCATCAGTAATAATGAATTGAATGTTCAATTCTATGCATAACAATGGAGATTAATAAAATCATCAAATGAATGGTCTATAAATTGTCAAAACAAAACAAAAAAACTTGTGTTAAGTTGAATTCATTTATCTAAGCATGTTGGAAATGGACTACTATAAGCAATGCAAATAGAATTCATAAGAAAATTTGTGTTAAGTTGATGTTGTTTATATAAGTTTAAACATGAATTCATCTAAATTATGTCATGGTTTTCATTTTTTTATTCAAAGTCATTAAAAATAAACTTTTTTATGCAACTCTCATCTAATTCAATGTTGAATTCTATGTCCAATTGTTATGATTAATAAAATCATTAAAGGAATTTAGATTATTGTCAAAAATAAACAAACATACTAAATATAAACATTTCAATATTACCAAAAATGAATATATTACCTGAGATAATGTAAAATGATGTAGAAACTTCAAAATGTCTTCATCTACGTTGTTTGCATGCAAGTTGGTGGAAAAAAGGTGACAGATCAAGTATAGATTGGTACAATAGGGAGTCATTTGCATAAAAAAGGCATTTCTCTATCGGATTAAGCACTGAACCAGAAAAAATTAGAAGCATGTGGGCTAGAATCATGGGGTGAATACCTATTTTACCATTTCAAGGTAAAAAACACATTTGGCGCTCGCCAAATTTGGTGAGCGCCAAATGTGGTGCTTTGAAATTCTTTCACCATATCAATAGGAAGGGGGTGAGACTTGAGATAGAGGGAGAGGGGATATGAGAGAGATTAGTCCTAGTAGCATGGTAGGGACTGAGACCTAAGAATGATAGAGACTTGAGAGGGATAGAGAGTTATCTAGTTAGGGTGGGGGGAAAGACCTCACAATGGGAGAGGGGTTGGAGTGAAATAGATTTGTCTACCCTCTACCCTTAAACTATAACCGTAAACCTTTAAATCCTCAACCCTAATAACCTCAACTCTCTCTCTCTCTCTCAACCCTCTACCCTCTACCCTCAACACTAAAACCCTTAAACCCTAAACCTTAAACCCTCTACCCTCAACCCTTAAACCATAAACCATAAACCCTAAAACCCTAAAACCATCAACCTCCATGTCTCTCTCTCTCAACCCTACACCCTCTAACATTAAACTCTAAACCATAAACCATAAACCCTAAAACCTAAAACCCTTAAACCCTCAACCCCTCCTCTCTCTCTCTCAACCCTACACCCTCTACTCTCAACCCTCAACCCTCTACCCTATACCCTGTACCCTCAAC
>VDFB02271358.1:798009308-798073414 GCA_007258455.2 Sequoia sempervirens
TGCAAAGTTGTAAATTGGTGCAAATTTCATTTTAAAACTCATGTTACCAAACAAACTATTCTAATGCATCTGAGTGGGTACATTTATGCTATATTTAATCTTGTTTCACACACAAATATGCCGAATCGCTCCGAGCTATGTTTAATCAACAAAATCCCTTAAGAGTCCAAAGTGCAAAATGGCTGCAATCTTCAACAGGTTGTTACTTGGACACCATGATGCTTAGAAAATTCTCTTCTAAGACTATGTGATTGCGTTGGGCCCCTCTATAATAACCTCTCTCAATTTTTTCTATATCGGAGACATTTTCCTGTGGTGGCGACATTTTGCTCAAGGAAAAAGTTGTCAAATGCAAGTAATGCAAAGTTGCAAAGTGGTGAAATTTTCATTCTACAACTCGTGTGACAAAACAAACTGTTCCAACATGTCCAGGTGGGTATGTTTACACTAGACATGGTCCTCTTTTGCACCCAAACATGTCGAATCACTCTGAGCTACATTCAACTGCAAAAATCCCTTAAGAGTCCAAATGCAAAACGGCTGCAATCTTTGACGGGATGTTACTCAAAAATTGTGAAACTTAATTTTTTTTTGTTTGAGCCTATGGTATGTCATTGAGCCCCTCTAAAATAACCTCTCTTAATTTTTTCTATCTCAAAGGCATTTTCTTGTGGTGGAAAATTTTTGATTGGGAAAAAAGTTGTCAAATGCAAGTAGTGCAAAGTTGCAAAGTGGTGTAATTTTCGTTTTGCAACTCGTGTGACCAAAAAAAATATTCAAATGTGTCTATGGTGCAGAAGCACCTAGGTTGACCTCCATTTTGGTTTGAAAACAAATTTTGGCTTGTACCTGATCTTGGCCAAATCAAGATTTCATTGTGTTTGTTTTGATCTCAGAGGTCTTGTTGGTGTGGATGAGTTAGTCATTAGGACTAAACCATCTTAGTTAATCATTGTTGGTTAATGTTGCTAAATTCTGCTTTATTAAGATTTGGACATTTATGTTAGAAGGTATGATGCATCAAATGTGTTATAGCCACATTCTCATTGTTGGAAGATGCTAAAGGTTAGTTGAGGGGTTGTTAGCTCGAGGTTAATGAGTGGGAGAACCTAAAAAGAAGGATAATGGCGAGGTTGCAAGAATATTGCAAAGTGCATGGCAACATTGTTAGGTTGCATGCAATTCAATTAGTTTGGATTCCCTTGAAATCAGGGATATGGAGGCGAGCAATCCCCCCCTGAATGAGGAAAAAGACTCCAAGATTGAGGTATTGGCTCGTAGTAAGCAGTCAGAGATCATTGTAATAAAATTTTTGTTATGTGGAGTAAAGGACAGTGAGCAGTTTTCTGTGTTTTCTATGTTCATTGAAAACCCCATGTGTTTTTAGAACAGTGGGATCTTACGTGTTAAATGCATCGACTTGGTTGTTGAACAGAGTTTTCTTAACATGTTCTAACCTCCTTTCTTTGTAAATAGTTCATAGACTAAGAACATATGCATAATATTTAAGATTTGGACTGTTAGGAATAGTTAAAGACTGTATTTCTGTTTCTGCCTGTGCATCTTGAGGAAAAGTGATTAAATAGGGCATTGTGAATACATATTTCTCATTGTTTGTGTTCATTAGATAGATTTAAGTAAGATCTTTCTGGTATTCAAGGAGTTTTTGGGTTGAGTTGTTGTTTCTATTTCAAAGATTAGGAAGTAGGGAGTTGTATTTCTGTTTTGAGTAGTGTAACTTCAAATGGCTCTCCCATAAACACTGACCCCAGGGTTCCCCTAAGATTAGTTGAATATGGGAGAGGAGCCAACCTATTGTACATATTTAGAGATAGGAGTGGCAAGGAGTCAAGCAATGAGTTTTAATCCCAAACCCTAGGCGAGCTAGGACTAGCTGGTTAGGGAATTGGGAGTGAGAATCAAAGAACCAAGGTAGGGGAAGGTACATTTGTACGAAAAAAGTACACTTCTAGGTGGAATATGCTTAAACACAAGGACACCAGAGAGATGAAGGCCTGAACAATTATCTTGAGTGAGAAAGCAACATGTGAACAACAAAACCCTAGAAAATAGGGCAATTAGCCCTCCTCTCCAAGATCTCAGGAATCAGCTGTACGGAACAGTAGAGGTCTGAAACCCAAATGCTAGATTTAAAGCTCAGAAAAGGGTACCTGGAAATGTCCTTTGTTTGATAGGTTATGTTTCAAGTTGGAGAGCAAAAATCCAAAAATTGACTGGTAAAGGCTAGTAGAGAGTTAGGCCTGTCCAAGGCAAGTTCACAAAAGTGGGTGATTTGAAGTTTGAACCCCAGGCAAGATGCATCCATTTGGAGGTGAAATGCAAGAAACTAGTATCTCTAGCTCCCCTACAAGAAGTTCAAGTCAGATGGAGAACAGGGCACTTAGATCCTTCTAAGTCCAAGGAAGAGCATTCAAATTACAAGAGGTGTTGAATCTTCAAGGGTAAAGTACAATGTTGAAAGCTCTCTGAGAAGAGTTGGAACAGGACTAGAGCAGTCTTTTAAGCTCAAAAGGAACCCTTGGTAGCAGGTTCCAGGCAGGAGACAGTGGAAAATCTCCTAGAAGGCAGTACAAGCAACCCTTGGAATTAGAATACACCATATTGGTATCAGAGCTAAGAGTTGGATTCAAGGCTTGTGATTAATGAGCCAATCCACTGAGTTAGTAGGAGAGAATACACCAGAGGAAGGAACCATGGTGACAAATGCAGAGCTAGCAAAGAAGGTAGAAGAGCAAGAGGAAGATAACTGGTTGCTCAGAGAAAGGATATCTCAGATGGAGAAACTCCTAGATGAAGTCCAAGAAACAACAAATAATGTGAAGGACAAGATTAAGAAGAAAGAAGAACAGGAAGCCAAGGAAAAAGAAGAGAATTTGGAGGAGGAATCTCCAAAGCCTGACCCTCTTCTTGTAGAGGAGCCATTCTTGAAGGAATTACAGGCCTTGAGTGGTAAAGCATTGGATGGTGTGCCACTTTTCAGTGGACAAATGGACCCTGATTCAGTTGTAGACTAGATTGAGAGCATTGAGAATCATTTTGAGTGTGATGGCATAACAAAGGCTCAAAAGGTAAAGGTGGCCAAGTCAAGGTTGAGAGGAGCAGCTCTCACATGGTGGAAGTTTGTACAATCAGAAAAAGAGAAAGAAGGCAAAGGTCCCATAGTTTCATGGAGAGGAATGGTGACTAAGATAAGGAAAACTTATCTCCCTAATGATTATGGAGAGGAATGGTGCATAGGAGAAGACACAATCCGAGGCAAAAGGATACAGATGTCCAAACATATATAGAGGAGTTTCAAAAATTGTGCCTTAGATAAAAGGTGGTTGAAGATGAAAGCATAAAGTTAGCAAGGTACCTAAATGGACTCAAGTGGTCTATTCAAGAAGATATGAGTTTGGTAAACTTCAAAACAGTCCGCCAATGCTATCAAATGGCTTTGAAAATAGAGGAGAAAGGCAAAAAGAAGCAGGAAAAAAATCCTAAAGGTAGAGGTAAAAGGAAAGACAGCAAAGGACAAAGAGGAAGTTACAGTGGAAGAAGTTCAGAGCCAAGAGCCCAAGGAGAAGTTAGATTCTCAGAACAGCAAGAGGGAAGTTCTAGTAGAGGTGGTAGAGGAAGAGGTTTCAGCTCCAGAGGAAGAAGTGGTGGACAAGGAAGAGGCAGTTACTTCACCAACATGAAATGCTATCATTGCAACCAATTGGGACACCCAGCCTATAGATGTCCTGAGAAAGGTATCACTTCTCATGGAGGAGATAAGAGAACCAATCTGATTCAAGAAGAGACAGCTGCAGCAAATAAACAATCAGAAGTACCATTGAACTCAGAGGAAGGTGAGAATCTCATGATGAGGAGGACTTTGATCAAAGAACCAGTCAAAGAAGAGCCAAGCCAAAGAAGGTCCTTGTTTAGGATAAAATGCAAGATGATGGGGAAAGTGTGCAAGGTGATCATAGACTCAGGTTCTACTGACAATATTGTGTCAGAGGAGGCAGTCAGCAAACTGAAATTGACAAGGATACCTCACAAGAATCCTTACAAGGTCACATGGCTCAATAAGGGTCAGCATGTCTTGGTGAATGAACAAGCATGGCTGGAGTTTTCAATTGGCAAGTACAAAGACAAGGTATTGTGTGATGTAATACCTATGGATGCATGCCACTTGCTCCTAGGTAGGCCTTGGCAATTTGAATGTCAAGCTGTGCATGATGGAGCTAAGAATTCATATACCTTCAAGAAGGACAAAGTAACCTACAAGATTCAATCTTTGTTAGAAGATACTAAGGTGCAGATAGCAGGTTCTAAGCTGCTTATAGCTGGTGAAAAAGAGTTCTTAAAGGCCTTGGAAGAAGGAGGAGTTGGCTATGTAGTAATGATCAAGCCAAGAGAAGCAAGCAAAGAGAAGGCGGCTGAAAAGAAAGAGTTACCCAAGGAGATTCAAGACTTGTTGTAGACCTATGAAAGCATTGTAAGTAGTGGTCAACCAGCAACCTTACCTCCTAAAAGAGCCATAAGTCATAGGATAGACTTGATACCAGGAGCTACCCTTCCAAACAAAGCAGCCTACAAGATGACACCTCAACAAAATGCGGAAATAGCCAGGCAGATTCAAGAACTTCTTGACCAAGGTCTCATTAGGAAAAGCATTAGTCCTTGTGCAGTACCCACTATCTTAGCACCTAAGAAAGGAGGAGAATGGAGGCTTTGTAATGATTCCAGAGCAATCAACAAGATAACCATCAGGTATAGGTTCCCTATCCCTAGGACTGAAGATCTCATGGATTGTCTAGGTGAAACTAGGTACTATACCAAGATAGATTTAAAGAGTGGTTACCACCAAATTAGAATACATGAGGGTGATGAGTGGAAAACAGCCTTCAAAACCAATGAGGGTCTTTATGAGTGGCTTGTAATGCCATTTGGCTTATCTAATGCCCCCTCCACATTCATGAGACTCATGAATGAAATTCTCCAGGACTACATTGGCAAGTTTGTAGTAGTGTATCTTGATGATATACTAATCTATAGCAAAAAAAGAGAAGAGCACCTCCATCATATTGAGTTGATTTTCAAGAAGCTGTAGGAGGAGAAACTGAAGATCAATCTAGAAAAGTGTGAGTTCATCAAAACAGAGCTGGTGTACCTTGGTTTTGTGCTATCACATGGCAACTTGAAGATGGACAGCAGCAAGGTAGAAGCCATTCTTAATTGGCCTACTCCAAAGACAGCAACAGAGGTAAGAAGCTTCCATGGTCTTGCTCAATATTATAGGAAATTCATAAGGCAGTTTAGTGCAATTTGTGCTCCTATGTTGGATACCATTAAAGGAGGCATGAAAACCAAATTTTTATGGAATGATCAAGCTAACAAGAGTTTTGAGTTGCTGAAGGAAAATATAGCTACCCAACCTGTTTTGGTGTTGCCAAGCTTTGAGAAGCTATTCACCATTGAATGTGATGCAAGTAATGTAGCAATTGGAGCTGTTCTCAGCCAAGAGGGTAGACCGGTGGCTTTTCATTCAGAGAAGCTAAGTGAAGCCAAGAAGAAGTACTCTTCTTATGACCTTGAGATGTATGCATTGGTCCAAGCACTAAGGAAGTGGAGGCACTACTTGCTTCCCAAAGAATTCATTGTGTACTCAGACAATCAAGCACTTAGTTTTCTGAATTCACAAGAGAAGTTGAGTCACAGGCACATGAAATGGGTGGAGTACTTGCAAGCTTATACCTTCAACATCAAGCACAAGAAAGGAGCTCTCAACAAGGTGGCTGATGCATTGAGCAGGAGAGTTCTCACCATTCAAGAAATTCAGTTGAAGAGCATGGGAATAGATCACTTCAAAGATCTATATGCAGATGATGAAGACTTTGTAGAAATTTATAAGGTATGTCTTGAGTATAAGAACCATTTCCATAGTAAGTATGCTGAATATACCTTGCAAAGTGATTTATTGTTTAAAGGGAATCAACTTTGTGTTCCTAGAGGTTCTATTAGGGAAAATTTAATACAAGAGAAGCATAATGGTGCATTGAGTGGTCATTTTGGGATCACTAAAACTCAGGAATTGGTTCAAAGGTTTTATTTTTGGCCTAAGATGAACCTAGATGTCAAGAAATATGTAGAGAGTTGTGTAGTGTGTCAAAAAGAAAAAGGCACTTCTTCAAATGCAGGCCTATACCAGCCACTGCCAATCCCTTCTAGGCCATGGGAATGCTTGAGCATGGACTTTGTAGTTGGTTTACCCAAGACAAGGCGAGGTATGGACAGTGTTTATGTTGTTGTTGACAGATTCAGCAATTGTACCCTGCAAAACAACCAATGATGCCAGTCAAATAGCCTCTCTTTTCTTTAAAGAGATAGTCAGAATTCATGGCTTACCAATCAACATTGTCTCAGACAAAGATACCAAGTTTATGAGTCATTTTTGGAAGACTCTTTGGCAAAGAATGGGCACTAATCCATCCTTTGGATCTGCATACCATCCCCAAACTGATGGTCAGACCGAAGTTGTGAATAGAACACTTGGAAACCTTCTAAGATGCTTGACCAAGGAGTATGGTCAACAATGGGATCAGATTATTGGGCAAGCTGAATATGCCTATAATGATATAGTAAATAGATCCACAGGGAAGAGTCCCTTTGAAATTGTGTATGGTCTACATCCTAGAGCTGTCTATGAGCTGAGAGAGTTGAAGGATGGAGTCAAGGGAAGTGGTTATGCAGATGATTTTGCTTATGCAATGCAGGAAATTCATGACATAGTCAGAAAAACCTTGGCAGAAAATACCATTAAGCATAAGGTTAAGGTGGATGAGCATAGGAAAGAGGTTCACTTTAATGTTGGAGACTTAGTCATGGTGCACTTGAACAAGGCTAGATTGCAGAAAGGAGTTCCTCACAAGCTTTAAATGAAGAGCATGGGTCCCTGTCATATCTTGGAGAAGTATGGCAATAATGCAGTCAAAGTGCAATTACCAGATGATAGTGGACTATCCCCTATTTTCAATGTTGCAGACCTTATACATTACAAAGGACCCCCACAAGATTTGGATCAGACACTCCATGAAGTCAGTCAAGATGTGGAAGAACTAAAACTGCCCCCTGCTACAGTCAAACAAGCTAATCAAATCTTGGATACCAGGGTCTACAAAAAGACTAGGACCAAAGAGTATAAAGAACACCTGATCAAGAGGCATGGACAACCTGATGCAGATGTAGTATGGATCAAGGAGGCAGAGTTCAAGAAGTTGGGCATTGATCCCAACTTGCTCAATCCAAGGATGGATTGAAGTTTTCTATTTTGGGGAGGATGGTGCAAGAGCACCTAGGCTAACCTCCATTTTGGTTTGAATTTTTTTTTTGGCTTGTACCTGATCTTGGCCAAATCAGGATTTCATTGTGTTTGTTTTGATCTTAGAGGTCTTGTTGGTGTGGATGAGTTAGTCATTAGGACTAAACCATCTTAGTTAATCATTGTTGGTTAATGTTGCTAAATTCTACTTTATTAAGATTTGGACAGTTATGTTAGAAGGTATGATGCATCAAATGTGTTATAGCCACATTCTCATTATTGGAAGATGCTAAAGGTCAGTTGAGGGGTTGTTAGCTCGAGGTTAATGAGTGGGAGAACCTAAAAAGAAGGATAATGGCGAGGTTGCAAGAATATTGCAAAGTGCATGGCAACATTGTTAGGTTGCATGCAATTCAATTAGTTTGGATTCCCTTGAAATCAGGGATATGGAGGTGAGCAATCCCCCCTTGAATGAGGAAAAAGACTCCAAGATTGAGATATTGGCTCGTAGTAAGCAGTCAAAGATCATTGTAATAAAATTTTTGTTATGTGGAGTAAAGGACAGTGAGCAGTTTTCTGTGTTTTCTATGTTCATTGAAAACCCCATGTGTTTTCAGAACAGTGGGATCTTATGTGTTAAATGCATCGACTTGGTTGTTGAACAGAGTTTTCTTAACATGTTCTAACCTCCTTTCTTTTTAAATAGTTCATAGACTAAGAACATATGCATAATAGTTAAGATTTGGACTGTTAGGAATAGTTAAAGACTGTATTTCTGTTTCTACCCGCGCATCTTGAGGAACAGTGATTAAATAGGGCATTGTGAATACAGATTTCTCATTGTTTATGTTCATTAGATAGATTTAAGTAAGATCTTTCTGGTATTCAAGGAGTTTTGGGGTTGAGTTGTTGTTTCTATTTCAAAGATTAGGAAGTAGGGAGTTGTATTTCTGTTTTGAGTAGTGTAACTTCAAATGGCTCTCCCATAAACACTGACCCCGGGGTTCCCCTGAGATTAGTTGAATATGGGAGAGGAGCCAACCTATTGTACATATTTAGAGATAGGAGTGGCAAGGATTCAAGCAATGAGTTTTAATCCCAAACCCTAGGCGAGCTAGGACTGGCTGGTTAGGGAATTGGGAGTGAGAATCAAAGAACCAAGGCAGGGGAAGGTACATTTGTATGGAAAAAGTACACTTCCAGGTGGAATATGCTTAAACACAAGGACACCAGAGAGATGAAGGCTTGAACAATTATCTTGAGTGAGAAAGCAACAAGTGAACAACAAAACCCTAGAAAATAGGGCAATTAGCCCTCCTCTCCAAGATCTCAGGAATCAGCTGTACGGAACAGTAGAGGTCTGAAACCTAAATGCCAGATTTAAAGCTCAGAAAAGGGTACCTGGAAATGTCCTTTGTTTGATAGGTTATGTGTCAAGTTGGAGAGAAAAAAGCCAAAAACCAACTGGTAAAGGCTAGTAGAGAGTTAGGCCTGTCTAAGGCAAGTTCACAAAAGTGAGTGATTTGAAGTTTGAAACCCAGGCAAGATGCATCCATTTGGAGGTGAAATGCAAGAAACTAGTATCTCTAGCTCCCCTGCAAGAAGTTCAAGTCAGATGGAGAACATGGCACTTAGATCCTTCTAAGTCCAAGGAAGAGCATTCAAATTACAAGAGGTGTTGAATCTTCAAGGGTAAAGTACAATGTTGAAAGCTTTCTGAGAAGAGTTGGAACAGGACTAGAGCAGTCTTTTAAGCTCAAAAGGAACCCTTGGTAGCAAGTTCCAGGTAGGAGACAGTGGAAAATCTCCTAGAAGGCAGTACACACAACCCTTGGAATTAGAATATACCAGTCTAGGTGAGTACGTTTACACTAGACATGGTCATATTTCACACACAAACACATTGAATCACTCCGAGCTACGTTCAACTGAAAAAATCCCTTAAGAGTCCAAAGTGCAAAATGGATGCAATTTTTGACGGGTTGTTACTCAGACACCATGATTCTTAGAAAATTCTTGTATAAGCCTATGGGATCATGTTGGGCCCCTCTAAAATAATCTCTCTCAATTTTTCCTATCTTAGAGGCCTTTTCCCTTGGTGGTGACATTTCACTTAGGAAAAAAGTTATCAAATGCAAGTAGTGAAAAGTTGCAAAGTGGTGCAACTTTTGTTTTGCAACTCGTGTGACCAAAAAAACTATTCCAATGCATCCGAGAGGGTACGTTTACATCAGTCATGGTCCTCTTTCACACCCAAACACACTGAATCACTCTAAGCTACATTCAATTAGCTGAATCCCTTAAGAGTCCAAAATGTAAAATGGCTACAATCTTTGACAAGCTATTACTCGGACACCATGATGCTTAGAAATTTCTTGTATGAGCCTATAGGATGGCGTTGAGACTCTCTACAATAAAATATCTTGAGTTTTACTATCTTAGAGGCATTTTTCCGTGGTGGTGAATTTTCTCTTGGGGAAAAGGTTGTCAACTGCAAGTAGTGCAAAGTGGTGCAACTTTCATTCTGCAACTCGTGTGACCAAAAAAACTTGTTCCAATGCATTTGAGTGGGTAAATTTGTGCTAGAAATGGTCCTATTTCACTCCCAAACATGTCAAATCACTCTGAGCTATGTTGAACCAGCTGAATACCTTAAGAGTCAAAAGTGCAAAATGACTGCAATATTCGATGGGCTGTTACTCGGACACCGTGACACTTCCAAAATTATCGTCTGAGCCTATGAGATTGTGTTAGTCCTCTATACAATAACCTCTATCAGTTTCTGCTATCTAAGAGATATTTTCCCATGGTGGCGACATTTCTCTTGGGGAAAAAATTGCCAAATGCAAGTAGTGCAAAGTTGCAAAGTGGTGCATCTTTTGTTTTGCAACTCGTGTGAAAAAATGAACTATTCCAACATGTCTGAGTGGGTATGTTTATGTTAGAAATGGTTCTCTTTCACACCCAAACATGCAAAATAACTCTAAGCTACATTCAACAGGTTGAATCTCTTAAGAGTCCAAAGTGCAAAATGGCTGCAATCTTCGACGGGTTATTACTCAGACACCATGATGCTTATAAAATTCTTGTTTGAGCCTATAGAATGGAATTGAGACCCTCTACAGTAACCTCTCTTGAATTTTTCTATATTGTATGTGTTTTCTTGTGGTGGTCACTTTTCTCTTGGGGAAAAGTTGTCAAATGCAAGTAGTGTAAAGTTGCAAAGTGGTGCAACTTTTGTTTTGTAACTCATGTGACAAAAAAATTTATTCCAATGCATCTGGGTGGGTACATTTATGCCAAGAATGGTCCTCTTTTTCACCCAAAAACATCGAGCCGCTTCGAGCTATGTTCAACTGGCTAAATCCCTTAAGAGTCCAAAGTGCAAAATGGTTGCAATCTTCAACGAGTTGTTACTAAGATATTGTGATGCTTTGAAACTTCTCGTTTGAGCCTATGTGATTGCGTTGGGCCCCTATACAATAACCTCTATTGGTTTTTGCTATCTCAGAGGCATTTTCCCATCGTGGCGATATTTCATTTGGGGAAAAAGTTGTCAAATGCAAGTAGTGCAAAGTTGCAAAGTGGTTCTTTTGTTCTACAACTCATGTGACCAAATGAATTATTCCAACTCATCTGGGTGGGTACGTTTACACTAGGCATGGTCCTCTTTCACACCCAAAAATGCTGAATCACTCCAAGATACATTAAACCGGTTGAATCCCTTAAGAGTCCAAAGTGAAAAATGACTGCAATCTTCGACGGGTTGTTACTCGGACACCATGACACTTAGAAACTTTTTGTCTGAGCTTATGGGATCACATTGGGCCTCTCTACAATAAAGTCTCTTAGTTTTTTCTATCTCAAAGACATTTTCTCATGGTGGCAAAATTTCTTTTAGGGAAAAAAATGTCAAATGAAAGTAGTGCAAAGTTGCAAAGTCGTGCAACTTTCATTTTGCAACTCTTGTAACCAAATAAACTATTCCAACATGTTTGGGTGGGTATGTTTACACTAAGCATAGTCCAGTTTCACACCCAAACACACTAAATCACTTTGAGCTACATTCAACCAGCTGAATCCCTTAAGAGTCCAAAGTGTAAAATAGCTGCAATCTTTGATGGGTTGTTACTCGAACACTGTGATACTTATAAACTTCTCGTCTAAGCCTATGGGATCACATTGGTCCCCTCAACAATGAAATCACTTGGTTTTTGCTATCTCAGTAGAATTTTCCCGTGGTGGTGTCTTTTCGCTTGGGGAAAAAGTTGTCAAATGCAAGTAGTGCAAAGTTACAAAGTGGTGCAACTTTTGTTCTGCAACTCGTGTGACCAAATAAACTATTCCAACACATCCGAGTGGGAATGTTTACACTATGAATGTTCCTCTTTCCCTCCCAAACACGTCGAATCACACTGAGCTATGTTCAATTGACAGAATTCCTTAAGAGTCCAAACTATAAATGGTTGCAATCTTCGATGGGTTGTTACTCGGACACCATGACACTTAGGAACTTCTTGTCTAAGCCTATGGGATTGTGTTGGGTCCCTCTACAATAATCTTAGTTTTTTCTTAGAGGTGTTTTCCTATGGTGGTGAAATTTCGCTTGGGGAAAAAGTTATCAAATGCAAGTAATGCGAAGTTGCAAAGTGGTGTAACTTTTGTTCTACAACTCTTGTGACCAAATAAACTATTCCAATAAATCCAAGTGGGTACATTTACACTAGGAATAGTCTTCTCTCACACCCAAACACACTGAATCGCTCTGAGCTAAGTTCACCTGACAAAATCCCTTAAGAGTCTAAACTGCAAAATGGATGCAATATTCGATAGGTTGTTAGTCAGATATCGTGATACTTATATACTTCTTTTCTGAGCCTATGAGATTGTGTTGAGCCCCTCTACGATAAACTCTCTCATATTTTGCTATCTTGGAGGAATTTTTCTATGGTGGAGACTTTTCACTTGGGAAAAAAGTTGTCAAATGCAAGTAGTGCAAAGTTGCAAAGTGGTGCAAATTTTTTTCTACAACTCATGTAACCAAATGAACTGTTCCAACATGTTCGGGTGGGTACATTTACACTGAGACTAGTCCTCTTTTGTACCTAAACATGCTGAATCACTCCTAGCTACGTTCAATCGGTAGAATCCCTTAAGAGTCTAAAGCACAAAATGGCTATAATCTTCGACGGGTTGTTTACTTGGACACTGTGACACTTAGAAACTTCTCGCCTGAGCTTACGAGATCACATTGGACCCCTCTACAATAAAATTTCTTATCTTTTGCTATCTCAAAGGTGTTTTCTCATGGTGGTGACATTTTGCTTGGGAAAAAAGTTGTCAAATATAATTAGTGCAAAGTTGCAAAGTGGTGCAACCTTTGTTCTACAACTTGTGTGACCAAACGAACTATTCCAACATATCTAATTAGGTACATTTACACTAAGAATGGTCCTCCTTCACACCCAAATATGTCAAATCACTCCAACCTATGTTCAATCGGTTGAATCCCTTAAGAATCCAAAGTGCAAAATGGCTGCAATCTTTGATGAGATGTTACTTGGACACCGTAACACTTAGAAACTTCTCATCTAAGCCTATGGGATCATGTTGGGCCCCTCTACAATAATGTTTCTTGGTTTTTACTATCTCAGAGGTGTTTCCCCATAGTGGCAACTTTTCTCTTGGAGAAAAAGTTGTCAAATACAAGTGCAAAGTCGCAAAGTGGTGCAACTTTGATTGTGCAACTCGTGTGACAAAAAAAACCATTCCAACTCATCTAGGTGGGTACATATATGATTTTCATGATCCTATTTCATACGCAACATGTTGAATCACTCCGAGCTACATTCAACCATCTGAATCCCTTAAGAGTCCAAAGTGTAAAATAAATGCAATCTTTGATGGGTTGTTACTTGGACACCGTGATGTTTAGAAACTTCTTGTTTGAGCCTATGAGATCATGTTGAGTCCCTCTACAATAACGTCTGTTTGTTTTTCTATATCAGAGGCATTTTCTTGTGGTGGTGACATTTCACTTGGGGAAAAAATTATCAAATGCGAGCAATGCAAAGTTGCAAGGTAGTGCAACTTTCATTCTGCAACTCATGTGACCAAATGAAGTATTACAATACATTCGATTAGGTATTTTTATGCTAGGAATGGTCCTCTTTCACACCCAAATACGTCGAATCGCTCCAACCTACATTTAACTGGCTGAATCCCTTAAGAGTCTAAAGTGAAAAATGACTGCAATCTTCGACAAGATGTTATTCAGACACTGTGATGCTTAGAAACTTTTTTTTTGAGTCTATGGGATCACATTGGGCCCCTCTACAATAATCTCTCTCAATTTTTGCTATATTGGATGTGTTTTCCCATGGTGGAAAATTTTGGCTTGGGGAAAAAGTTGTCAAATGCAAGTAGTGCAAAGTTGCAAAGTGGTGCAAATTTTGTTTTGCAACTCGTGTGACCAAACAAACTATTACAATGCATCTGGTTGAGTATGTTTATGCTAGGAATGGTCCTCTTTTGCACTCAAAAATATTGAATCACTTTGACTTACGTTCAACTTAAAAAATCCCTTAAGCGTCCAAACTACAAAATAGTTGCAATCTTTGACAAGTTGCCACTCAAACACCATGATGCTTAGAAATTTTTTGTGTAAGCCTATGGGATCATGCTGGGCCCCTCTATAATAACTTCTCTCGGTTTTCACTATTTCAGAGTTGTTTTCCCGCGGTGATGACATTTTTCTTGGAGAAAAAGTTGTCAAATGCAAGTAGTGCAAAGTTGTAAAGTGGTGCAACTTTTATTCTGCAACTCATGTGACCAAACAAACTATTCCAACATGTCCGGGTGGGTATATTGATGCTAAGAATGGTTCTCTTTCATACCCAAATATGTCGAATCGTTCTGAGCTACATTCAACTAGCAGAATCCCTTAAGAGTCCAAACTACAAAATGAGTACAATGTTTGATGGGCTATTGCTCATACATTGTGATGCTTAGAAACTTCTCATCTGAGCCTATAAGATCGTGTTGGGCCCCTCTACAATAAAATATCTCAGTTTTTTCTATCTTAGAGGTGATTTCCCATGGTGGCCATATAATGCATAACTTTTTTTCCATGAAGGATAAAATTCTAATTCTTTCAAATTTAGATTTATAACTTTGATATCTAGTGTTTCAAATTGGTTAGATAGTGTTTTATTGAATATTTTTTTCTTAATGAAGTTTTGAAGTCAAACCAATTAAAATTCAGATATAGATAGACTATATAACACGTAACATTTTTTGTATGTACCAAAATTCTTTTTTTTTGGTTGGATCAAGGACTTCAATATCTAGTGCACTCGTATTTTTCAATTTTTTTTGATAATCTACTATTTTTCCACAAATACAAAACAAAGAGCTTGATTTTTGGTGAAAAACCTATGTTTAATAAAACTAAAAAAAACATAATAAAACCAAAACATATTAAAATTATATTCATTGGATAGCTCGTTTTGAGGACTACCATCATCCTGTTGGGTCTATAAAGTCTCCTCCATTTTGATCCTCAACCTGAGCTTTAGAGGGAATTTTTTTTATGTTTTTCTGTGCCAGAGAGTGGCAAGGTGGGAAAATGGGGTTTTGCTTGAACCAAGGTTCATTCAAACCCCCTTTCAAAAAGGGTTTCCTTTAGTTTTTTTGGCGGGAATCGTGGGAGGTTCATTGAATGGGTTGTAGCGAACCCTCTTTTGGTTCATTCAAACCTATTAGTTCGTTCGAACCCCAAAAAGAAATTTTTTTGGCATGGGGTATTTTTTTTCAACTTTTCCTTCCTCACTCCAATTATAAACCACTTTTGCGTGTTTACTCGATGACTTTTTGCTTAGGGAAAAGTTGTCAAATGCAAGTAGTGCAAAGTTACACAGTGGTGTAACTTTCATTCTGCAACTCATGTGACCAAAAGAACTATTTCAACACATTTGGGTGGATACGTTTACACTAGGAATGGTCCTCTTTCACACCAAAACATGCCAAATCACTCTGAGCCATGTTCAACCGACAAAATACCTCAAGAGTCCAAAGTGCAAAATGGTTGCAATCTTTGATAGGCTATTACTCAAATACCATAATGCTTAAAAAATTATCATATGAGCCTATGAGATTGTGTTATGCACCTCTACAATAACCTATCTCTATTTTCAATATCTTGAAGGTGTTTTCCCGTGGTGGTGACATTTCTCTTGGGCAAAAAGTTGTCAAATGCAAGTAGTTCAAAGTTGCAAAGTGTTGCAACCTTTTTTTTACAAGTTGTGTGACCAAACAAACTATTCCAATGTGTCTAGATGGGTACGTTTATGCTAGGAATGGTCCTCTTTCTTACCCAAACATGCCCAACCACTTCGAGCTACGTTCAACCACTTGAATCCCTTAAGAGTCCAAAGTGAAAAATGGGTGCAATCTTCGATGAGCTGTTACTCTGATAATATGATGCTTAAAAAATTCTTGTCTTAGGCTATAGGATCACGCTAGGACCCTGTACAATAAAATCTCTCAGTTTTCTCTATCTTGGAGGTTTTTTCCCGTGGTGACGACATGTTGCTTGGGGAAAAAGTTGCCAAATGCAAGTAGTGCAAAGTTGCAAAGTGGTGCAACTTTCGTTCTACAAATCGTGTGACCAAATGAACTATTCCAATGCATCTGGGTGGGTATGTTTATACTAGGAATGGTCCTCTTTTTCATCCAAACACTCTGAATTGATCTGAGCTACATTTAATCGGCTGAATCCCCTAAAAGTACAAAGTGCAAAATGGATGTAATCTTCAGTGGGTTATTACTTGAACACCGTGACACTTAAAAAATTCTCATTTGAGCCTATGGGATTGTGTTAGGCCCCTATACAATAACCTATGTTGACTTTCACTATCTTGGAGGTGTTTTCTCATGATGGCAACATTTCGCTTGGGGAAAAGTTGTCAAATGCAAGTAGTACAAAGTTGCAAAGTGGTGCAAATTTCGTTCTGTAACTCGTGTGACCAAGAAAAATATTCCAATGCATTCGGGTAGGTACATTTATGCTAGGAATGGTCGTATTTTGCACCCAAACATGCCAAATTTCTTCAAGCTACGTTGAACTGGCTAAATCCCTTAAGAGTCCAAAGTGCAAAATGACTGCAATCTTTGATGGGTTGTTACTCAGACACCATGAAGCTTAGAAACTTTTTTTCTAGGCTTATGATATCATGTTGAGCCTCTCTACAATAACTTCTCTTGGTTCTTACTATCTTGGAGGTGTTTTCCCGTGGTGGTGACTATTCGCTTATAGAAAAAGTTGTCAAATGCAAGTAGTGCAAAAGTTGTAAAGTGGTGCAACTTTCGTTCTATAGCTTGTGTGACTAAAAAAATGTTCCAAAACATTTGGGTGGGTAAATTTATGCTATTAATGGTCCTCTTTCACACCCAAAAATGTCGAACTGTTCTGAGTTACGTTCAACTAGTAGAATCCCTTAAGAGCCCAAACTACAAAATGGATGCAATCTTCGAGGGGTTGTTATTCGGACACTGTGATGCTTAGAAACATTTCATTTGAGCCTATGGGATCGAATTGATACCCTCTACGATGATATCTCTCAATTTTTTCTATCTTGGAGGCATTTTCCCATGGTGGTGACATTTCACTTGGGGAAAAAGTTGTTAAATGCAAGTAGTGCAAAGTTGCAAAGTGGTGCAACTTTCGTTTTACAAGTTATGTGACCAAACAAACTATTCCAACGCATCTAGGTGGGTATGTTTATGCTAGGCATGGTCCTCTTTCTTTCCCAAACATGCCGAATCACTCCGAGCTACGTTTAACCGGCTGAATCCCTTAAGAGTCCAAAGTGCAAAATGGTAGCAATCTTCGATGGGTTGTTACTTTGAAATTGTGACACTTAAAAAAAAATTTCTTAGGCTATGGGACCATGTTGAGCCCCTCTACAATAACCTCTCTCAATTTTTTCTATTTCGGAGGTGTTTTCCCATGGTGGTGACATTTTGTTTAGGAAAAAAGTTGTCAAAGGGTGATCCCACAAAGCTACTTTACAATTTCTAGGAGACTCTAATTGTTTCCGAAATCACATATTTCTAGAAAATATATTGATTTAAGACTTAAAATTTTCTATTTATAACATTCCAATTGAAGAGGGTTTGATAAAACTACCTTAGATCAAACCCCCTTGGATAGAACCCTGCTAGTTTTAAACCATACCTATAACATAGTCTTCTTTACACCTATCAAAATGTTGATACAAAACCACTTTTGATTTACCTTTTGGGGGATCAAATGAATTCATTTAAAATTTATTTTTTGTAAGTATGTAGTCATTATAAGCTTCCCAAAATGTATAATTTTAAATAAATTTAATTTTATTATTATATTTATTTTTTATTTCTTGTGAATGTAGGTTTTTCACCGAAAATCAAGCTCTTTGTTCTGCACATGTGGAAAAATAGAAGATTATTAAAAAAATTAAAAATATGAGTGCACTAGATATTGAAGTCCTTGATGCAAGAAAAAAAATTAAATTTTGATACATACAAAAAGTTATGTGTTATACTGTCTGCCTATGTCTGAATTGTAATTGGTTTGAATTTGAAACTTGATTAAGGAAAAAATATTCAATAAAACACTATGAAACCAACTGGAAGTGCTAGATATCATAGTTACAAATCTAAATTCAAAAAATTAGAATTTTATCCTTCATGGAAAAAAATTGTGCTATAGTGAGTGTCCTTAAAAATGGTGTTTACTAAAAAACTAGTTTTCAAGGAAATGGAAAAATAAGTGCAATTTGATTCCAAATTTTTTGAAAAAAATATATTTAGAATCTACAAAAAAAATGCTACAAATCACTAGTTTATATCATCTTCAAATTCCTCATGGTTTAGCCGCTATAGGTGCCTGAAAGTGAAGATTTAGTTAGAAAAAATTAGTTTAGTGTCTAGTTTGGCCAAAAATTATAAACCAATATTGTAGGATCACCCCAAATGCAAGTAGTGCAAAGTTACAAAGTGGTGCAACTTTCATTTTACAACTCGTGTGACCAAATGAATTGTTCCAATGCATTTAGGTGGGTACTTTTATGCTAGGCATGGTCCTCTTTTGCACCCAAACATGCGAAATCACTCTGAGCTACGTTCAATCGGCATAATCCCTTAAAAGTCTGAACTGTAGTTGTTGCCACCAAATAGTGCACCCTTTTCGAGATGTAAAACTCAGCCTACTAGTGAAACATTGGATCTATATATTCAATATCCATGATGTATGGTTTTTCGTGCTCTAGAGTTATAAAACATGATGTGGCAGCAGTTATAGGACCATGTTTCCGAATGATTTGTCATGCTATTCCACGCATAGAGAATGGAAGGAGGTTTTTTACTTATTTAAATGATGAATATGGGAGAAATGTGATAACTGCACATGGGTGATTCATCTAGAAATAAAGCTTATATTGTTGTTCATACACATCTAATATCTTCAGAATATCATTAAAAATGACTTGTGCATTGATTTTTTTAATCAGATGTCAAGTGTTGTGATATTAGTAGATGAAAATATATATTTTTGGTTGGATCAACAACTATCATGTGTTTTGATGCACGCTCATACAAGTTCATAGATGTATATATATATGCCTGTGAGGTTTGAAACATCCACTTGTTCTATAGATGCAAATGCAATGATTGCTAAGTTTTAGAATTAGAACCATTAGTTGTTGGATGCCAGCCTCAGGGTAAATCCATAATAGTGGTTTACAATTCTTAGGAGGAAGGAAAAATGGATTTTCATGGGGAAACAATATTGAGGGGGTTTGCTCGAACTTGTTGGTTTGAGTGAACATCTTTTATTGTTTGCTCAAACCCCATACTTTGAGTGAACCCCCCTCCATGAGGGTGGATTAATTTGCAATAAAATAATAGGGTTCGAGTGAATGGGAGTTCGCTCAAACCCGTGTTTTAGGGTTTTTTTAAATAAATTTTTTTACTGCTATTTTCAACAGTCTCATTCTTCACTTTGAGAGTCATGGAAAACTGAACCCTCAAACCCCACCAGGCGAACAAAAGAATATTTGAAAGGCAACCAAGAAGAAGTTCACCACCCTCTACAAACAGGGCACCACTCCAAGTTGAGGTTGGTTTCCTCTGCTTCAAGTTTTATTTTTGTTAATGCTTCCACATTTTGCATACATGTCTCCAGGTGTATCAAATAGGTCACTTGCATATTGAAAACAATTCACTTGCCTTGTCAATGCTTCCATTGTATTTCACATACATGTCAAACAACTCACTTTCTTGTGCCAAAATGGGAGCTCTACCATTTCCAAAATTTGAGATTTGGAACAGGGTATTGACACACATAATTGCATTTTCTTGAAATTTTCTAAACTATTTTCAATAAATCCATCGATGAGAAGAAATTTCTTGAGGCTATCAGTCAAACAGTTCACTTTCCTTGTTAATGCTTAGCAAGGAAATTTCCATGATTGAAACATACATACCCTGTTCCAAAGCATCCTTTATACTATGATGGACATCCATATCCTATTCTAAAGCTCTCAGTTAAGTCAGTCTAAGCCAGTAATTGATGCCCAAAATCATCATAATTTATTACTTAGGTTTCATATAAATAATATTGCTTGCAAGTTGTTTATAGTTATTCCACAGGCTAGAGAAATATAATTCCTTATAGCACTTAAAAATATGATGCACAAAATGGATTTGTTGAAAAGGGTTTAGAAACTTTCAAGAAAATGCAATTGGCAGGTGTAAAGCCACATGCAACATCCTTCCTGCCTGTGCCAAAATGGGAGCTCCTGTTCTATTAAACTCAAATTCAAGTTTTAATCAACTCACCAATTTTAGAATACTATAAAATTTATATTTTTCACCCATGAGAAAAAAATAAGAACTACTTGTATACTTATTATTCCCTTCATGAAAAATATTGTAGCCACTAAATTATTCAATTGGTAACAAATATCAATATTTTACAATTCTTCACTTATACTTGGGCAGTTTGTATGGACCAATATCTAAACTTACCTTCTAATGAAATGATAGGATGTTAAGAGTAAATGAATTGTGTTTCCATTTTTTCTCCTTTAACTCTATTAAAAATGGGTGCATTCTTGGCATGTGGTCTTAGTACATGTAATTTTTGATTCACAATTACATAAAAATAATTATAGTCATAATAATTGTTCCTTCATTATATGTGTTTGCATGCAATTCCTTGAAAACCCATATGGATATGAACCTTAAAAATAGGTATTTAGTTCATCAATAGTCAAGAAAACTCTATTGATAAAAATATTTATCTACTTAGTATGGAGATTGCAAAAACTACCCCTCTTATGCCCTAGATGAATTATATATTTTGGGATACAAATATTAATTCTCAATAGTTGAGAATCATTATATTTTCCTAGATCATATGTAAAAAAGGCACCCACATTGAATATAAATGACTAGAACTTGTATTTCTAAATAAATTAAACATTTAGACCATTTCTTCTAAGAATTTTCAAGTGAAAGATTTGAAATTGAATAATATTCAACTTTCTCAATCTTGGTAGATACACACCATCTCCAACTCACTTCTCTAATACATCAAATATTTCATGATCCTAAGACCAGTACTTTGCCAAAATAACATATCATATCTCAATGTAGGCTTAGGAAGATTCAACATTTCTTAGAAAGCAACTCCATTCAAAACTAAATTATAAGTTGTTACTTTGCATTCCTAATACAAACTTATTTTATATTATAGTGTCAAAAATATATATGCCAAGTTTTATGAATAATTAAACACATTGAATTGCTTAGTAGATTTATGCAAATAGAAATCTCTTGTTCTTTTAGCATTGGTCACCACATCTACTTTGTATTTTGGCCAATCCTTAAAGATGTAATAAATTTTGAGTTAAAATCTAGAGTCTTGTGTGGATGTGGTAGATTTTCTTTATTTTTTGATAGTCTAGATGTCATTTAGGTCCTTCTCCATTTATTGTATTAAGCTTAATGAACCACTCTAGTATTGATTATTTATTTTTATTTTTATTTTTTTGATAGGTAAGAGAGATATATTGTATTCATTTCAAAAGACCAAAATTTACAGAGTTTTGGTCCTCCTGGGAAAATTTCAAAGACTACCCACAGACCATACCATACCAAACTATGACTACCACAAAGAAACCTTGATACAATGCCGAGACTGACCAATCCAACCCATACTTAAACGTGGAGGTGACACATACTATTAGCCAATTTACCAGCCCTTGCCACAAAAAAATTGCACTTGCAGACAACCATTACCCAAAAAACCTACCCTACATTCCAACCCCGACCCACCAACCTTCCAAGATTTTACCATACGTTCTATTGAGAAAACACATGGAAATCTCTTTTCCAAGATGAATCTACAATTGGAGTCAGTTAGAATTTCTTCTTGAGAAATTTGGCCCCAATAGATGCCAAGCGCCTATGTTCCAACAATTCTTTACCAAAGATATCCAAAATAAATGGATAGAACCTTACCAGAGCCTCTGGGTCATTGAGGAGAACCAAGTCTCGAGGGCGAGGAATTCCTTTTCCCATGGAAGTCGTAGCCAATTCCATTTCAAAACCCACCAACATATCTTTGTGGAAGAGCCTCTTCATATTATCCCAAGAATCTGCCTTAGAAACACCAATATCCAACAAACCAGCTAAGAAACGGGAAGAAATGTCTAAGTCGAGTTAGTACCCTTCTACATTCTACATAAAACCTTTCCCCACAACACATTTAATTATCGTAAATGTGAGATAATTTAGGTGCCTTATCAAATGCTACAGCCGAAGTGGTGTGACCTTTCCTTGAAAGGCCATCTAATGTTTAGAACTCTTCAACTAGACTGGAGTGACCATTCCACCCATTTCTAACTGTTGCGCCGAGACTAGTAGGGTAAATCTCTGCATGACCATATAGAATGCATAACCAACAATTAGAAAATGGCGTGTTACCACAATACAAAAAGGATATTAAACACCACTCAATAGCATCAAGCCCATCCTTGGATGCACGACAATGAATGCGAATGGGATGGATAGCATCTGGTGAAGGATGTCACACCACTCCCAATACCGGTGGGAAATAATGAGAGACACTCGCTCTAGATTATTCCCTGAACCATGTGATTTATTTCCAACTCAACCCAAAACCATAATCCTTTGCCACCTGACCACTTCATGCACACATGTGTAGAAGATGAAGTGGTGCTCACCCTACCACCCACTAGTATTGATTATTTTTTTACTTCTTCATTTATACAGTATTTTTCAAATAAAATAATTCATGTGTATATAGACTAAAATTTCTAGGGATATAATTATGAGATTAAATTTACAAAAAGGATAAGAATATGAAATTTCTCACATCACTTAATAAAGAGGCTGGCTCCATATTTTCTCTTTTCATATTGATACCAAATTGGATGGATTATATTTGATAGGAATGCTTAATAACATAATAGTTTAGGTATCATTTGATAGTTAGAAGAGGATCTTAAATTTGTGTCAAGGATTGATTATATAGAATAAGCCTTCACCTATTACTTGACCAAATATAAATAGTTCCCAAATCTTAATTCAATCCTCATTTATTCTTGTAATTTCACTCCTCCACTACAATTATATTACCCCAACTTAGGCCAAATTTTCTTGAGTTTTTCTTAGGTTCACTTTCTTATCCCAATATTTTACCCTTCAATCAATTTATCTCAATTTTTTACCCTTTAGTCAACTATCCTACTTGCTCCTTGTAGGAACTCAATGTAGTACCTCTAAGTAAATTAACATACAATAGAAAACATTCAAAGATCCTATTCTTAGAGGAATTTGTCACAAAATATACACACCAATACAAGGAATAGACTTTTATAATTGAATCCAATTTACATGAATATGGATAAATTATGTTCACATTTAATCATCAAGATATGATTTAGACCTATACCTTCTATAGGCCTTATTTGGGTCTCATATTGTCAAATTTAATTTACTTATCAACATGTTTGATATTCTTCACTTTTTTTTTTTTAGACTGTAGGAATCGGGTAGCACGACCCCTTATAAACTGCAGTGCACCTGGTAAACTTTTTAATGTGACCGACGGTGCTGGCGTGACACGCCCTCTGGTACCACAGGGGTGGGGGAGACTAGACCTCATGACCAGATATTCTTCACTTGAATGGTACATGTTTATATAAATTCATTAGCCTCTACCAATTTAGACCACCTAATACTTATACTAGAGTTTTGAGTTCTTCCTCCTTTAATCCTATTGGCTTGTAAAGTTGAAATCTTTAAATTTAAAATACTCATCTAAGATCTTCATATGTTAGGGAAAATATGAAAATATTGTGATCTTTCTAGGCCATGAAAAATATTTAACTTAAAGTTTGATTGGGTCTAGTTACATGTAAAAAATTATTTATGATGGAAAAGGTTTTAGAAGAAACACACTAGGTAGATTTAACATAGTACCATTCAAATAAAAAAAGAAACATTATGGTATTGTTTACCTTGAGCAAATAATATGAGACATTGGATAGAATAAAGAAAGAAGAAAAGGGAAAAAACTAGAGTATGTATGATTCACAAAAAAAGTGAGCTTTATTAGGTGAAGAATGTATGAAAACATTGAAAGATAAATGATGAGAAAGATCATCTAATTAATTACTATCCTCAATTGTTCTAGGTTTAGCAAAATAAACAATACAATCATGTGCCAAATCCATAAAATAAATGTAAAGAAAAAATATGAATCAAAGCATTACAATTCTTTACCATTCAAATGGAGTCTAAATTCACCAATAAATAAGGCATCATCCAAATATTCATAATTAGCAAACAATTTTGATTTAAAATGTAAATAAAAATAATAATATCATGATCATCATGTAACAATTCCTCACTAAGAGTAATATTATTTCCATGTAATGTATCACTAAATGAAAGATCATCATAATTATCAATAGGGATAAAGTGGAACATAAAAGAGTGATCATTATGAAAGATATATTCATGTATAAAAAAGGTATAATATCATATAGTGTGGCTCTATGGTCATAGGATCTATCATAAAATTTAGGAGAAATAACATCATAAGTACTAACCTCATTAGTATCCATCACATCCTAAATGCATTAAGTACACATTCCCATCACTATAACAAGACATATTTGAAATAATCTCAATATGGAACTCAAGAACAAGTGAAATGGGTGTCTAAAATGAAAGGATAAGGACTTATTGTGATAAAATAACACCTCCAAAGAAAATACATCCTCATCTACCACATTCAATGTCATGATAATATTAAGAATAAAAATTTCATGTGTCACAAAAGATGGAAACTATATTAATATAAAAAATATGTGTGCACATATATGTGGAAGTTGAGTCCCATAATACAAGATCTATTAATGAAACACAAACATATAGGCATGGCTTGAAGGGATTTAAGTAAGAAAAATCATAAAGTGATAACTTGAATGATATAAGAATGACCTAAGGTTTGATATATAAATTTTTTTGAATCAATAATTATATCTAAAACATGATGGAATGCAAACCCTAATGGTCAAAGCAAGGTTGGGTAAGGTGGAAGAAATATAAGATTAGGAAAGAATAAGTAAAACCCTAAAATAAGTAGAACAATGAATGAAAAAAAAAGACTAAAATCAAACCCTAGGAAATTATTATATGAAATATAAGAAATTAAATAAGGATCTAGATCCCTAATGAAAGAAAATAAACCCTAAGGAAACACCATAGGTCATGTACTAAAAATGTTAGGTTCACCAAATATATAAAGAAAATAAAATTGTTTTATATGCTTTGCATAAACTATCTAGGATGATTAAATAAATTCAATAATTAACCTAGATAATAGAGCCAGGACACAATTTATTGAAATAAATGTATAGATATTAAATGAGTGATTAGGTATACTTATCTATAAATTTGATGATGAATATTTATTATCAATGAACTATTTTGGATCAATTTACCACTATGAAAAAAATGATTACCTCAATCTAATGAATATATTAAAATTTGAATTACCATAAAAATGATGTAGATCAATGACGAACCTTATGGTTTTGATCTTGACTATAGTAAAACTGATCAAATGCATATAATCTCTCTAAGCCATGTAAAACTAATCTAACATAGGGTACACTTAAGGATATATTTTTATTCACCATCAAGATATCTAAATTGGCTCTAGTGTAGTGTCTACAGATATTGGTCCTTTTGTTGTTACACTTTGGTAGGAAACTTTTCCCCTTACTCAATATTTATTGGCTTGGTAGTTTGGCTACCCCTTTTTATCCATCAATCACCACCTCATTTCCTAGTGTTCATGTCTTATTTCAGATGCCTTAGTTTTAATATAATTCCTTGGAAATATTGTCGTTATCTTCTCTATCCAAACTATTTTGTATTTTCATTAAGCTATTTATGCTAACAATTTAGGCTTTCCTATTGTCACTAAATTTGACACTTGGCATCAACTCCTATGTGTTATTGGTTTATACATGTACATCATCACCATGCTCAACAATACTCTCATCCCTTGAAATAAAATAATCCCCTTCAAAACTTAGCTTGCCAATCTATATCACCAAAATCCTATATATTTGTATGAATACATGACTTGTATGGGTTCTTTATAAGAATATGTACTTGAACATAATTTAATATGAAATATTATAACCTTGGTCCATTGGTATATAATCACTTATCAAGTTCTAGTGTATTTATTTTAAATTGATCTATAATCATGGGTCTAATTAAAAAGTATTCTAAGCCTAGTGATCCTTGATTGAAGGCCTTGTCTTGTTTAAAATCAAGGTAATATTAGTCTAAAACATACGTAGGTAGATTAGCTAGAATATTATCTTAAATTCTCATAACTCATCCAAGTATATCATTTCCTTGAAACATTACAAACAAGTGATGCATTTGCTAATTCATGTTCATTTAAATGTTCAATCATCATGTTCTAGAACTAATTAATTTATTATTTTAGGTTGATTTATGTTGATGTATATGCATTTCAAGCTTCTCATCCTTGTCTCTAGTGGTCAAATTTGATGTTGCTATTAGTAACCTCATCAAATTTGGTAGTTTTATTTCATGGATCTTGTCATTGGTAACCCTTTAGGTTGCATTTTTAGATTTATATATGGTTGGTTAAGTGTGTTGTTTATGCTTTAGTCAAGTCAATTCCCCTATGCCAGTTACATTTTCTAAGAAAAGAAATGCCTTCTATGTTGCAAAATGCATGCATCTAGGTTATAAATACATGACCTTATCAAGGATGAAATGATAAGATGAAATAAAGCATAGGAAACATAAAGATAATATTTTCTTTCCAAATTAGTTTATATTCCTTAAATTTTCATACAAATAGATTTTTTTTTTTCTATACCCTTTTTATTTGTGACCTATATTCATCTCTCTTTTCTTTTAACTTATCATGTTACTTGGGAATAAACACACTTTTAGGTCCATATTAAAAGTATTTATTGTCTTATAACTTGATGATTCCTCTTACCTAGTAAACCCAAAAATAGTACCTATGCATACCATAAGACAATCTTGTTTCAAAATCAAATCTACACCATCCATAAGTAAATCAATAGAGAATAAGGCACCTATAATTAACAATAATAATTTCAATCACAAAACTAGTAACCCTTAACCTTCAACTTAGTCTAGTTCAAGTTTTGTTCCAAGATGAAGAAGAAATCAAGTGACTCTTTTTAAAGATTTTGTTACACACTTGGTCATCCTACATTTTAGTGTACATTAATAGAATGGATACATTAGAGAAAGCCATTCATCAACATAAAACTTATATTTCTTCATCCTCTTTAACTAATAAAATATTATATCTTTTTAATAGAGTTTTGGGTGCCTCTTATAGAGGAGTTTGATACTTGATAAATAAGAGATTCTCTCCATAGGATTCATTCTCAAGAGATTCTTAATTCTTATTTGAATACTAGCACTTCAAAGATTTATCATTGGAGACTCTACTTAAATTGTTTTTTTAGGATATGGCATGATTTGATTATAAGATCTAGGTAAATCAATGGTGTATTGTGTATTGATTTTTAGGGCCCATAAATATAATCTTTGTTGGATAGGATCCCTTGAATATTGGCCACCTCCTAGACTATTGAATGTAGTCACTCCACCTCTTCAATAGTTTCCAAAGATTACAAACATTAAAATTCAAACCTATAAAGGGAAAAAGAAGCAGCTATGACATGGGAAAAATTATTAAAATTAATCTTTAATCCTCATGTGTTTCTCTCAAATGTAATTCTTCTTCAATGCCTTTGTCAACTTCTTGTCTTAAATAATTTTATAAATGTTCAAGAGACAAGCATTAACATGGAAATGCTCTACAACCTCAACAAAATCCCATCCTAGAACCTCTTTAATTTCATTGGTAATATCTTGAACTTATAAGAATAATACGATGTTATCCTAGTAATCTATTATTTCTCCCAATAAATCCATTTAGAAAATCTCTCCAACCAATCAAATGTGGAGTTCAATTTTTATCTAAATAAAAAAGGTAGAGTGGGTAGATGGAAAATAATGAGTGTAGGCAAAGAAGCTAGATATTTTGGCATGAATAAATTGTAGGAATCCAATTATATAACCTTTAATTATCATCCCATCATTTCCGAGTCATTCATCCCACTTCAGGTTAATAATGGAATGAAGGGGAAAAAATCATTTAAGGAGTTACATGCCACATGATTATATGATCTAGACAAATTTTCATATAATTTCTAATTATTAAATCATTCATGCTATAAATCCCTTGATTTGAAAAGAAACATGTTGTCTTGTTTCCTTCATGGTAGCAACATAGTTAGAGAATAATTTTAGTGAATCAAGGATTTCCCATGCCTCATATAGTATGATGTTTTTCTTCTAATTGATCAATTATATTTTCATGATGCTAAATATAGTTTCCATTGAATATCCTTCAATGATGACTAAATTGATTTTACATGACCACCAATGTTAAGTAATGATGCTTTCCCTTTATTACTAGTTCTAGGAAATAAATCTTAGATGCAACCTTTATCAAGATTTTTTAAGTCTTTAATGGTACATTTTCTACTAGAGTGCCCTAGGTTTCCCCTCAAAGAACCATCAAAAATAAAATTTCAACTGGTTTCTTATGGAGGAGTCCATCTAATATGATCTGTACAAGGGTGATATTTGAACCTAAGAATTATAAATTCATAAATATATTAAATTAAATAAGTAAAATGTTTAGAAAATTAAATAAAATAGTGATTTTTTTTTTATGAAAAACTATGATAGATGTTGAGTGTTTTTGTGTTAATGGTATGAAAATATTATTGATGAGTAGATGAATTATTTGAACTAGTGAATGCTCTATTTCAAATTGATTTACTTGTTGCACAAACTTGTTTAGCAATATATGTATCTAAGTTACATTAAATTTATTGAATGTGTGTATGCACTTTCAAGAACCATTATGTAGATATCTAGTGTTCATGTTTAATACATTCTATATCATGTGCACACTTGTAAATTTATTTAGAACTGTTTTAGATTTCTATTCCCTAGATCTAGATATATTAAACAAAGATCTCATTGCTCCTTTAGGTGTGCATACATATCACATGGATAATGCATTTGTTCCACCTCTAAAAACACTATTTGAAAATACTAATAGTGGGATTAGGATATTGAGAGACTCATTAATAGATTGTACAAACACATGCATATAATCAAAAGTTTTCATGTCCATATTACAAAGCCTAGAACAAATAAGAGATGAACTTGGGAATATACTAGTGCATATTCCCCTAATAGAGTAGTTGATATTCTTTCCCACATGTGGGAAGAAGTACATGGTGAGGTTCCCTATAAACAAATACATGATGTTGTGACCAAAGAAATGATTAAAAAACTTATTTTCTATTCTCTCAAAATAAACGTAAGGTGAGGGGATACCAGGTCACCAAATGTGTGGATCGTGCTATGGCCCCATTGATCTACCTGTGATTTCTTGTAGCACATGGTCAATATCCAAACAATGACCAAATTCCATTATATTTTATTCAGTAGTTGTATGTTGAGGTCCATTTGGGCCTCAATTTCAACTACTTGGACATTCCACCATATGCTGGTTAGGGGCGTGGTAGGATTGCAAATAGGCCCACCTATCATCGAGTAGATAGACTAGTCCCGGTATTTAGGGAATTGGTTGGTGGTAGGTCTCCTTCTCTCACCCTAGATCTAGCCCCCTTAGCAGATCAAATTGTTGCTTCCCAAAAGGAAGAAAATGACAGTGTAGGTGACATTACAGTTGTGACCACTAGGATATCTACTGATTGTGTGGGTCAGTATTTGATGTCTAGACATTCATGATCCACACCATTTGCAACACAACACAACACCATGGATCATTTCATAGTGGTGGGAATCTCTACACCCACATAGCTTGATGGACTTACAGGAGTTATGGCACATAGGACTATGCTTTTTTTGGATGAGGACGTCTTGGAGGCATATGCCTTCATCGCATCAGACTATGGGATCACTATAGAGTAGGTCAGAGGTTGTTTTTCTTTAGGATTTCATTCACCTCTAGGATCTCATCACTCTCATCCTAACACTAGTGCACATTAGGACTGACCTATAGATCATTTGACTGCTGCACAAACTATGGGTTTTATGGATTTGTTGACTGGTCTTGGTTCATCATCGATGATAACATCTTAGTTGCATAGTCCACTTCACTCATCATTTATGACATGAAATGTTATAGATCAGATGGATGTAGATCTTGACTCGTTGTTTGAGTGTTTGGTTTTCATTTAGATGATCGTTCAACTAGGAGTCAACATTCATATTAGGCCCGACACTAGATTTATGATCTCTATTACATTTGCTTATATGATTATCTCTAGTAGTCAACATTTGATGATATCTAGTACATTTGCTTATATGATATACATACACTAGGAATCGATATTTGATGATCTTTAGCACATTTTCTTATATGATATACATACACATTTTCTTATGTTTATATGTTTATTTTCATTCAATTTTGTATGTACATGTACTTAGATTTTCTTATATGACATACATACACATTTACTTATGTTTATACATTTATTTTTATTCAATCTACGTGCATATACCTCTTTGCTTATAACATGTTTATGTTTAAACATTGAATCTATCTACATGTACATGTGTTTGCTTATGTTTAAATGTTTATACATTAATAGATACATGTGTACATGTACATGCTTACACTCAATAACATGTTTATACAAATTTAAAATCTATATTTAGAGAACTCATGCTCACGTATTTATAATTTATATATGTTAAACACATGTTAAATGTGTATTAAACAAATTAAATGTATGTACACATATGTAGTTATACACATTTAATGTTATAAAATTTGAATATAATTGAAGGTGAATTTGAGCTTGAACCCTTGGTCAACACATAGATACATTAATAGATACATGTGTACATGTACATGTTTACACTCAACAATGTGGTTATACAAATTTAAAATCTATATTTAGAGAACTCATGAGCTCACGTATTTATGACCAATATATGCTAAACACATGTTAAATGTGCATTAAATACATTACATGTACGTACACATATGTATTTCTACACATGTACATGTACACATGTAATGTTATAAAAATTGAATATAATTGAACCTGTGAATTTGAGCTCGAACCTTTTGCTGATGAATGCATTTTAATTTTAATTTTTTCCCATATGTATATAAATACAAGATTATTTTTCATTATTCCATATAAGATTACAAAAATCACATTTATATCACTTGGATAGTAGATTTTGGAGAAGAAATTTTAGCATTTTTATCAAGGAGGGCAGATTTTGGAGAAGAGAACTTTGCATTTTTATCAATCAAGGAAAATATTGGAGAAGACAACTTTGTATTTTTGTCAATCAAGGAAAATTTTGGAGGAGAATTTACCTTTGGCAGGGGATTTTTTTTAGTCATTTTTAACTTGAAGAAGAAAGTGGGACAACAAAGAAAAAGAAAAAATAAGGCTCAACAAAAATTATCAAAAGAAGAAGAATAAAAGAGGCGCAAACAAAATTGGAAAATTATCATAGAAAGAAACAAGGTACATGCTTATTTCTTCTCTCTCTCTCTTGTGTGAGTTTAGGAATTTTATTAACACCTCAATGTTTTCCTTATAAATCTATTTCCAATTATGAAAACCATGTTAGATTTAACTTGGAAACTTTAATACTAAAAAATAGTCATTTTGCATAGACATTACCATAACTTCCAGAACCTCATTTTTCCTAAATTCCTTATCATCTATTTCCAATTGCATTTGTTCCATGGAATTCTTAAGTTCAAGAATCTTTGATTTTATTTTTTCAACTCCACTTAAATAGCTCATATTCTCTCACTTTCTTTGTTTGCATGTAAATTCAAACAACAAATAGGAAATTCTCATGCTGAAGTCAAGCCAAATCTAGATATTGGATCAAATGAATCCGTTGAAGAACACATGGACCTTGAAGATAGGGAGGAGGCCCAAGTTAAAATAATTCATGTTGGAGAGGGGTTAGGATCACTTCCTTCTACTAGTATGGATGCACATATAAAACTAGTTGAAACTTTTCTCACTTTCTTTGCTTCCATGTAAATTCATGTATCTAATTTCCAAAACCTAGTGACTTTGAAAATTCATTTTTCCATTTCCTTAAATTGAATCCATTTCCAATTGTATTTGTTTCATGGAAATTTTATTAAGTTCAATAATCAAGATTGATATCATTTGAAAGTTCTACTCCACTTATAGCATCACACCTCTCACTTTTTTCGCTTGCATACATAAACTCCACTTATATAGCATCATCTCTCACTTTCTTTGCAAAATATTTTGTGACATGTAGAAAGGGCTCAACAAGTAGGAAGTTCTCATGCTGAAGTCGAGCCAAATCTAGATATTGGATCAAATGAATCCACTGAAGAACACATGGTCCTTGAAGATAGGGAGGAGGCCCAAGTTCAAATAATGCATGTTGGAGAGGGGTCAAGATCACTTCCTTCTACTAGTATGGATGAGAATATAAAACTAGCTAAAAATTCTCTTGAAATTTCTTTGCTTCCATGTAAATTCATGTATCCAATTTCCAAAACCTAGTGACTTTGAAAATTCATTTTTCCATTTCCCTAAATTGAATCCATTGGTAATTGTATTTGTTCCATGGAGATTTTCTTAAGTTCAAGAATCAAGATTGATGCCATTTGAAAGTTCTACTCCACTTATAGCATCATGTCTCACTTTTTTTTCTTGCATACATAAACTCCACTTATATAGCATCATCTCTCACTTTCTTTGCAAAATATTTTGTGACATATAGAAAGGGCTCAACAAGCAAGAAGTTATCATGCTAAAGTCAAGCCAAATCTAGATATTGGATCAAACGAATCCGCTGAAGAACACATGGACCTTAAAGATAGGAAGGAGGCCTAAGTTCAAAAAATGCATGTTGGAGAGGGATCAGGATCACTTCCTTCTATTGGTATGGATGAGCATATAAAACTAGTTGAAAAGGCGAGGACACAAATTTCTTATAGAAATTTAGATCATTTACTTGAAATGGATATGGAGAAACTGAAATGTTATGCCGACCAACCTATAAATAAGAGTAAAAGGTCAGTGACTAAATCTGTAAATGGAATAATCAATGATCATTTCAATCATCTTGAAACACTTGAAAAAACCTAGTTGTTATCACGTTTACTTCTTCGTAATGAGCTGAAAGAGTCATTAAAATTGTTGGGTGTACATTCGGCATCGAATAAGAAGAAACACATGGCATTACAAAAAGATATTGTTGAAAATATTAAAAAGGGTTTAGATTCCATTGGGAAAGGATCTTGATCAGTGGATAAGGCCACTACAAGAAGGGCGATATTGACATCTATTATAAATAGATATAGCAAGAAAAATAATTTTTTTTGCACTTCGGCTGAAATTGGTTATAGTAGAACCACACTAATACAATATGAGAAAAAGAGAAAGGTTTTGGATGATAGTTTAGAAGGAAACTAGGAAATTATGTGTAGAGCTCCCCATTCTAATAGGATTGAATATGTTGTCAGGAACTTGATCTCAAGTTTTTGGCATGATCAGACCCATCCATCATCAAATACTAGAGATGTTATGAGACACAGGATTGGGCTTGGTATTTATGAAAATCATATTAAACATTGGCTAGACATAACATAACTTGAGATGTGTATGAAATTTTGTAATATATATCCTCATATAAAGATTGGGAAAACAATGTTTGAAAGGTTAAAGCCATATTATGTGAAGATAAACAAGTTTTTTGAAACTTGTTGTCATTATCATATTGAATTTGATCTCTACTATCAAGTGTTTTGAAAGATGAGGGAAGAAAGTTATGTTTTTCAAAATGCACCTCCTAAACAAGTAAGTTTGTTCATAAAGGATATGTTATGTGATGATGAAAATGGACCTCAAATAAACTGCACAAAAGGAATTTGTGAAACACATGGAAATTTCAAATAAATTGCAAGAGTTACAAGTATGTAAAGTTTCATACAAATTTCAGGAAAGAATCCACAAGGTTAAATTATGTAGAAGACGAGATTCCTATTGAAAAATTTATGGAATATTTTCAAAAATTGATACATCCATACATACAACATTCCTTTTTTACTAAGTGGAAAGCACAACAATTTCACACATTGAGAGATAATTTCCCACTTGGAACAGTTCTATCAGTAGTTGAATTTGCAAAAAAAAACTCTTTTGTACATCAAAAGGAGATTCAATCAAAATATTACTTTTTAAAGCAGATCACTATTATGGTTCATGTGTGTTATTGACATGCACAATCAGAATTGGATGGTGTTGAGATTACAGATGAACAACGGGCCATTAAGAAAGAAAAAACACTTTTATAGTAGTGATGATAAAGAGCATGACACATTTTTTGTACAACATTGCTTTACAATTTTTTTTGAGAATTTGAGAAGCAGGGGTGTAAAATTTGAAAAGAATTTTGTATGGTTAGATGGATGTGTGACACAATTCAAATCATCATGGCCATTTTATGCACTATCTAGATATCATAAAATTTACAAAATACCACATGTTTGGAGTTTTTTTTAGAGTGAACATGGAAAGGGTGAGCATGATGGATTAGGAGCTTGCATCGAACGTGTTTTAAGAAAGCATCAAATGAGTTATTTAGGAGATTGTATAGACAATGCACATGATGTTTTTGAATGGTGTAAGAAATACTTTGCATCAAATGAGGCTGGCACATCTTCAAGAACAAACCGAAACATTCCACATAGTGTTTTGGGAGATATCAGGTATGTATAAATTACATTTTCAAAAATTTAATATTATTTAAATATATATATATACATGTGTTTGTTCACATAAGTTTGTTTTTGTACATTTATCTAGGTGTGGAAAAAAGATTGATGCATGGATGCAAGAGGGTAGACAAAACAAGATCTTTGCATTATGTTATGAGTTCAAGTAGTCACTTTGGATGGACATTATGCACAAGGGATTACTCTTGTTTTTGCACTAAGTGCTTTGCGGGAAACTCTGATCATGCATGCAACAACCAAGAACTTGGATATGTTGGTAAATGGGATATGGTGCCACTAGTTGTTTCAAAAACATACGATGGAAATGAGGAAGAAAGATTTGAAGACAATCCTTTGATTTCAATTGATTATGACCATATTTCAGGATTGGTTAGAAAAGGTACATGTGTAAGCTTTCAATAATGCAAATATTATATATATAATTAATGATCTTTAAATTCTAGAGACATTTCTATTTTTTTCAGAATTTTTTTGTGTAAATTTGGTGTACAGGAGATGTTTTTGCAGTCATAACAGAGCTTGAAAACATAGAAGGTGTTACCTATTATTTATTTTGTTGCACAGAAGAGAGGAATAAGCTAACACAACCTGAAACAAGCAATGGAATGATATTTCCCACAGGTGAGTTTGAATTTAAAATTGTATATATGTACATTGTGTACATGTGTACATTACATTAAAAACATTAAATATATATTGTAGAAACCTTGAGCATGAAAATGTTGTACACGTTCACATGTCTTACCTCAGGTTCATTTTTACCATGCAGGTTTTGTTGTAGTGCAAGGGATATATCTAAAACATGTCAAAGTTTTTCAACATGGGATTCATTTTGTTGAATATCAACCTAATAACAAGGTGTATCAATATAGTCACCTAATAATTGCTAGCGTCCTACATCTTCATGCAGTTCCACATGCACGTGGATGAAAAAAATGGAGACTAGATAGTGATGATTCTACATGTGATTGAAGAGTGGGTTGAACCAAAATGTTTGAGTTAGATTATATCCACGATTTTCAAGTTCACTTGTACATGTATACATGTTCAAGTGAGAAATTATAGTAACTTGTACATAGTTGTAATATATTTTGGGTAAATTCTAATTATATGTACATATTTTTTCCATGGAATTCTTAAGTTCAAGAATCTTTGATTTCATTTGAATGTTCAACTACACTTATAACATCATCTCTCACTTTTTTTGCTTGCATGTAAACTCATATATATGCTTTCAATACTTGTTTGAAACCTAGTGAAGTTTTTTAAAATTGTTTTTCCTAAATTACAATTATATACAACTTATATTTGTTCCATGAAATTCTTAAGTTCAAGAATCTTTGATTTCATTTTAAATTTTAACTCCACTTATAGCTAGAAAAGTTATTATAGAGGGGGAGAAAATTCTATAGAGAGAGAGGTATATATACTAGCACTTGCACCTAAAGGAGGTTCAAGGAATACATTGATAGAAAACTAAATGTATGTTAATATGTTGGAGAGTATGTGTTTTCAATGTGCTACAAATTCTAGTTTCTTGTGGTGTAATTAAACAATTAATAATTAGTGTTATATAATGCAATGAAATAAATTTAGACATATCTAGATTTTTATATGGGAAAGAAAAACCATCATGAAATGCAATATTTTCATTAGTAAGAAGTATTATTATATCATTGATGTTTGTTCTACATGGTATATTAGAAGGTGCATCATCACTAGTAATGTATTAACCACTTTCACAATAAATATGATCATAATTAGGTTTATTATAAGATATAAAACACAAATAAACATAATCTATATGCCATGCAGAAATAGAATTATAAGCAAACATAATGTCATCACCTATAAATAGATCTTATGAAGGAAATGTGCTTATAGTCAATGTATCATTAGAGACAAAAAAATGTACTATCACTTCATATAAGAGATATTTTTAACATGTGATGATCATGGAGTGGTGAAATAAGAATGTCCAACAAAGTGGGAAAGGTGATAATCAAATACCTAAAGAAATGAAAAGGATACATGTTTTCATTTAAAGCTTCCATAAATAATGTGATCTCATTAGTATGATCGAACATCATAAGTGAATCAAGAAAAATAGAATTATATGTTATAAAATATTTGAACATGTCAAAATTAGTGATGGAAGCATTAAGAGAGGCTAAAGATAAAGGACCATGAGAATCCATAGCATGAAAGTAAGGCTCTAAGGATCTAGGGTTTACAAGGATATACAATAAGCATAACCAACCTAAAGGGATGATTAAACTAGCACAAAAGTGGAAGTATAATTAGTTTAAAATCATATTTGAAATGTTTGGGAAGAGGTAATTGTAAGGAAATGCTAGGGGTGTGTAGGGTGAGTAAATGATAGGCATAGGAGAATAAGTGCCAAACTCTAAAATGAAGATCTCCCAATAAATCACATAATAAAAACAAAAAAAATATCTAAAAATAAGATATAATTATAAATAAATGTATATACAAAAAATTCTATTATAAGATAAATAAATAATTGTTCAAAGGTATTGCACTTCCATGATACTTTTAAAAAAATCTTTGAATGAAGATAATTATTGACAATGAAAATTGGAGGTTCTTTCTATTCATTTTATGGTAATTTCCATAAAAGGAATAGAAAGGGACCTTTAAACAAAGGTCATTTTTCTATTTTTAGAAATTACCAAGTTGTTCAAAGGTTTTACACCTTCAAAGATTTGGTACTTTTTTACTTATTTTCAAACGAAGGAAGCTTCATTCAAACAAATAACTTTGAATGTAAGTATTTTTAACTTTTTACTTCCATTTGAATTAAAAATGTGATGTCATAAGTTTGAGACTCACTATTGTGGGTTTACCCAAGACTTACCACTAAGTGAAAATAATATTGAAGAAATAAATTTAAATATTTCATCAAAAAATATTTTTTTAAAAGAACATGATTTTATAAGCCTTTCTTCGATTCATGAGAATCAAATAAAATCATTCAATTTAACTATTAAAATGAGCCTCCATCCCTTACATACCAATCCAATATTTATTAAATTAATTATTAAATATATTTTTAAAAATATGCTTTAGAAATTATGATATACAAGGCATAAAGCGATATAAATTTATGCTAAAACAATATACACTTTTTAAAGGAATGGGCCCTAATAATTTCTATTCTAACACACATTGTCCAACACTCTTAGAAATAAAAATCATCTAAAGAAAAAAATAAGTATTAACTGTGTTTTTATTAATAATGTTCTAAATACTTTTTTCAACAACATGATCCAAATGTTGGTATCACTATATATATATAAGGTTTACAAACAGAGACATCAATAATTACAAAAATGGTAGTTATAATAAATAATTACAATATGTTGAGGCATCACGTACTCTAAAGAAATTAAGTATTATCTAATTATAAGATTTTTGCACATAGATTTAAAACATAAATCAATGCAAATAAAAAAAGAAAGTTTCCATCAAATTGACAAAAAACATTGCAAATGGAAATAGAATGTTCTCATCCAAGTGCCATATCAATATTTATATAACTTCTATGTGAAAGCGAGATTTTGGAGGCTTTTACCTAGTATTTAAAGGACTTTACCATTAAAATGTAGTTGGTTTACCATTAAATGGCAGTTGAAACTTGTTTTCCAATGACTCAATAGTGGTTTGTAGGCATCAAACTTATTTTAGCCTCAAATCTCATGATATATGTAGCCTATCGGCTAATAAAGAGAGAAAAACTCAAAAGATAGAGAACGAGAGGAGAAAAATTTAGATAGATAGATAGATAGAGAGAGATGGAGATAGAGATTGAAAGAGAAAGGAATAGACAAAGAAAGAGAGCATGAGAGAGAAATATAAGAGATACATGGGAAAAGAGAAAGAAAATGGAAACTAACTTTTGATTGGTCATTTCATGTCAACAATTCAAGGATGACATGTGTCCTTGGGAAGTTATGATCAAGGTACCATTAACCCTCTACCATCTACCCTTAACCCTTAACCCTTAAACCCTTAAACCCTCTACCCTATACCCTCAATCTATCTCCCACCCCCTCCCTCTCTATCTCTCTCCCCTCTACCCTAAACAATTAAAACCTCTACCCTCTACCCTTAACCCTAAATGCTAAACCTTTAACCATCTACCCTTAAACCCTCTACCCTCAACCCCAATACCCTCTACCCTCAACCCTAATCCCTCTACCCTTCAACCCTCTACCCTCTACCTTAAACTCTCAACCCTCAACCCTTAAACCCTATACCCTCAACCCAATACCCTCTACCCTCTACCCTAAACCCTCCACCCTCCAGCCCTCCTTCTACCCTCTAACCTTAACCCTCTACCCTCTATGTCTCTCCCACTCCATCCCTCTCTCTCTCTCTCAATTATCTCCCTCCTACCCCCTCTCCCTCTCTCAGGTCTCTCTCTCTCACTCACTCACTCCTATCTCGAGCTCCCCTCTACCCTCTACCCTTAACCCTTAAACCATAAACCATAAACCCCTCTACCCTCTAATCTTAACCCTATACCCTATATCTCTCTCATTCCTCCCTCTCTCTCTCTCCCTCTCAGTCTCCCCTCCTACCCCCTCTCCCTCTCTCCTCTCTACCCTTAACTCTAAACCCTTGTACCCTCTAACTTTAACCCTCTAGCCTCTAACCTCTAGCCTTAACCCTTAAACCCTTAAATCCTAAAACCATCTATCATCTACCCTCTACCCTTACACCCTTAAACCCTATACTACCCTCTACCCTAAACCCTTAACCCTTAAACCCTCTACCCTCAACCCAATACCCTCTACCCTCTACCTTAATCCCTCAACCCTCAACCCTATAACATATACATTGGACCCTCAACCCTAATCCCTCAAACCTATACCCTAAACCCTCTACCCTAAACCATAAAACCTCAATCCTAAACCCTTAAACCTTCTACCCTCTAACCTTAACCCTCTACCCTCTATGTCTCTCCCACTCCCTCCCTCTCTCTCTCTCTCAAGTCTCTCCCTCCTATCCCCTCTCCCTCTCTCAGGTCCTCTCTCTCTCTCACTCACTCACTCACTCCTATCTTGGGCTCCCCTCTACCCTCTACCCCTAACCCTAACCCTTAAACTCAAACCCTTAACCCTCTTCACTTAACCCTCTACCTTCTATCTCTCTCCCACTCCATCTCTCTCTCTCTCTCTCTCTCTCTCTCAAGTCTCTCCCTCCTACCCCCTCTCGGGCTCTATCCCCTCTACCCTTAGGCCTAAACCCTTAAACCCTAAACCCTTGTACCCTCTACCCTTAACCATCCCCTCCATTAACTCTACCTTCTATCTCTCACTCCATCTCTCTCTCTCTCTCTCTCTCTCTCTCAAGTCTCTCCCTCCTACCCCCTCTCGGGCTCTATCCCCTCTACCCTTAGGCCTAAACCCTTAAACCCTAAACCCTTGTACCCTCTACCCTTAACCATGTAGTACCCCTCCATTCTCACCTAGGATGTGCAGGTAGTCTGGTTAAGGAATCAGAAGAGGAAGATGGGACAAGAGCTTCTAATGGTATTTTATATGTTGTGATTGAATTAATTAAATAAGGGTAATATTGTTTATTAAAATGTTAGATTAAATTGTATTTAAAATTTTAAATGTTTTATTTATGTTTAAAAAAAAAAAAGTCATGAATTTATTAAATGATAATTAGAATATTAAATAGTGTTTATTATTTTAATTAATTATTTTGTTGAGGATAATTGTTAGAATAAATTATTTAAATTAATTAGATAATGTGCTTTGCAAGTAAAGTTGTAAAAACAAAAATTAAAACAAAAAGTATTGTGGAATAGAAAAATAAAAAAATAAAAGAATAAAAAAAGATGAAAGAACGAATGAGGATTGAGATTTAACTGAAAAGCTTGCTTTTTAAAATATAATTTCTTTTATTTATGATTTTGAGAGATTTTGGAAGAAGGGGGGTTCTGCTCTAAGCAGGTGAATAGGCTCCTGTAGGAGGATGCTGAGAGAGAGAGATCATGGAAATTAATATTACACCTGCCAACTGCGCTTTTAGGTAAGGATCTGTTCTATCAATAAAACTTACTCTTGTATATAATGAAACAAACACAATAATTGAATTGATGGTTCAAAGAGGAACTTTAGTTGATAGTTTTTGGTTTCTTGTCTAGTTTTCTTTTACACCTTATATGCATACTCTTTCAAACACTTGTATTGTTTATGTTTTGAATCAACCTTGGACATAATTTGTTGAACATTGGGAATACTATTGGAATCTAGTTTTGCACCATTAAATTTCTAAAATCCTTTGTCGATTTCTTATACAATGGTGATACTCCATTAAGACTCCATTTCTTTTGTCGATCTATCAGTATTTGAGTGATACTTTTAGCAAGGTGTCTGCAGTAAAATTCGATTGAAATCTGTCCTCCCCACTTATACTTTTGCGTGTATTATGTTACAATATTCACCTTTCAGGGATGTAAGGGAGAAAGTTAAAATAAAGTCGTGGGATTTTATTTTTACTTCTGATTCATCATTTGCATGAAATTTTCTGAAACAATTTTATTTTCGTGCTTGTTATACTCCATGAGATGACATATCCTTGAGGCATTCTATCAATCGGTTTATGTGCCTTATCTAAGCTTTGACATTTTGCATCCCTGTTACCAACGTAGTTGCAATTACAACATAAGACAAATTTTCCTGATGTTATGCTTTGATAAACGCCCCTTTTGATAATTGGATATCTGATGCAATGCGCATTAATAAAACACAAGTCTTTTTATTTTTATTTTTTTGATTGTTTCATTTTGCATCGTCAATATTCTCCACAAGAACGGTGTACCTATTTAAATGATGGAAATGAAATACATCTCCCAGACTGATTTCCCTTGCAAAATGGTGTTTCTTACGCTATGCCATAATCACCATGCGTTGCAAGCATAACCGACCATTTATAGTTGCTTGAAAGTTTCCTACGCCTTTTCAGCAAATACATCTTGTGTGTAATCTGTTATCTTTTCATTTCAGAAGATGAGGTCTCTTTATGGTGTTCAGTCCAACAGTTCAAACGCCTTCTCTTTGCTTCCAGTAGTGACATATGTGACTTTGGAGATAACTACAGCCACGGCATGAGATTTTTATGCGCATATATAAATATATATTTACAGCATTGCTCCTACCTATTGCATTCGCTTGGAAGTTCTAAAGCTTTTTGTTTATTTATTTTTAAATTTGAAAATGAACTCTTAAGAGCTCCCAATTTCAATCAAACCTATTCCAGTTAAAGTATGGCAACCTAAATTCCTGTGGCCTCTAGTTTTCGCTAGACTAAAGCCAAGTAGATGTAGCCTGTAGTATTCTATTCACCTTTGCTATGATAAGATACTGCAAGATTAAAATATGGGCAGTTATAATAAGCACTACCTCAGTCAATCATTCCACCTGAAAACATTGCCTGTGAAAAATGGTTGCTAATGATTCAATTCCATCTCTCAGTACGTGTCTAACTCAAAGGCTCAGCGTATCTTTTTCTTTCCCCATACCATGCCTATGCTTTCGCACCTTGCATGTATTTCTTTATTAATAAAACAAAATTTGCTTCCTATATTTTTACGGGACTCTTTTTACTAAGGAGAGAAAAAAGGTTTCCTTAAAGCCTAGATACAAGCCTAAATACTTGGAAACAAAACCATAATTCCATTGAAAATAAGTTCATTTAAAAGAAAGAGAAGAGGGGGTAGATATTATTCCATTTGTTTTTTTTTAGATAAACTTTTCTAAAATTTCCCTTCTAGAGGAATCTTTATAGGTTAGTTAATGTTTATGTAATTATCTTAAAAACAAAATAAAAAGAATTAGTTAAAGTAAAGAAATTATATTTGAAGTGAAAAGTAATTAATAATTGAAGTTAATAAAAATATTATTTTTATTTAAAGAAAGAATTTTTATTATGGAATTTAAATAGAGGGTAAAGGCTACAAGAATTAAATATGAAATTTGAAATATTTATGAAATTTGATTGATTTATTTAAAATTAGGTTTATTTAAAACTTGTTTTATTATAATGGGTAATTTTCATTACCCTGTATATTTAAAATTTGATTTATTTAAAATTAGATTTAATTACAAGCTTATTTAAAATTAAATTGATTTTCAAACATCTTTACTTTTAGATTTGTGACTCTGCATATACCGTATATGGTAGATTTTAAATTAAAATTTATTTATTTTGAAGTCAACAAAGGTAAATGTCATACTTTTAATTAAATTTAATTTGTAGTAAAAATCAGGTTACATTTGAATTAAATTTATTAGTTTAAAATAACAGATATATATATAGGTTAAGTTTTAATCAATTGGAAGTAAACAAAAGTACAGGCTATGAATTTTAAATCAAAAGAAAACTGATGTTTTGAATACTATAGGTTTTCCCAAGTGCTTATCTATTTAAAATATATTATAAAGGAAATGCTTTTAATCATAGTGGATTATTTAATTATTTATTACATTATCTTTAATAAGTTTGGATTATGTTCACGTTCAAATAAGTGGGTATGTATAGTCCTTTTGAACATGTTTGGATATTTATTTTGGTTATACTTTGAGTGCTCGTTGGAATTGATTTCTTATGCTTATCTAGTTCTCCAGTCTTCGGCTTCACCTAAGTGGGTGGCAGCCACCTAAGAAACTGTCTGGGGTGATGGACCCTAGAAAGGTTTGCATACCCACTCCTCTAGTATGTAATTTTGTATGGGTCACATAATGCTTATGCATAGAGGATTGAGGTTAGTGTGTATTTGTGGTGTTGTGTTACTTTTGTGTTGGGGTAGATTCCTCCTTGAAAGTCTTATGAGTGAACCCTTGGTTGGTTAGTCAATGAGTTGGAGTAGCTCAAGTTGTCGAACTACAGTACCTCTGCGAATTATATACGTAGGCAAGGCCATCAAGTGATGAGCTCCCGAGGCATTAGGTCGGGCCCTAGGACTGTTCTTCTGAGTCTTGTTGGAGACTTGTCGTTTATTTTCGATAACGTAAAAACTACCATTGATTTATATAGCTTCTCTTAGTGATCATGTGCTAACTATCTTTGATCTGATGTGTGTGCCAAGTCATGTAGACCTTGCAGGTATAGGCATTGGGAGCAAGGACTTGTCGATAAAATAGAATGTAAAAGGTATGTTAAGCTGACCTAAGTAAGTAGACTCTATTGCCAAAGTTAGTAAATCACTTCTATCTTTTCTTGTAGCTTGTGTGATCATTGAATATAGCTATAAGTAGTGAATTGTGTTGTTGTTATCTTTGTTTTTTTTGTTAGTTGGTTGTGAAGTAACCTCGCGTGCCCCAGAGAACTAAGTGTAATAGTGTAATGTAATGTGTTATGTGATTATGGTTAATGTTCTTGCATTATCAACTGTGTTTAAAAAAAAAAATTATTTGCTGGTGTGTGTTCTCTGGGGTTTGCATGGCGGGCGTTACAAACCATCTACCCTATATCTCTCCCACTCTCCCCATATCTCTCTCAAGTATCTCCCTCCTACCCCCTCTCCCTCTCTCAAGTCTCTCTCTCTCTTTCACACTCCTATCTCTCCCCTCTCTACCCTTAACCCTCTACCCTTTACCCTCTACCCTTAACCCTTAAACCCTTAAAACCTCTACCCTCTACTCTTAACCCTTAAACCCTTAAACCCTCTACCCTTACACCCTTAAACCATAGAGCCTCTACCCTTCCCCTCCCTCCCTCTCCCTCTCCTATCCCTCTCCCTCTCCCTCTCCCTCTCTCTCCCTCTCTCTCCTTATTGCAAACATCATGAACCTCTTTATGGCTAATTCTATTCTTGATTCAAAGGTTTTATTTCAATCACTCTCTATCCATCCATCTATCTCCCTCTATATCCCTCTGCTTCTCCTTCTCCATCTCCATACCTATCTCTATCTTCCTATCTATCTCTATCTCCTCACCCCTCTCTCTTTGGCTCTTCCCCCTCCATCTCTCCCTCTTTCTATCCCTACCTATCCCTCTCTATATATTTATCTCTTCCATCTCTATATATCCTTCTATCCTCTCTCTATTTATCTCCCCGTCTCCTTCTCTCCTCTCACTATCCCTCTCCTTCTCCTTCTCCATCTCCATCTCTATCTTCCTATCTATCTCTATCTCCTTACCCTCTCTCTTACTCTTCCCCCTCTAACTCTCCCTCCCTTTCTATGTCTCTCCCTCTCCCTCTATATATATTGAGCTATCTCTCCTCTCCCTCTCCTCTTCTTCTTTCTCTCCCTCTCTACCTATCTCTCTCCCTCTCTCTCTCTCCCCCTCCTCTTCTCTCCTACCTCTCCTCTCCTATCTCTCCCTCTCTCTCTATCCCTATCCCCCTATCTATCTCTCTATCTCTACATCTCTCTCCCTTTCTCTTCCCATATATCTCTCTATCTCTATTTAAACTAAGCATTTTATATTTAAACTAAATATTTTCTTTTTATAAATTATAATATATATTTTTCTATTTTAAATTTTGTTTATTTATAATTTTATATTTATTTACACAATATATTTTTTAATGTATTTAATTCAAAGGTATATTGATATTATTGCATTTATTGTAATTATTTATAATATATAAGTATATAGTATATTATTTATAATTATTAATAATATATATGATTTTTATATTATTAATAACTATTATATAGATATATTATATATTATAAAATAACACTATTGTAAAAATGGAGAAAAAACTAAAATTAAAATGGATTCATTGATAGGGGGTTCGAGTGGCCGTCAATTAAGAGTCTGCTTGAACCAACCTGTCGATCATTTTTTTACATTATTTTGAAGTGGTTCAATCGATCTAGGGTTTGATCGAACCCCCATTAGATCAAACAAGTTTTGGGGGGTTCAAGCGAATAGTGGTTCACTCGAATCCCCCTTTTCCCCTCTTCTCCCCCATTGGCACCAAAAATGTCTAAAATTTTTCCCTTCGAAGCTCAAGTTGAGGATGAAAATGGAGGAGACTTCACAGACCGAACTGGATGATGGTAGTCCTTAGAATGAGCTATCCAATGAATATAATTTTAATATGTTTTGGTTTTATTATGTATTTTTTTTTTAGTTTTATTAAACATAAGTTTTTCATTAAAAATAAAACTCTTTGTTCTACACGTGGAAAAATAGTAGATTATCAAAACAAAAATTGAAAAATATAAGTGCGCTAGATATTGAAGTCCTTGACCCAACAAAAAAAAATTGAATTTCGATACATACAAATTTTTTTATGTTGTATATGGTCCGTCTATGTTTGAATTGTAATTGGTTTGACTTCAAAACTTGATTAAGGAAAAAATATTCAATAAAGCACTATCAAACCAAATGAAAGCACTAGATATCATAGTTACAAATACAAATTAAAAAAAAAAAAATTATCCTTCATGAAAAAAAAGTTATGTTGTATACGGTGAGCGTCACTCCTTAAAAATGGTGTTTACTGAAAAAACTAGTTTTTGAAGGAGATGGAAAAAGAAGTGCAATTTGATTCCAAAAATTTTGAAAAAAATATATTTAGAATCTAAAGACAAAGTTCACAAATCACTAGTTTGCATCATCTTCAAATTCCTCACGGTTTAGCTGCTATAGGTGCCTGAAAGTGAAGATTTAGTTAGAAAAAATCAGTTCAGTGTCCAGTTTGGCCAAAGATTGTAAACTAGTATTGTGGGATCACTCCTCAACCATGAATTAAAAGCAATACATTTTGCTATGATATTTTTTATGGGAAGGAGATCTTACATTTCATTTGAAACCTTTTGGTGTTAAAATCCTTGCCACTAGACAACAATAGAACTCAAGAAGTGTAATACCCCTTGTGTTGCTGATACTCTTTGATACTCTTATGTGTTGGTTTTGTACTTGGTTTGTGATGGTGATTAGTTCACCGGATTGGTTGTGTGTGGATTCATAGTTTGGTTGGTTTTCTGCACTTGATATTACTTATGATGTTTGATGATACATTATGTGGTGATTACATTATTTGGTTATGTTATGGTTTTCTTTAATAATATATATGGTGATGATGTGATTCAATACTGCTATGGTTTTTGATGTGTTTGCTAGTGAGTCTTGGTGAAAGGAAAGAGTGGCATCACTCGCTCAGGAGTGCCCTGATACCCCATGATTACCTTTCACGGTGTGTCTGCAATGGAGATTTACATGCTACTTGACGTTTGTTTCTATGCAAGATGCAGGTACAAGACACCAACTCCACCTGTTTGACAGGTCTGAGCGTGTCCCATAAACCTAATGGGTATGATGTTGAAAAGGGAGTTGATAAGGAAGTGTTCCCATCCCAAATCCGTCACCTCATTGTGAGTCTTACGGTGTTGTGGTTTTGACCTTGTCCTTGTTTCAGTATTGATTGTTGTTGATTATTTATTTTATTTGTGGATAGTTGTTATTTAATTTATCTTTATTTTATATGGGATTAATTAATATTATTTTGTTGATATGATTAATTGTTGGTAATTGTAATTCAGTTAAATGTTGGATTTAAATATTGAAAATTAAAATTTATTTAATTAATTAAAAGGTATACATTAATTAATTTAAATAAATAATTTTTTATGATAATTGTAAATTATCTTTTTCAAAATATTAATATTATAAAATCTAATGATAATATCATGTGAGGATAAATGTGAAAATAATGGATTTTTTAATGAAATTTGTGAGATAAATGTGAGCTTTTAAAGCAAGAAAAAGGAACCAATGCATGTTGTGGATTTTTGGAAAAGGAAGAGCTTTATTTATTTTCTTTATTTTTATTATGGGGAGAGGAAGAAGTTTCTCTTCATGGGAATGGTTTTTGATTTTTTGGAAGAAGAAGTAACAACAGTTGGGAGAAAAAAAGAAAATATATAAATATATAAATATATATATATATATATGTATATATATATGTATGTATGTTCTCTGTTAAAAAATGTTCTTTGTAAGGAAGAATATAATATTGATCCAAAAGTTAGTTGAAAGAAGGAATTGGAGAAGGAACTACAAAGGAAGTTTATTTTTGAAAGAGGAAGAAGGGATGTTGTGTTTGGATTCGACATCAAATGAAGGACTCCATGTTCTTTTTGATTTATTAATTATTTTGTTTTTGATAGTTTTGTAAGGGAAATGCAAATCATGTCTACCATGATTGAAAATTATATATATGTTTAAAAGAGGGTTATGTTGTTGGAAATTTGTTTGTGTCAAACTTTTAAATCTTCAGTAGAAAACTATTGAAAAACCCTTTGATCTCTCTTCAACAAAATTAGTTGTGAAATTCTTGATTGGAAAATAAAATAAATTATTCTGGGGTTAAAATATGCATGCCCAGATTTACAATTTGTCTAAAAGGAAATCAGATTGATATTTATTTTAATTTATTTTAATATATACTTGTGCTTATATATATATATATTTATATCAGTTTGCCAAATATATATATAGATCTGGTTTCTGGTATATATATATATACCTGTATATATATATATTCATACTGTCATTTTTATAAAATTTTCTATGTTAAATATATATATACAGGTTTGGTTTCTGGTTTCTCTATTCTAAAATATATATATATATATATATGAAAATTTATATTAAAAAATAATAATAATTAAAAATAAATAAAAAATAAAAATATGTTTGGGGGGGAGTGGTCGGCTGCTGCCATACAACCATTGACCCCGTGGTACTGCGCTCAACCACCACAGGGTTGCGCACAACAGTTGATGGTTGCGGGTGCAACCATGTGGGGACTGCGGCCTCCCCACAAGAAGGTACGTAGTACCTACAACTGCACAAGTTTCTTTTCTTATTAAAAGTTAAAAAAAAAAAAAACTCAGTTTTATTTAATTTGTTTTTTGTATAATAAATATATATATATTATATAAATATATATGTGTATATATATTATATAAATATATGTGTATCTATATATATAAATATATGTGTATATATATAGTTGTCTATTATAGTGAATTATATGGGTAATTTTGTAATGTGATTTAATTGCATGATTTTAATGTATGCTTTATTTATATATATACATATATATGTATATATGTATATACGCATAAAAGCGTATATATATGTATATATATATATATATTTATATGGATGGTTATTTATGTTGAAATCATGGAACAATTAGATAATGTTAAAATTTGCAATGTTGGATATTTTAGTGTGATTGATTAAATTAGAAATAACTTTGTGGTTTAAATTAAGTTGAATGTTCTCGAGTGAATTAATTTATTTATTTCTTGGTGAAATTATTTTGTAACGAGATATGCTATATGGTGTTGCTTGAATTTTAGCTTATTCATGTACGTAATTGTTTACTCTTGAAATTTTTGTTGAGTCAATTATGGTTTTCCCTTAATTGGGATTATGCCTTGTGGGAAAAACCCTTAAGTTAGTTATCCTCCTATAGGAGCTTAAGTTGCATAGGGGCTTCCAGAGGTATGGGGAAATGATGTGTATTTATGATTTTTTAATTTGATATGTATCCCTATGTTAGACTATAGTCATGATCTTGAGTTTACACACTATTGAATTTGGCTCCATTTTTCGATGAATGTTCGTAGGTCGTTCGACAAATATTTGTTAGAAAAGCAAAGAAATGACGAAAAAAATTTCGTCGCTATTTTTTTGTCACATTAAATGTCGAAATAACGACACAGATTTGTCAGTCATCGGCATCATAAAATGACTCAGATGTTCGTCAGAATATCGATGAAAAATTTGTGTATCCATTGACAAATTACAACCAAAATGCAATTGCAATGGCTCTTCCGAAGCGTCGAAACAACACCAGAAGTTCGTCGCCATTTCAACAAAATGGACAAGGAGTTACGACGAAGCCTTCGTCGTAGCTAAGCAACTTCATCGGACCTTTTATGTGATTAATCGGTAGAATTCATCAAAATTGCCATGAAATGGGCAAGGAGTTATGACGAAGCCTTCGTCGCAGCTAAGCAACTTTGTCGGACCTTTTCTGTGATTTGTTGGTGTCCGTCAAAATTGCACCGAAAGTGGCAAGGTATTACTATGAAGCCTTTGTCAGACCTTTTCTATGATTCGTCGGTGGACTTCATTGAAATTGTGATGAATCAGGCAAGGAGTTACGACAAAGCCTTCATTGCAGCCATAGCAACTTTGTCAAACCTTTTTGGTGATTTGTCGGTGGTTTTCATCGAAATTGCAACAAAACAATGCAATTTTTTTTTAAAAAAATATTCGTTGAAATGTACCATCGTGGAGACTCTTGGCGATGACCATCGAAGCCAACCCATCAGTGAGAGATCAATCATCGACACATGATAGAAAACTCACTTTGATAGTCCATGTCTTGCCAATGACTTCCGTCAGCAAGACAGATCCAATGTCATGCTGATCTGACCTCTTCATGAGTTTTGAACACTGTTGGTTATCAACAAGACGTTTTGAGGGTCTCACTAATTAAACAAGTGTCGAAGAGCAAGTAAACAAATGGAACTTATTAATTTTCTTATTTTTGGGTTCTTTAAATCATAGAATAGATACCAAGTCAAAAAATATGAAAAAGACTTACTTCCATACAAATTAAATGATTATTCTCACAATGGCAATTGTCTAATTACAACAAAAATTCCATGAAAGGTTATCCATGCTTCATAAGAGATGACTGATCATACATACAGATTGTAAGATGCATAGAAAAATCATTACACTTGAGAACAACAAAGGGCTAACAAGGGAAGGAGTTAAGAAACAACTCTACCTATCATCATAGTTCTGTTGTCTCCCCCGAGAGAATCCTACAAAGACAAGTTTACAATACCAAGTCAAATAATATGAAAAAGACTTACTTCCATACAAATTAAATGATTATTCTCACAATGGCAATTGCCTAATTACAACAACAATTCCATGAAAGGTTATCCATGCTTCATAAGAGATGACTGATCATACATACAGACTGTAAGATGCATAGAAAAAGCATTACACTTGAGAACAACCAAGGGCTAACAAGGGAAGGAGTTAAGAAAAAACTCTACCTATCATCACAGTTCTACTGTTCCCCCTGAGAGAATCTTGAAAAGACAAGTTTACAATACCAAGTCAAATAATATGAAAAAGACTTACTACCATACAAATTAAATGATTATTCTCACAATGGAAATTGTCTAATTACAACAACAATTCCATGAAATGTTATCCATGCTTCATAAGAGATGAATGATCATACATACAGACTGCAAGATGCATAGAAAAAGCATTACACTTGAGAACAACCAAGGGCTAACAAGGGAAGGAGCTAAGAAATGTCTGGATTGAAGAGAAAATGTGTAGGGAAAAAGCTGAGCATTGTCAAGAGAACAGAGCTTGTAGAACATATTCTTGACCTAATCAAGCTCTTGAACAACTTAAACAAAATTAAAATACTAACACATACATGAGACATGTAATGAACTTCCAATATCTGCTATCTTTTTTTTTTGTATTGAAAATAGTTTAAGGTCCATTACATATCATGAAAATTCCTATCCGACATTAGGATCAGTACAACATCAAAGCATTTCCATAACAAGAAATATACCGTATCAATACTTTACAAAGCAAGAAAGAAACCAAAAAGCACCAGTTGTTTTCAAAACCAACATAGACAATACAAATTGTTGTTAACAACACCACAGGTTGCTGCTATTCAAATCAGCATAAAAAATATATAGCGTTGATTACATTCTCCTCATTTTTGACTTCTTCAATATCAAGGTTCGCCATTGTTTCTCCTTGGGGGTCCAAATGCTGGGGGCCGCGCTATCTTTCTGGGCTTGTAGCTTCATCAATTGCTCTCTGGAGCTCATCAAATGTCTACTGGAACAACATGGTCTCTTCCAAGCTCAACCTATAGGTGGGTCCACTTCTCATATCCTCTCTGGTATTGTTAGCAACACCTTCAGTTATTGAATTCAAGAAATTCTCCATTGAGATCTCCACAAGAGTTGAAACCTGTAGAGCAACAGAGTAGAAAGTGAGTCTCTTGCAAGACTCAGTAAGTACCCTCTTGATACCCTTAAATTTATCATCATTTCTCACCTTCCACAAATGCCACATGGTCTCATTGGATAAGAAATACCAAAATAGCTTACAATCAAACTTGAGCTTGAAATTACAAAACAAAATATCATGCCAATTAATTTTACCATTGCTATTCCAGACCTTCAGCTTATGGTAGAATAAGTACCAAATTTCCTAAGCATAAAAACATTCAAAAAGAATATGTTTGATAGTTTTGAGAGTCCTATAGATACTGGAGATTTCAACACTTTCATGGTTATATTTATAGGGATCTATCTTTTTCATTAATGTAGAGATAGGTAAAGGAGAAATAATTATAATTGTAACACTATTCATAGTCCAGTAAATTATGTTCATAATTTGTGTTCAATGGACCTTAGTTTTATCATTATACTGCCCATCTAATACCATATTTTAATCCAGGGATCAACTATCTCATATCTAAAGAAGCACCTTCAATTAACCATTTAAAGTACTATAAAATAAGGTAAGAATTTACTTGAGAAAGATTGGGTACACTTTTAGGATTAAAGTTCTCACAATCATTAGGGTTTATTGGCACACAGACACAACCTGCAACATATGAAGTAATGGATGACTACAAGTTAGTGAAATGGTCCTTAATATGTGAGTGGTTTGCAAATTGATTGGTAGAAATAAGGTTACAAATAGATCTACATGAAAAATTATGAGGACAATCTACTGTAATCATCAAAATAGATGAAAAGTGCAAAGGAAAGAGCTGAGCTACATTTCTAGAGCCTAAAAAAAACACATGCAAGAAACATAAAAAAAAGAACAAACTAGTTTTTGGATGAATACAAAATGATGCCTTCAGCAAGTGATTCATATGTTTTCACACCTAACATAGGACATTAAAAAGATTTTAGTCTTCCTCTGTGAAATTAACTACTTAAAGAATAAACCCAGAAACCAATATTATATACCTCTATGTCTAGCCGAGGGTAGGTATAAGAGAAAAATTTCTTCAATGCAATGCCAAAAAATATCAATGTGTGTGTAGGTTTGTATTACTCAAAATATCATCACTGCCTAAGGAAAATACCAAAGTGATGATTTAAATTTCAATCTTCACATAGACTCCCTTATTGCTACACATGCATATACAAGCATTATTCGAGCTCTAAACTATTCAAATATTAAGGATTTAATTAGCTATAAGATGAAAAGTTGTTGTTTATACATAATCCATCATCTTTTACATATCTTTATTCACTCCTAGCGCTTTAGATAAATTTGTGTAAATGAGATAGAAATGTGAATCTTTTATGACAAAGAAAATTCTTAAAAGGAGGGGGGAGAGAGAAAAGGGTAGGGGGCAAGAGAATGCTTGAATGTATAGAAAAAGTATAACATTTTAATCATTATAACAATGAAACGAATCTTAAGTTTGAAGCATTAATATCATTTACAACATTTATGATCAAGAATGAATGTAAGTAGAGAAACTTTTGCATACCTACAAATGGTACAAAATTTCATGGTTAAGTCGAAGCCTCCCATCAAAAACAAGATCCAAATATCCATGTATCTATCTCAATCGAGCCTCTAAACCCTTCAGAGCTATCAATTTTTCCACTAACCTTTATGCACAAAAGTCAAATTTTAGAGTTATGTCACCACTAAAAAAAAGAAACAGAGCTTTGAAACCAAATCCACACACAACACAATGTGGTATTCATACAAAGCCATACAAACAAACTAAACTTAGAACATTGGAATGGAAACAACTTCAAATTATGATGCAGAGCATGGATTCAGGGTATAAAGAATCATTTTTCTGCCACCATAGTGAAAATTTAGCACTTTCTTTCATCTTTGCATATTGGTTTGATGCTTCAAACAATGCATTTCTTATATTGAAAAGTTCATTACCTTATTGAGCTTTTTTTTTTTTTGAGAATAGTTTAATATTCTCTACTTAATAGGGCCAACCATGTGATGGTGGAAGCTCATTTGGCCCCTCTCCCTCCCCTCCTCACATCACACTCAATTCCCCATACCTAATCATATAACATTAATCATTCATTCATCCATTAATAAAATATAACATTCATTCATTCATCCATTAATAACATATAACATTCATTCATTAACATATAACATTCATTTATTAACATATAATATTCATTCTTTTAGTTTTTACATATTATCAAAAATATGGTTGTCATGATATGATTACAATCAATTTTTTTTGTTTCTTTTTTAAAGCTAAAAAAATCTGAAGTGGAGTATCATTTTCTAAATCATCTATCCCCCCTTTAGTTTTTCTACCCTCTTCTTCTGATCTTAATGTATGCCTAGTCGTCTGCTCACGACGTGGACGCCGTTGCAAGGGGGGTCTGCTACAATAACAAAGAAATGTTAAACTGATATATTTTATTATTATTGTTACAAGTATTTCATTAATTAAAAGAACATTAGAGTGGTTCTCTTTACTTGATGGGTCCACATCATGTTCCTGAACTTCTGTTATAGACTCATGCTCAACATGCTCAAGATGCTGAACACCCTTTAAATCCTGATCTATAGTTGAAACACAACATGTTACATTAATTAATACACCAATTAAAATTAAATATGTATAAAAAACAATGAGAGGTCATCTTTACCTGATGGGGCCACATCATGTTCCTAATCATTCTCAACAAGTTGATCACACTCTACATGCTCTAAAGTTGAAACATGAAAGGTTACATTAATTAATACACCAATTACAATTAAATATGTTTAAAAGAACTTTAGAGTGATCCTCTTTACCTAATGGGGCCACATCATGTTCCTGATCTTCTCTAGCCTAATCATGATCAACATGTTGATCACACTCTACATGCTCTAAAGTACCAGGATGCACACCATGACCTTCATCTGCAAGTTGTGCTCCACCCTCACCAGGCTGCATTCCAATGTCATGTGCAGTATTATCATTGCTTGAATGTTTAAAAAAAAAGGCATGTAATTACTTTATGATGGAAATTAATATTGAATAGATTGCACAATTATTCAATTTTAAATAAACTTTATTGAGTTTATTTACCTACATGCAGATGTAGTGGAAGGTTGTGTTTGCCCAGTCAAGACTCTTAGGTGTTTAGCCACGACTCCATAGCCTTGCTAGAAGGCAATATTCAGGTCATCTTCTATGGGAACCCTATTGAATTCAGAGCCCTACATTTTTGCATAAGATGATAAATTTTGCTTCTATGGTGTGATAAAACCAAAATTGTTTTCAATTTATTATTTGAATACTATATTTCATTTATTGATACTTACAATTTGTGCAACTAATTTCATATAACCACTAGAGCCAAGTTTGTGTTACTCATGTTTTTCTAGTCTTTCCTTTGTTTCCTTTGATGTGTCGGGCATCCTATGAAAAGTTTGAAATACATTAGATTATGTAAAAAGAAAGAGTAATCAGTATATAATTACATTGTTGATAGTACCACATACCTTCCTTGGCCCGGTGGTGTCTTTCCTTTTTTCTTTTCAGCCTTCTCCTTTCCATCCGACACTAGGTCCTTCCACTCCCTCTCCGGAATCATCGGGGGATGCTCGTACTTTTTGTTCTTCTCTAAATGTGACCTATATTGGTCCCTTATATAATTTACATAGGTACCAACTTTCTTAAGGACCTTGGTTTGATTGAATGTTTTATAACCGAACAACACAACGAAATAGTTAATGAGCTCATATTTTAAATCTCGATTTTGGGCATTCCATCATGTACGTATGGTGGGCCCGAAGAGATCCAATGTAATATCAGTTAGATGTTTATAAAAAAATCATTTCCTGCAAAATGATCATGGGATCAATAGTCTAAAAAGAGCGATCAATAAGTAAATTTCAGTTGGATTATATATAATAATAATTAAAACATTTTAAAGTACATGGGACCTTCTCTATCTTTATGGGATGAAATCCTCGGTCACCAAAAATTTGACCGGAAATGTTCCCATACTAGTAATATGGGAAGATCCAGGAAATGTTGCTAAAACATCACCAGTACTAGTGGCCTCTACATCCCCAGGTACATGTCCTGACACATGTTCTGGCATGTGTTCACTACTAGAGGGTGCATTAATGGATGCCTGCATGGCATGTGTTGCCGACATTTCAGATGACAATATAGACACAGATGATGTGATGTATGTGCAGGAAGATCAGGATGGACACTTGTACCAACTCCTACTCCCCGAGTAGCACTTGCAGTACCCTGATCATGGCCAGGAGCATCATGAGGAGGAAAATAATCTTGTAAAAATAACACATATTTTAGTTCATGACATAAAAGAGTACAAAATATAAAACCATGAATGAACTTATGTTATAATTAAAGACCTCATGACAACTTATTTGCAAGTTTTGTGATCTCTCAGTCAATATTTTAACCCTCTCTCTTATCTCATCTATTTGAGGCACTATGAATATCAACTTAATGATTTCTTCATTGTATTTTTTTTGGATCTTCCTTATCATATCGAGAGGGTTTGCTGAATAAGTGATGTCATCATCACAAAATATTGACTGCACCTCACTATGGATGCTCTCGTCTACTACTGGTGCCTTTCCCCGATCAGTCGACTACAACAAGAATATTAAGAATATTATCAAAATTAACCCAATAAACTTATGAAAAAAACATAATAATAAAACATTTTGCTCGTATCTAATTTGTACAATTACAATGAGGTAAACCTGTCGGGTAGAAGCGCCTAAAGATACATCACGATCTATGCTCTGGGCCAGAGCCTTCTCCATATGATCAATGTCCCGTTGTGACAAAAATTAAATATAAAAAAACATTACTGAAATGAAACCAATAGACTTATGAAAAGAAAGAAAGAATAAAATGGTATATTGGAGTCATTAATTGGAGGTTGGGTAAAATGGTACATAGTACATACCACCCCCATAGTAACTATGTTTGTAACTAAGTGATTCAAATTGCAATCGATTAGCAACTCTTCCCCTGCAGTTATTAATTTTATCGCACATACAAATACATGGTTTCCCTCACACGCCTTGAATATGCAATTGGGTTGCTTATTTGCTGACCCAGGTCATGTACTGTTTATAAACCCTACAATATTCCCTGATGCTTTTGGCCTTCTGTCAATGTACATAGCCACTCCTTTATTTTGATCCTTATCTTTTAGTTGTATATAATTTGCTAACAGTGCATACCTACACATACTTCATGTATATCGAACCAGTTGCATCCAATATTTGTAACTATAACAGGATCCGACATACTCCATCAATTCAGTAACTTTGTCATAACAGGCCTTTATGCCATCCATGCAAAATAGGCCCAAACCATGTAATGACGATGGTGCTATGCGATATATCCTCTCATTGACTCAAAAATCAGTGTTTATTGGAGGAATTTCCTTGGGTACCCATTGTTTCCATAGATGTTTGTATCTCAAGGGAACCTCGATGTCTCCTATGCTCTCATCATAATAAGAACATGACCCCCCTTTAGCAAGAAAAAATTCCAAGCGTTTACAAAATTTTCTTCTAATCTTTTGACCTCTAGTTGATCTCCCTCTTTTAGACATACCACATGTCTCGCTTTCCTCTTTTCTTCCTGAATTTCCATTGCTCGAGGAAGACAGATCTGAAAAATACCTATTTGGTGGTACTTGCACTCATAAGGATGTTGGATGAAGTTCTTTCATGGTGATGTGATCCCAAGGTGAAATTATGATTAATCTATCATTTCATCGCTAGAATTTCACAGGCTATATGGTAATAAAGTCTTGATAGATTGCAAGTTATTGTTACTACCATCCAAATGTGTCCATCACAAATCAAATCTACTTAACGTTTTAACTCCCAAAATTTGTAACAAGTGTTAAATGTGACTATGGTCCACCAGTTACACAAACAAGGCCTTAAATGTATTCTCTAATTGTAATCAAATGACTTTTTCTCTTCATTCAAGTAAATAAACTTGAAGGGAAACACCACCAAGTGGTTTATTGGACACCTACATGACTAAAAATATTAGAAAATTTACAATTAATTTCCATATGTCTAAGTGGTTAACGGGGAGGGAGTGTGTACTAGGCCTGGTTAAGTCATCATAATTTTATGCTTTGGCAATATTTTTTTTAAGTCATCTTAAATCTTCCTATGTCTAATTTCTAGGAGAATTTTGGTATGTTTTAAGGTAGGATGATTGATGAAAGATCCCAAAGAGCCTTTCTCCATGGTATCTAGGTACACATAGTAGCGGTCTTCTCTTATACCTGGTTGGACATGATTTAAAGAACTTAGCTAGGAATTATTCATTTAACCTAAGGTTTTCTCATAATGCCATCATTGGAAAAGTATGATCAAATTCTTCTATTATGAAGAATTGGTCTATGTGCCTCTTGTAATCACTATAAATGTTTGTAAGGATAAAATGACTAATTGCATCAGGTAGGAGAGAATCAACTTTGAGTTCTTCAAAGATTTTATTCCTCTAGTCATAATTTTTAAGGGTTGTGTGTGGAGGAGGTTATCACTACCAAGAAGGGAGGAGACCTTTCCTTGCATTCTTTTATAATTTTCATTATTCTTATTGATTTTACACTTACATTTACAAATACACATACATATGCATTTACTATTTTCATTTATTTCTCATGTAGTTTAATAGTTTGATCAATTTCATATTATATGTGTTGAAGACTTTAGAATTTCAATTACATTAATTTATGGATATGTTGTATCTATAACACTAAAAACCATATGCTCTTTAATTTACACTTGCATTTAGAATACACATTTATATACATAGATATATAATTCTTTAATGATATGTTGCATTTATTGTTCTAGGAGAGCATCCAGTATTGCATTTACATTTACATTTAAAATACATATACATACATACATACATACATAAATACATATATATATATATGTGTGTGTGTGTGTATGTATATCATTTATATTCAGTGTTTAGAAACAACCCATTAGGTCTATACATGGATAAAAATTCATAAAATCAGATCTCCCATACATGTTTTGTTGAAACCTAGGCTTGAACCTCTCATTTCACATGCTTTTCTTCACAAAACTCTTGAGGAAAACAGCTATACCTTCTTTATTTCTCATCCTACGCCCTATTCATGCATCCTACAATTACAACAGTATCCATGGGGCCTCTTACACAAGCTACAGTAATCACAAAAAGTGTAAGAGCCCCTTTATATCATGTTTTGACTACAAAACCCTCAAAAATAGGGTAACTCAGATTATGATTTGTTGGTGAGCTGTATGGACAAAATCATTAGCACCAACTCATTCTTGGAGTCTTTTGAAAGAGAAGTGAATCAGGTGGCAGTTAAGTACAAACCTTATAGTGTCAAGGTGAATGAGGTGATCAATTTTGATTGGCCAGTTGATGAAGAGTACCAGAAATGGGTATATGTATATTTAACTGAGGAATAGTGAAAAGGAGTAGGCTGCTAACGGTTGACATATCAACTATTGCAGTTACAACATATTCCAATTTTTCTTTTTTGGTGACAATATAGGCATGTAATTCTTAAATTTTTTTGTTGCTGCATCAACCATTCTCAGTGGGCATGATGAACAAGAAGATTCTCTAGGGAGATTGTTGTTGTAACAAATTTTTGGACTATCACAAGGCAGCCCAATTGGCGGGTGACACGTGTGCTTTCTGGCTCGATGCTTGTTTTCTCCTTCTTTTTCTATAAGTAGGATTTCAAGGCCAAAAGTATGGGTTAGCAAGTTAGATATTTTTGGTCAAGTCTAGATGAAGTTGTAGAGCAAATTGTAAAGTCTGATGGTTTTAGGGAAAATGCAATTTAGGTTTTGAGTCATTCTGTAGTAGGTTTTGAATTCATGGGGATTTGATGTTTTATGATAGTACTATCATTTGAATTGATATGATTAATTCAAACTTATGTCTCTCCATTGTACAAGCATATATGAATTTTGAATAAAATGATCAAGGGTTGTTTCGTTCATCTCACTGTTGTGGTGTGTATGATTCTTGTTTTAGGTTTAATTCAAGGAATTAATTAAAATGCTTGAATGGGATTGTAGGTGGATATGTTTTGTATAAGGATTTGATAAGTAGTATTGGTTTAGAATACATATTGATGAGATTGTAAAGCAATGTTATCAAGGATCTTATATGTTATATTTTAAATCTATCATAAACCCTTAGATGCTTATAAATTTGAATCCTCCAATGGATATATGGCACTAATCTAAGTAGTACTTATTCGTATGGTTCAATATTTATTTTCCTTTACCTAGAGCTTTCTACAAATTGCAAATCAATGACTATCTTATACTGTGAAATGTTGTTGTAGTTATCTCATGCTCCAAATAGTTGATATATTTGATAAACAACCAATTCTATTCGATATTACCCTATTATGTTGAGCTATTAAATGAGATTATTTGTTGTTGCTAATGTTATTTATGATGATGGTGCAGAGGTTGTAAACACATTAAGGGATCACCCTCTCAGGTCTTGCAGAGCCCAAAGTGTAGGAGGTCTTTCAAATCCTTGTCAGTTGGTCTAGGTCCTTTGAGCCGCCCTTTATTGGAATTGGCAATTTCAAAGGTAGATTAGAAGATCAACCTTCTTATCATAAAAACAACCAACACCTTGCATATGTTTGTGGTGGAGGTATTAAAGAAGAATTGTTTGCCTCTATTTCCATTCATTAGATCTACCTTAGCCTAGCGTATACTTGGGCTAAGACTACAATTGCTTCAGACTCATGCAATGAAGGCTATGTGTGATGAAATCCTAGACCTCAACCAAGATGTGGGTAGATTAAGGGAGTTTTTCCAAGACCTGAGGCTGGTGGATAAAAATGTGAAAGATTAAGCTATTTTATTTTTTTCTGTCTTATCTTATACCATTTTACGAGAATGGGGGTGCCAATGTACGAGAAGATCTTTGGAAACTAGGCATGAAAATTGAAGGTTAAAGAGAATGGGGGTGCCAAACTTATAGTACTCATTGCCCCTTGGTCGTCAATTTTCCCTGAGTGCCCTCAACCTTTTCCTCGGTGTTGGTATTGACCTTGTTTTCACTCCTCCAAACTCTTCCTCAGCACTGATATTGACCTTGTTTTCACTCCTCCAAACTCTTCATCGGAATTGGTATTGACCTTGTTTTAACTCCAAACTCTTCCTTGACACTGGTATTGACCTTGTTTTCACTCCTTCAAACTCTTCCTCGATGCTAATATTGACCTTGTTTTCACTCCTCCAAACTCTTTGTTGACGCTGGTATGGACCTTGTTTTAACTCCAAACTCTTCCTCAGCGCTGGCATTGACCTTTTTTTCACTACTCCAAACTCTTCCTTGGTGTTGGCATTGACCTTGTTTTCACTACTCCAAACTCTTCCTCAGCGTTGGAATTGACCTTGTTTTCACTACTCCAAACTCTTCCTCGGCACTGGTATTGACCTTTCACTTCTCCAATTTGACGAGCTACAACCTAGTTTTGTTAGGTTTTATAGTATGTTAATTAAGTTGAAAATTTTGGCACCATTTAGCTAGGTTTTAATATTCTACAATATAGTTAACTATATATTAGCTATATTTTACATAATAAATAATATAATTATTCAACTTATTATAATTATATATTATATTCTTTAACAAAATTATTAAATACGTATAAAATTATTATAATTAATAATTAATAATAAGTATATTTTTATATAATACAAAATATAATTAATATAATATATATTTAATATAATAGTAATATATATTAATATGAGAGAGAGAAACTAAATTTTGATTGGTAGTTTCATGTCAACAATCCAAGGATGGCATGTGTCCTTGGGGAGTTATGCTCAAGGTAGCATTCCATTTGATTAAAGATGTGATAATTCTCCTTTAAGACCTCTTCAATGTACCCATTGCACACTTAAGGAGACAAAGATAAATATAGGGAAGAAAATACATAGAGAGAGGGAGATAATGGCAAACATACAAATAGAAAGGGAGACAAAGAGATAGAGAGGGGTAGAGAGATAAAAAGATAAGGATGAATAGATAGAGATATAGGGAGGGTGATTGATATATCTCTCCCTATTGCTTTCTATATCTCTATATCTCCCACTATCTATGTCACTCCCTCTTCCTCCCTTTATCTATTGAGCTATCTCTCCCTCTCCCCCCTTGCTCTCTCATTCACTCCATCTCTCCCTCCATCTCTCCTACTCTATATCTATATCTCTATTTCTCTTTTTATCTCCCTCTCACTCCTATATCTCTTTCTATCTATATCCCTTTCTCTCCCTCCCCCTCTCTATCTCACCCTCTCTATCTCTCAGCATCTCTCCCTCCCTATCCCCCCTATCCATCGACTCTCTATCTCCACCTCTCTTCCTTTCTCTTCCCATATATCTCCATCTATCTTTCTACAATCTATTGTCATTGATAAGGACAACCAACAATGCATGCTACAATGGTCTCATGAAGGACAACAAAAAATAATAATCTAAAGTTGCACAAGGCTCTATTCAAGGCCTTCACAATCAAACATTAGGTGAAGAAGTTTCCAGATAACATTCAATGCATGATGTTTTAAGGAAAGGCATAAAGGGAAAAGACCATTTCCAAATGACATCAGCTCTAGTTGACAGGATAATAACCTATTGAAAACGTCATTACAAGAGGTTTATGACAACAATGGAACCCTCATATCATGTGATCAAGATACAATTTCTATGCTCATGACCTTTCATGTAGGGGTTTTGGTCATCATGATTGATCCAACATGGATCATGATTGCATACAAGAAACAAAAAGTTACAAATGACAATTAAGAAGTTATGATTTAGGAGAGGTCTCATTTTGGAAGCCAAAGGCCATAACCTGGGGTAATATATGAACAGCTTTATGAGGTTATACCAAGACAGCCATGAAGGTTAATGTGGGACATCAAGCATTACAATGGTACAAGTGCATATGAACAACAATCAACAATAAACAACAGTAGTGAAGGAAGCAAAAACTAGGTTGTATTTATACCTTTTTCAGCGTTCATTGATCATCCATTCAGGAAATAGGCTATAATAGTGAGATATGCTGTGAGGGTGTTTTAATGAAGATATTCAGCATAAAAACCACCATAAATCATGGTGCTTCAAGGGAATAGATCATAGTCATGAATAAGAGTAGTACCATTAAAGGCTACATGTTTGTCTTCATGTTATCTATGAATTTTAAAAAATAAATCTACACTGGGTGACAACATGACTATAGCCATGAAATAGATTGTAGTGAGAAATAATATAAATGGTTGTTTCCACTATCTCATTTTCTCTTTGGATAGTCATTACCAAGTCCTAATGAAGTGAATAGAAAGGGATGGAGTGTCGATAATATACCTTCATTTGATAAGTCCTAGACTTTTGGTGATCTCGATGACCCAATAAGGCATTACTTAGAAATCATTTCATATCTTTTGACAAAATCAAAAGGAGGATTGATGTATCCAATTGTAAGAAGAGAGCAATGTCCAAGGGAGGGGTAGTACCATCATCTTAGGTACCACTGCTGCAAGATGATAAATGACAATCCTTGTGTTTGTATGCATGAAGGTCCTAAAGCATACTTTGGGTAAGGTGCATTCATTGCATCTTTTGGTGAAAGGTTCCCCAAGCATGAGCAAAGATCCAGTGTTCCATTAGGCTATGTTGGAATAATTATACACTAATCCCTCCTCTAGGGTGTTTCCTCGCATCAAAACCAATCCCTTCTTCCTATCATTTGTTGACAAGGGCAATTAATTAAAATGCTTAAATGGGATTATAGGCAGATATGTTTTGTATAAGGATTTGATAAGTAGTATTGGGTTAGAATACATATTGATGAGATTACAATGCAATGTTATTAGGGATCATATATGTTGTGTTAAATTTTTCATAAACCCTTGAATACTTATGAATTTGACTCCCACAATGGATATATGGCACTAATATAAGTTGTATGATTCAGTATTTGTTCGTCTTTACCTAAAGCTTGCTAAAAATTGCAAATCAATGACCTATTTTATCTTGGGATTGTGTTGTAGTTATCTCATGCTCCAAATAGCTAATAATGTC
>VDFB02271358.1:798086000-798107751 GCA_007258455.2 Sequoia sempervirens
ATTAGATTCAAATCAAATATAACACATATCTTCACAATATGGAATTGATTTCACATCAAAATATGGCTGCATGTGATCGTACAATGCTGTATAACAAGAAAAACATATAAATTTTGAAGAAAAACACAGATTTTTGAATGTCAAGAGCTTGTATTTTAAATCCTCAACTATCAACAATGATTACAATGATCACTTTATTCTTTTTAAAGGCCTTTACATGTCAACCATTGAAAAACCACCTCTACAACTGACTTTTTAATCTTTTATGACCACATGAAACATAAAACACACTAATTTCAAGGTTGTTAACATCATTATTGCAATGTTTTAATTTTTTGACCTTTCAAACATTAAAAAGTACATCATCAAATTAATTATGTAATGTCATAAAAATTAAAAACATCATGAATTAATTATGTAACCACATAATTCAAATATAATTCTATCAATAAATTAATATCAAATAGATAATATAATCGCATAACTCATACATTTCAATGTCATTGATCTTCTTCTCCATCCAACTCTTTGTTTGTATCATCTGATCCAGATTTGACATTGTAAGGATTGGTCATATCATCATCATCCATCGATATCAGTTTCAATAATGTCATCATCCACACGGATATCATCTTCATGAACATTAACTCCTACATCATCATGATCTAGTTCCTCCTCTTCAACATCTTCATCAGGGACATCATCAACTAACTGTTGATCCTGATCATCATCTACATCATCTTCTAGTTCTTCGGTATCTTCTTCTTCTACCACATTATATTTTATCATCCTTCCTCTTGGATCATGTCTAACAACAAATGACCAACCTGGTTTACCTGGAACCTCTGAGTGAAATACCTGCTCACATTGGCTTGGAAGAACATAGGGCTCATTTCTAGCTCGCTCGATCGACCTTGTATTAACCATGGTAAATCCATTATCATGTTCAATAATACTTCTCTCAAGATTATTTTCATTCAATCATAGCTTGTACCATTAGATGATGAATAAAATTAATCTGAAGGACTTAAAGTCACACTCAAGTATATCATCCAAAATTCCATAGTATCGATTTTCTGAGACTTCTGGATGTATGTCGCTTCTAGATGAAACATTAGTCACCTAAAAGACTGCAGTTATACCAAAATCATGAGTTTTCTTCATGTCATCCAACATTTTGATTCGAGATTTATGACCATTGCACCACATAGCCTTGTGGTGTTTCACTTGCAATATGTCAAACATGTAAAAATTATTGCAATATCGTTAGTTGATAAACATTTATTCTTGGTCGAATGTATGCAAAAAAAATAATCTCAACATATATATACATCAATATAATTGAAAATAATTAAATAATATGAGTGATTAATATATTTATACGTACCTGTTTATCTCTTAAACCATATGCTAAATCAATTTCCCTTTGTGTAACATTGGAATCTCCATTACGATGAGCTTCTTTAACTAATGAAGCCACACCTTCCCATGTTAATGCACTACCAGATTGTTGACATCATTCAATACATACCGTCATCCAATCAAGATTGTTGGTGGCGTAAAATGTGGTGCATCCCACTCTTGACCAAACGTATCAAAAAATTGAAATTCACAAATGGCGGTATAATTAGTTAAATACCACGATTATCGACCTTAATTTATAATTGATGTATATTGAAGATTAAAAATTAAATAGGTACAATATACATAAAAAATATATGTAAAATATATTCCAATTAATCTCCATGATCATCTTATAATTACCTCTCACTTTCCTCAATCTACCTTTCCCCATTAGGTACTCCCCTTTGAATTTGTTAATGGAGTTGGGATCCCAAATGCGATCTACGTGGATCTTTGTTGCAAACTTAGGAAGATATTCACTAATGTATACCATGGTCTAGTATACCATATATCCCTCCACCATAGAACCCTTAGGATGTGCTCTTTGTCTAACCAAAGCCTTAAAAAATTTCAAGTGCCTCTCAGCCATCCACATTGACCTTGTGTGTACAGGTCCACACAATTCAATCTCCTCAACTTGGTCTATGAAGTAGTGTTCTTATGCATTGAAAAATTTTGAAGATTGACACTTTTTTATTTCACACATTAGATGAGGAATTTTTCTCTTCCAATAATTTATATCTTCTTTATGGATATCTTTAGATGACATCCATCTACAAGTGATTCAAGGCACACATATATTAATGAGATTTAACAAAAATATACAATATATTACATAACAAGTAAAAAAAATGACAATTATAAGATGTATACAATGAATTGAACAAATATCGCTACTTATCTCATGCATTTTCCAAGATCATATATAACTTTCTTGACATTGTTGTCAAAGTTGTCTGGGAGAGATAGAGGTAGAACGTACTGCAACAATTATAAAATGATATTTTCATTATTTTTCCAAAAGTAGTAAACATAATACATTGAAAAGTACATGCATTATACAAGTATATATAATATACCAGAATAATTACCTTAATGAAGGTATGCCAATCATGTGTTTTCATCCCTGACCCAAATTCACCTTTCTTTGTTATTATATTGTTTATGTTTGCAACAAATCCTGCGGGAAATCGAATTTTTTGTATGACTTGTTTTATAACATTGCTTTGCTGCTCTGTTAATAACCAAGGAAGGGCACTTATATTAATTTGGTCTCCATTGCTATTTAATTGAATGAAATTTTTCATTGCATGATTGGCTTCGTAAATGTCACTACAAACTTTGACAATTTTTTCTTTGTCATGCCTTCCATCTAATATTTTCCATAGCGTTTCTATTATATTCTTTCTGATATGCATTGTATCAAAAAAATGCACAATTTGTAGCTGCTCATAGTAGGGCAATCTACTAAATTGTCTGCGATAACTTTTTAGTCCCTATGGAAGCCGATCATTAATGCCTTGATGACCTTCATGAAGCATATAAGTTAAAAAAATTAACAACAGCAATCATTGTCAATTACAACATGAGTAAACACAACACAATATAAAAATATAAATTCAAAACATATCATATATGATAGATAAACAATTTGATCCGATGTATAACCTTGACAATTAATTCTATTATATTCCAACATCCATAGGTGAGGTGTCATTCTTTGTGGTTTTGATGTAGTCTCTTTCCCATTAAAAAGATTTTTTTCAGTAGTTCGATACTTATGATTTCTATGGAGGAAGTTCCTATACACATCAAACACCTGCTTTCCTAAACTTGTTGAGCGACGAGATTTCATCTTTGGACCACAAATTGGACATGCAATTTTTTCTTTTGTTTGAAGACCTACAAGATCATATATAATTGGATTAAATATGTCAATTTTTATAATTATATATAATGAATAGATTATTTTAAAAACATGCATGATATGTACTTCATCAAATTAAATATTGTTAAAGTGCAGTCGAATGTTATAACATACCAAAAAAATGTGTTAGCCCTAGGGCATCATGAATTGTCCATACTAGCATTGCATGGAATTGAAATTTTCTTTGTCCTATTGGTCTTGAGATGTCATACATAGTGACGCCATTCCATAAATTTAGTAACTCGTTGATAAGAGGCTTGATATATACATTCATATCTTTAACTTGGTACTTACCTAGTTGAATGAACATAAACATTACATAATTATTATAACCATTTTACTACAATATATATAAATTAATATACATGACTATTGAATGAAAAAAATATGTCATTATGCAACAAATAAGACAAATGAGATGTTACTAGTTAAAGAAAATTGATGTAAACAAATACCTGGAACAATCATTGACAACATTATGTGCTCCCTCTTTATTGACATCCATGGAGGAATGTTATTGTTGATAACAAAAGGCCACCTGAGTAAATAGATCTCAGCTCTCCAAATGGATTGACAACGTCGGCTCTAATGAAAGCTTGAGATTATGAGGTTCTTCTTTAAAGTGTGGCCATTTTTCCTCCATGTCCCTAAATGAAGAACCATCCATTAGGCATTCAAAGAATGTCATCTCCACTTTTATTCCGTGCATGGTAATCCATACATTAATCTAAGCTTTCACACCTAAATAATCGTTGCATACATGGAATAATGGAATATAACGAAGAACCTTGTGAGGAACCTTTTTTGTTAGTTGATCTATTCAATATCTCTGATATGACATTTTGGGAATTCATTGCAAATTCTGTTGTTTATGATATATAATATGATCATTGGGTACATGCATCTATTGCTTGATACTCCATTCTCGATATCTTTCATAATGGCAGATAAATCTCGGTATGAGCAAGGTAAAATATTTGATGGTGGTAACAAAAATTCACCAATCAATCTACGACAAAAAATATTTTTCTAATATAAATAATATTAATGGTACATATTTCATCCTTTATTTACTAGTGATGAACTAACAACAATTAAAATAGATGAAAAAAGATGACATATATGACATACCTTAACATCCGTGAGATTGCTATGTTTGATAAACCATTCATAACCTTCAAGTTCAATAGCAACAATATTGCAGAGAGAAGATTTGTTTGGGAGCCTTCATAAAGGGGCTCATATGCCTTCTCAAGTACAGGTAAATCATTAACATCATCAAAGTCATCTCGATCATCATGATCAACTCTACCACTAAATGTGTCATGGATCAATGTATTTGAACCATCATCTTCAACTTTGTTTTTTGGCACATGATCATCTTCTTCCATAGGATCATTAACTTCAACTTCGATATTCACAACTCCATGTTCATCCACTTGCAAAACCACATTCTCCAGACCGTGATAATCTATATCATCTTCCCTAGGGTGCCCCACTTTTATAATAATGATAGATACAAATAAACCATGATCATGATCAAGTGATTATATATATATATATATATATAATTTTAAAATGATATAAACATTAACAAATTCAATCAATATAAACACATATAATGAACAACTTACCAATGGATGATAATCATGCCCCCCTTCAACATGACCATGCTTCCTACAATGTTTCTTAGCTATTGTGATTAAAAGTCATCTTGTTTTTAAGCCTTTGCAATTATTGCAAGGACAATAACATTTCCCATCACCCTTTCTTTTAAATCTAGCCCACAATCTATCAAGTGTCTCTTCATTTTGTTTTGGACTAATATTATCTAACATAATTTTTCTTTACCAAGCTTGACTATTCAGATCTTCAAAAAATATCAAACTCACACTCCAATAATTTTTATTCATAGAAAAGTAAGAAAATCTAATAATTCTGATATTTTACACCAAAAAAATTTGGCATACAACCACCCCTGCAAAAGAATATATTCTGAAGTTAATGACCCCAAAAAACACTTTAAATGCTCATTCCAAAAATTATTAAATTCTGATTTTACTATGATTTCAAACCGTTAAGACTCCTAAAATAAAAATATTGAACTTGATCGCAAACTTCCTACAACGATGGAGGTAGCGAGCTAGTAAGAGCAAGTGACCCATTCCTAAGGAGCAACAAGTCGGAATCATCATTGCTAATGTCAATATGGATTTATCCTTTTAATTAAAGATGCAATGTGTCACTTCTTATGATGAGCTTATCCCTAGGGCCCTCAACATTGAGAGAGCCCTAATCGCACAAGGAAGCACACACTAGTATAATTTGGAAAATAAATGACCAGGTGACTAAAAATTTTAGTCACAACAACTAAAAATGACTAAATTCTGCTCATTTTTTGCAACTCAGCTATAAATGAGTAAATAACTTACTAGTTTGGTTGTTGATTAAAAATTATTTAGTCACACAAATAAAAATGACTAAATAGTTAGTCATTTATTTAGTCACAATCCATTTGAATAAATAATTTAAGGAATCAAGAATATAGCCCTCCAAAATACTATAAAACTTTAATAAACATACCCTAAAACTTTTGTCAAAATCTTATTTTCAGGCATAGCCGACCATAATGGAGTTTTAATTTTAATAAACATACTCTAAAACCTTCGTCAAAACATTATTTTCAAGCATAGACCACCAAAATGGAGAAGTGTTTTAGTAAAGAATGATAGAGAATGGTGAGGAGATGTGCGTGAAAGGAGGCATAGGATTCATTGTTGTTTATCTCATTCCTGCTTTGCTCAACAAATCTTACATTATTCCCACTACTATTTGTAATCTAGGTATTTACTTGACATATATTTGCATAATCTCAAATTCCTTCAGAGGCTTTTGAAGTATCAATGTATCCTATATATGGTTTAGAATGATTTCTTTTAATTAAAAAAATAAATAAATGATGTATTTCCCTATAATTAGATAATGTGGAGATCTCCTAAATCTGCCCCAACACATTATCCTCTTTGGCACTGTATTCATTACTCTAGCTACTAGGGTTTTGCATGTGACATCTTTAATATCTTCATGACCGTGACTTTTAAATAGATCTCAGTCTTTGCTTTAATCCTTTTCATGGTAACCCTTGAGTTCCATAATCCACCTTCAATCTCTTCTAAGAATGGTGTCTTAAGCTAGACTGCATAGTATGCATATAAAGCAAGTCCTTCATACCTGCCATTGTTCCAAACCACCACTCACTGCCTTGCTTAAAATGTTGCCTCCATAAGTACAATAGCATGTTTTAAAATCATGGTTGCCAGTGATTGACCATTAAGGTCACCACTTTCATCAAGATACAATGAGATTTTTGTTTTCAAACTCAAAGCATTATGCAAGATAACATTGTGAATTGTTTGTTGTTTTTGATTTTGATTTTCTTGCATATTTACTTCTTTGCTAGCTTCTTTTAAGACTGGGTATTGCACCCTCAACGCAATCTCAAACAGCTCACTCACTATCACTTGAAGATTCCTTTCATGAGCATCCTTCTATAAAATCAAACTATGCCCTATAGACTGCCTACTTACTATAGGGGACTCATTGTTTCATGGTATTGTAGTTCTTAAGATCCTTCAACCTTATTGACACTACTTCATAGTCCACAAGGTATTATTCACTATTCTCCCATATTTGATGAGTCTCAAAACACTGCTCAAACATGCAGTCCACTACTTCCATTATACATTAATGGCTAAGAAGAAACATTGAACCTATGATTACCACTATTACTTCATTTGGACAATCATTCCCTGATTGCATTTTCCTTGTCTAACACTACCAAAAGCATTTGAAAAACCCTTAGGGTCAGCAAGGGGGTAAAAAAACTCACTGTTAAAATCTCCACTTTACTATGCAAGGTTTGAGCTTTATTATCTTGTCATTGCTCAACATCTTTTTGACTATCACATCTCAAGTGGCTGTCATTCTTCTTACCGTAGATTGCGTTTACAAATGTCACTAAGCTACATAGTGTGTTTGTTATTGGCTACAATCTTTAGATTGCAAGATTTTGTTATTAGGTACAATGTCTCAATCTTTCTGGTATTACAACCTCACTAATCCGCTATACTTATTGTTTATGTTTCTAAGGAGGCCTAGGGTTTGTACCCTAATCGTGCTCTTACCAATGCTTCTGTTGGTATTAAAAAACAACCTTAAATCTTGGGTCAGAAAATTAGTTGTCTTGACAAAGTTGTGGTATGATCTTGGATGGTATCCTAGTAGAGTGTATGGGAAACTTGTGTTTGATCATTAAGGTATGTAAACCTGATTAGGAAAATGTATTCTATATAGAATGGGTCTTGCTTTAATACTTTCCATAATGGTTATTAGCAGATCACATTATTATAGTTTTCGGTAACCCAAGATTGCATTCAAGTATGTAACAAACTTGGTTTGTAGTTTAAGCTATACACTTTTAAGTAACATTCATAAGGTTTATAAAATCTTGATCACTCTCTAGAATAGCCCATTAAACATGGGTTGTGCTTGAATGCACTACATAATTGATATAACACAACCACTCTGCATATCAACCAGAGTTATAGGCTCTTTATTGCAGCAAGAGGTAATCACTCTTCGATTATACTATAATTACATCCTAACCTGCTAAACTTAAGACAACCTGAATGCACCCAATGATGATTGACACCTACATTATACAACCTGAATTAACTACATTATATGAGTGCCTCCATTTCTATCACAACATAGCCACATTAAACTTGGGTCACACATGAATGCACCCTGTATTTGTTATAGCACAACTGTGCCACATGACCAATAGAGTTATGGATCACATAATTACAGTCACAAGAATTTGTTCCTTGGTTGTGATCTTATGGTGATTCCACACAACAAAATATGGACATGAAATTCTCAAAACCCTAAACCTCTAAAAATGAAATTTGATGAGATGTTGCTTAAAAATATGATTTTCAAACCCAGAACTACAAATCTAATTTCACAACTGAATTATGCAAAAAGACAATGACTACCCTCAACCTGGTGATATCTTCTTTAATTTTTTTTTTCCCAAGAAAATCTTCCTTAGTTCTCCAAAAATTGTTTCAAGTAGAGAAAAACACTATCACAATAAATCAGCGAACTCACTTTTCTTTATGTCAGCCACAATTTGATTTTTTTCTATTTTTCATGTTTGTCAAAATTTCGACGAAACCGATAGTCAAAAAGTTGACGAAACCCAGGTTAGTCAAAATTTTGACAAATGTCGGGGATAAACTTTCAAAAAACTAAAAATTACACATCAAATTTTACAAGCACCTGACGATACATCAAATTATACATATTTTGTCAGATTTTGCAGTCAAATGAGTTAGTGACATTTGGGGTTGTACCTTTTTATGGGGGTATATTCATATGAGTTTTGGAGGGATGGTTTTTCCTCGTGGCTGTTTAATTTTGTGGTTCAGTGTTCTTGTTGGTACAACTCCTTGGTATTGTATTTTATGTTTTGAGTTTCTAGCCTGGAGAGTGGCTCTACATGGGCACCGGGGGACAAAGGGGCTATCAGGATAACCCACGTTAGAGTTAGAGTAAAAAGTGATAACCTAATTAATTAATTAGGGGGTGGGTAGTAAAACATTAATAAGATAATTATGGATGCCTCATCTACCTGTTAGGGCTTTCATAGACTAAAGATGGGCTGAGTAGGCTATTGTTGGAAAGATCATTTCCTTGTCTCCACGAGAGGTTAACGGTTCCACACGGGTCACCCTATGGGGCTGGCGCCTAGAGAGGTTGTCAGGATAACCATAGATGGGGGCGACACCTAGAGAAAGAAAGTCAGGATAACCCATGTACGATTGTTCGATGACACTCTCCTCTAGTATACCCTTGAGTTGTTTTTTATTGCTAACCTCTGGAAGTGGTCTATTGATATGTTTTGGTGACTTATTGTTGTTATGTTTTGGGAGTGGTCTTTTGACATTATGTTTCCTTTGTGTTCTCTTTCTTTTCATGTCTGGAGTTTAGTCATGCATTTTTTGTTTGGATGTGCTTTGTCAAGGATCCTTCCTTATTTACTCCTAGCATGAGGGTGGTTGGGTGGAACATGCTATGCACCCTGTTGGGTCCCTTGTGATGCAGTTGTACCATTCAATGTAGAGTTTGCAAATGCAGTTTGATCCAGGGTTCATATGTTACCATATGTATTTTATTTATTGATGTATCACTCCCACGTGTGTTGGGAAGACTTATGATGTAATTTTGTATATGTGTTCATTGAGATGTACTAGCAGACTGATGTAATGTATTATCACACCATGTAAATCATTCTAGAACTACAATTTGTAAATACTTTAATGTTATGTTGTATCTGTGGAAATATGTACTTTATATTTCCATGTTTAATTATTGTAATTTTCATATATGGTTTTATATGGATTATTCTTATCACACTGTTATTAATGAATGATTAAAAGAAGATATGTGAATGAATGGGCTACGTTAATAGAATTGGAAATTGCATGTATCAACTTTGTTATGGGATAAATTGCGTAATCTCACATCGTGTACCCCAAGGGACTTAGGTGTTTAATTTTTAATAATTAGCTATGTTAATTGCATTAGTAAACTTAGTGTTTATTCTTTATGTTTAAAAAAAAAAATTGTTGTGTTTTTAGTTGTCCTTTGGGGTTAGCGTGATGGGGCGTTCCAAGAAGCATGGAGTATAAATGCAAATACATGAAGTAAACACATGAATCATGAAGAATACACATGAACACATGAATTATATATTGGAAGCATGAAGCATACACGTGAATACACACAATATACATGAAGTATACATGTGAATAAGTGAAGCATACATGTGAATAAGTGAAGTAAAAGTAATTGAAGCATTGCAAAGGATACAAACCACTAGGAGTGGAGCTTATTTACACAATACATATTAGATGGAGCTTATTGAGAAATCGACAAGAATTATTTAAGCATTAGATGTAAATAAAATCTATGCCTACAACATTCAAGAATACAATTTACACAATACGCATAATAACATCATTGAAGAATGACAGTAGCAAAATAAGATTTTCTTTAATTAAAAATCTGTAAGGTTATAAAATGATATATATTGATAAAATTATATACAATATATCCAAAAAATCCATACAAGCTTAGTACAAAAGAGCCATATGGACATAAAATGTCACATATATATTGATAGTACATAACATATGTTCCAAAATGCTACATAGGCATACAAAAAATGACCCTAATACATATTCATTTCCCTCTAGGGGAAGGAAAAATATCCCATATTGCCTTCAAAATTCAGCTGGATGGAGTGCCTATTGGTTCTCTTGTCTTTCGAACATGCTCACTAGTCATCCTCTCTTCACTCTAGACATTCAACTAATACAATAAAAAGTAAAGATGTTAATACATAGAAATTGAATTGTGGAATGACATATAACAAAATATAATCACTTACCACATACATATAGTCATCATGCACATTCACAACATTACCACGTCCACTATCTGGAGTGAAAACCACTTGTACCAACCATCAAGATAGAAATTAAACTACATAAAAGTGTCATGAAAATTTTCTATAATAGACCGTAAAAGAGAAAATATAATGTAAAATTGACTAATTTGTTGCATACCTCTCTCAAAGGATCAGAACTGGCTATTGTTGCAGCAACTCCATGGTCCATAATGCCACCAACATCACCAGGGCTATCTAATGTCAACAACTACAAATGAAACAGCATGTCTAATAGTCATATAAAGAAGCCCTTTTATAACTGTCATAAATGAAAGAGTAAATGGTTGGCCTCAATTGAGACTACAATATAGTGCTTATAGATCACAGAATGGTCAAAAGTACTAAGTCGACTGGGATAGTCCAAACTCTTGCAAATTCCAGAGTTTAGTGCTCATTGAGATTCAAATTGCATATGCTGATGAACTAATATTAATGAGGGCATGTTGTCAACATAGTGATAACACCACAATGAAGTTCACATGAATGAAGTGAGGATTACTATGTTACTAGCAACTTTCAAAGGGATAATGGAACATACTAGATGAATTCGGACGTGCCTAGGGTTTTACTATAGCACATGAAGTTGGTTGTTGAGGTGTGCAATAGTAATGGAGAAGACAACTTTGGTCAATAATGAATGGAAGGAAAGATATCTTCTAACAGTGTATAGGATAAAATTTGGATGGAGGTGCTATAGTATAGAAGGGATAAAGAGACAAGACCAAGAGGGGATAATGGAACATATGGTGAAATAATAGAGGGTATAATGTGATGGGAGTTGAATGTGATAATGGAACATGGGATGAACTAGAATATATTAATGGGATGGGCTAGATGGGATAACAAAATATAGCATGAACTATTAGAGGTTAATGGGATGGGATTAGGAGGGAATAAAGGAACATAGGGTGAATTAGGGAAAGATAGTGGGACAAGACCAAGAGGGGATAATGGAACATAAGGTGAAATAAGAGAGGGTAATGGGATGGGAATATAAGGGGTTAATGGAACATAGGATGGACTAGTATAGATTGATGGGATGGGCTCAGATAGGATAAAAAAATATAGGGTGGACAATTAGAGGTTAATGGGATGCATTATTAGGGAATAATGGAACATAGGGTGAATTATGAGGTGTCTAGGGTTTAACTATAGTACATGAAGTGGGAACTTGATCTGCATGTAGTAATAATAGAGAAGAGTTATCTAGGATGAAACATGGATAAAGATGGTATAACATAGAATGGATAAAGGAACGTAGGGTGGAACATAGGGGATCATGGAACATCTGGGGTGAAATAATAATGGGTATAATAATATGGGAGTAGAAGGGAATAATGACACATAGGATGGACTAGAAGATATTAGTGGGATGGGCTAGGAGGGGATCGTGGAAAATTGGGTGAACTATTAAATGTTAATGGGATGGGATTAGGAAGGAATAAAGGAACAAAAGTGAACTAGGAGAAGATAATGTGACATAATCAAGAGGGGATGATGGAACACATAATGAACTAGTAGAGATTAATTGGATGAGCTAGGATGGGATAATAAAACATTTTAAAGGTGAACTATACTAGAGGTTAATGGGAAGTAATTAGGAGGGACTATTAGACCATAAAGTGAATAAGGTGGTGTCTAAGGTTTGAATATAGGACATGCAGTGAGAACTTGAGGTGTGTAGTAATAATGTATTAGAGATTTCATCAATAATGAGTAGAAGGAAAGGTTTCTTGTAATGATATGTGTATAAGATGAAATATGGAGGAAGGTGGTATAATATATAAGGTGTTAAGGATTGGGATATATGATCTAAAATGGTTAAAATATGTACGATGAAAGGAATGGAAGAATGAGATGGATGTTGAATGGTAAATATAACTAGGATCTCACAAGACCAACCAATGTTTGTGTTTCTCATCAATTTTTTAGATTTGTAAACACAAAATTATGAAAAATAGCTAACATTGTTTTACAACACCATTAATGAATAAATATTACCTGAGTGAAATTTGTTTGAGTACATGAATTGTGAGGTGTGGAGGTTGAAGTTCCACCAAGAAAATGTTTGACATCCAAAGCATGTTATGAGACAAACATTCAAATATAACATTCAACTTTTCAAATGTAATAATAATATATTTAATACTAGTTGCATACCTCTAGACTCAATGTCAAGAATGAATAAGGGTCTGCAGGAATGGAGCATGTCTCATGAACACTTTGACCCTAAAATTTCATCACATTTATTCTACTAATTTAGTTATTCTTAAATTTCAAAATATAATTTAATAGAAAAAATTAAATGAACTTGTTGAATTTTACCTGAGATCAATGTCGTATGTATTATTCAACAATTCATCTGTGATAGCCATTTCCTTTCTAATTGATGTAGGATGTGTAGTTGCATCCCAAGCACTTTGATAATCATATGTGCAAACACCACCACAAGTGCCACAATGGTGGGGTGGAGCTCAAGACCTACACATCTCCACATTATGCTCTACTAGAGGCCTCACACACTGTATAATAGTCTTGGTGAGTGAGCTAATCGACTCCAGTGTGTCCACCTCTACACTGTCCTTAACAATGGAAGGAACCACGACATGCTCCACCGTGGGTTTGGCCAAGGGTCTCGGTGCCAACTGTGGATTATGTCGTGCATCAAGTCTATGATGTGTGGAGTCCCCACCTCTATCATGAAAGTCTAAGATGTCAAAATAATTTGGCATCTTATTGAGGAAAAACTCACAATAGAGTTTCCTCAAAAATTATTGTGGTACCTCATGGTTATTGCATGAGGTTGGTCAAATACCATCTGTAGACATCTAAAAATGTCTCAATGGATCACATTGGCTAACTAACATCATTTTGTCTTGAAACCCATCCTCTTTTCACTTAATTAATTAAATTAACCTAGCTATTTAATTAATAGCATCATTTGCATCTATTAACCTAATTCATCAAATTGGGTTAATTCATTCCCCCTTCGCGCTAACATTTCATCTCATTAAATTAAATAAATCAAAATATTTAATTTAATTTCCTAAGTCATCTTATTTAATTAAATAACCCTAAGTTATTTTAAAATTAAATATCATTTCATCTCTCTCCCCCATTTATTAAATTATTTAATAAATATCACTTTATTCCTCCAAATCCCCTAATTGCATGACTAAATCTTGTTTATTTAACAATTAAACTAATTTTCCTCTAAAAGGGAATATTCCTTATCTCCTTTTTCACACAATTAAAGTTCTCTTTTAATTTTCAAAATGCCGTTTTCATCACCCAAACGAATATTCCAAAAATAATATTCTTATTCCTCCATCATTTGAAAAAGTGATATTTTCACTTGGCTTCTTAAGCAAGTTTTAACCTTCAACCTTTTGAACAAATCACCTTTGATCTGTGTGAGCAGGTCAAAAGTGTGTTTATTTGAGGCAAGTGTGAACCCGTGATTAAATCCCATCATGCATTCTCACCCATTGATGAGAATCCATGATCCATGCCTCTCATCTCCTTCATCTTTGACTGTTGATTAATCTTTTCGATCTCAACCATCCACTTCTCATTTGATTTCCTATAAATAGGTCACTATTTGGAGACAAAAGGATCCATCTTTTTCAATAGAAAACTCATGCTATTGAATATCATCCATCTTTCAATTACAAACTCATGCTATTGAATTCATACACACTCACACTCGTATTTCAATCACTTTTAGGTTATTTTAGTTATTTCTAATTGCATAATAGCTTAGAGCATCCATTAATGGCTTTCATGCATCCATCTTAGTTTGTATATGAATTAGGGTTTCCATCTTTGAGCTTAGAATTAGCTTAGATTAGCTTAGAAATTGATTAACTAGTTCATTTCTAGCATAGAATCATGTTAACTTAACTTGCATCATGTTTAATTTAGCATAAACTAGGTTTTCATCCATTTATCACAATTGTTTCATCGATTCTCTTCCATAGAATTGATTGAAATAGGCTCACTAATCACGAGATTGGGAAAGGGTCATCGTTTTACATCAACACAACTCCAATTCCAAAACAAGATAAGTTTCAAATTAGTTAGAGTAAGAATTTAGCTATTTTTGTAGTTTATAGCTTTTAGTTTCAATTAAATTTTTAGTTTAATATTCTTAATTTGAATGATCTTGTTTGGTAGACGTAGGTTTATTTGGGCAGATTGTGCTTTGATTCATCATGGATCAAGTGTAATCAATCCACACTGACAATCCTCATCTCACATTCTGGCGCTAGGAGGGCAAACCATTAATTTAACCAATTTTTAGCTTGAATTTCGTTTGTTTGTTGTTTTGCAGGATATAGTGACACCCAAACTATAAACATCAACGTACTTTGAAGAGTGTCACCATATTGCAACATTGTTGCAATTTGAAGAACTGACACCGATTAAATGCACCAACGCTAATTTAAATTTGGTGACACCGATTTAATATAGAGGTATCAAAAATTTCAAATGGTGACGCCCATCTTCACTAGACTGACGCCCAAAATTTCAAAACACAAAGCTACTGAAAGCAGTGACATCGAACAAAATTGTAATGCTATCATGCTCTTTGTTTCTGCTATAGAGTGATTCTCGTTTTCACCAGAGTGACGCCCACAGTTTAAATTATGACGCTATCATGTTTAGAGATGTCCAACCTAGGTAAGAAACTTTGTGATCATTTTTTCAACATGTGTTTTAATTTCCTTAATTTATTTGATCACTGATGCACCGTTGACTGTGTTCTGGTTGTTAGAATAACAGGGTTTTGTAGGTTGAAAGACATGGAGTGAAAGTGAAGAAAGCTTTTCTATCTTAAAAATTCTATGATTGTAACAAGCGTTTAATGCTTTGGGGAAATTATAACCCAAATTTTATGCTTTCAAATTTTTTCTTCAGGAAACATACTAAAACTCAATTGGGTTTAAAAGGAAAGCTCAAACAGGATTAAAATTGAACCTTCATCTCATTACTACTTTTTGGGGGTTTAAAATTGAACAAGGTAACTTCATATTTCATTTGGTGCTTAAAACAAACTCATCACTGCTTTGAGGGGTTAAAATTTACAACTATTTGCTATGTTTTATGATTTTCAACGTTGTTAGTGGATGCATATGTAATTCTCTCGCACCATTTGGCGACCTTGAGAAATAGAAATATTTCTTAACAGTTTGCAAAATCACATACATCTTTCAATTTGGATTAAAACTAAACCCCCTTGCGAGTGTGAGAAAAAGGCATAACGTGTGTTCTCTCTTTGTTCATATGAATGAAGATGATTGAACTACAAATGTAATTCCTCACTATTGTTTATCTTTAGAGTGTCTTACTTGGTGGGAAAAAGTACTCACCCAAAGGGAACAACCCAAGCAAGAACGAGCTAACACCAAGCTCTTCCAAACCACGATATAAATGTGTGGTTGCAATGAAAATTGTGATCAATGGAAGCAGTACATGATAGCTCTCCCCCAGTATCTTTATGATGTGTAAATCCCTTGTTCTAAGGGTTGGGAGATCTCTTGATGGAGTTTATCATTACACCCCCTAACCTAGAAGCCCTTATTATGAACCCTTTTTTAGAAGCCAAAAATCCTTAATATTTGTTGGTGCAAGAACGGTCATTTTGAAGCCACCCTACATTTGTACTATTCAATTATAGAAACAAAAAAATCCTTTTGATCTCTCTAGATTTTAAGGAATCTGAGATTTGGTGGTCTCGAGAAGTGTGTGCCATGGAGGGGAGCTAGTGTCACTAAATATCTAACTATTCACATTGTTTAGTGTTTGAAAAATTTCAAGTGGGGACTCAACAAATATAGCCATTTCGAACCTAGGGTTGTAATGATTGTGAGTCAGTTTAACACTTTTCTTGGTTCTAAAACAATGCAAAAACAAAGATTCACTATCTTCCTCAAAATTTCAAATACTTTGGCCTAAATATGAATACCTCTTGAAAAAGTCTTGATATTGCTTCTTGTCCTAAGGATTCTATCCTTAGAGATTTCTAAATATCTTGACTTATATCAAAATCCATATTTTCCAAGGACAACATAGGCAATTATGGCTTCAACCTCATGCTTTTCATGAAATCGACATTGTGAAAGTTATGATGTTTTTTACATAAACAAATTTAGTTTGAAAACATAATAAAGACAAGTGTTTGTGGTAAAAATAACCTCATTAATCCAAGATTAAATCAAATGAACACCCCACATTGATGTATTTTCAAATTGTTGACTCCCTGAATACAATCAAATTGAGACAAGGAAAAACATTGCAAACATTGAGTCCAAAATCATTTTCCATTATCCAAAATCATTGATTCTCACTTTGTCAAAATCATTGGGTCCTATTTCCAAAATCATTTGAGTCCTATTTTACCAAAATCATTGAGTTCTTGGAGTTATTATCACTATAGAGGTATAGCATTTTTTTCACTACCTTGGTCTTGTAAAACAAAGGTTCACTCTAGGTCAACATTGGGTCAAACATTTCACTCACCCCTCTATCAAATTCCATCCTTCACTTCACCAAACTTTACAAAAAATTTGAATACACCAAACACTTTTTGACTTGGACATCAATCAACCCAAACCCTAACTTAGCTACTTTATATGTGAAATGAATCCTTTTCTATGCACTTAGTTAAGCTAGTTATCATCTTTGAACTAGTTTATCTTGAAGGTCACGAGTCTACCCTAAAGATTTCCAAGTTCATAAACATCCTTTATCCAAACATCAAAACATCCAACTTCTAGTCAAAAGTGTTGTCCCAAAAAATTTGCAAAGATCACTTTTCACATCATCCACCTTTTCATCTCCCATTATCATCATTGCTCCAAAAATACTTAGAGTTTCCCTTCTACTTAGATTTGAGTCAACTAGAGAGTTCAAACATTACAAATCTCAACAGACCTCTCCAATTGTTGACCCACAATCTATGGTTATAAAAACATCACAACATAAGAGAATCATGGAGAAAACCAAAGTCTTATATACCATCAGTGATCCCAATCTACAAGAATTCAATCCAAGGAGTTATTCTACCCCATCACAACAACCATCATCTCCATCAAGGCCGTAAGAGATAGAAGATGTCATGAACAATCCATTTGGAATTACTAGGGAAGAAATCATGGAACATCAAGCCTTAGAAAATGAGGCTCCAATTTCCCCATCTTTTGTTGTACAACCATTGACACAAGGATTGAATTCATCTATGATTCAACCAACTCCATCCCTTGTGCCAAGTCAACCATTAACATCTATTCTTGCAACTAGGCTAGGAACCAACCTTGGTCTCACTTCATGTCTAGGAACAAGTACAACTTTGGGTATTCACAAAACTACCATTCCATTAACCACCAACCTTCCCCAAGACACAAGTTGGATACCAACCTTTGGAAAACCACTTACATTCCATGATGCCACAACAATCTCGACATTTTGAGTGCAACCATCTTCATCCATCATCACAAATACCCCGAGTATGCCTAATGTTACACAAGGTAATGTGAACTAGGTACCTTAAGTAGGAAAACAAGGGAAAGTTAACACTCTCACGCAAAGTAAACCCTTGACAAGTGGTTCGAAAAAACCCATTGACACATCAAAACAAGTGGTTACCCAAGCTACTCAAGCCAATCCACCATCCACATCAAACCCATCTATCATCAACCCAAATTAAAAAAACACATTGGTTACGAATCCCATCAATCAAGGTAAGACCTTGGTCACACCTCAAATACAACAAGGAAACCTTTTTAATCAATGGAATCAAGGTCCTAGTATGTCATTACCATCACAAAATCTAATGGCATCATCCTCATCATTTCCTACGATCCCCTTTACCATGCAAAATCAATTGGGACCTCGAACTTGCATTCCTCCACCTCAATCCACTATCTTGCAAGGAGTGCTAAACCAAGGGAACTCTCAACCCCTCATCAACAATCCGCTACCTGCTCAAAAAATTAACACCACCAATCCATTACAGATGTCCCAACCACTGATTGATCCTACATTGCAAGCACATGCCTTAGCTTTACATAAGTACAACATGCTTACCAACAAGCAGTCCAATAGTAGCAACAACAACAAGCAACCTTAGCATCACAACAACAAAAGCAAGGTCATCAAGCAGCCCTAGCAGCACAACAACATTCTTATCAACAAGCCATCCAACAACATCAACAAAATTAAGTGTCCTTAGCATCACAACAACAACAAGAAGCCGCCTTAGTAGTGCAACAACAAAAAAAACAACAATAAGAAGCCCAACACATCACCTTATCTGCACAACAACAAGCTCAACAACAACAAACCCAACAACAAGCATTGGTTTCTCAACAATATGCCCAACAAAAAATGCTTGCACAACAACAAAAATAGGGTTTATACTATAAACCTCAACAAAACATCGTCAACCCAAACATGTTGGGAACATATACGCCTCCACCACAATCACCTTCATAATATCCTACACCACCATACACCCCATACAACACCTTATCATATCAAAATACAACATACAACCCATCCATCATCCCAACATATATTCCTCCACGAAACCTGCAATCATATCTAGCATCACAACTTAAGGCTTTGTCACAAGAAATGCAAGATTTTTGAATGGAAAAGAAAAAGAAGCCTCATACACAGAATCTATGTCCATATCCATTTGATCAAAATATTACAATGGCACCATTCCCTCCTGGCTTTGAAATCCCCAAATTTGAAAAATACAAAGGGAGAGGAAGTCTTATGGACCATATCAAAGAGTTTAATGTCATGTGTATGGAGGTCACCTATAATGAGTCCTTTGATGCACCTTTTCCCATGAAGTTTAATAGGTCCTGCATTGGATTTGTTTTCTCAACTGCCCCCCAACATAAAAAATTTCCAAGAAATTGTTGAAAAATTCATAGATCACTTCTCCTTCAATCTTGACATGGATGTAAGTATAGAAGAACTATACACTCTTTGACAAAACAAGGGAGAATATTTTTCCAATTTCTTGCAATGGTGGGGACAAAGAGCTAGTAAGAGCAAGTGGCCAATTCCTGATGAACAAAAAGTGGGCATTACCATAGAAAATCTAGATCCAAATCTATCAGTCCACTTGAAAATGTAGTGCATCACATCTTATAATGAGCTTGTCCCTAGAGCCCTTAACATCAAGAGAGCCCTAATATCACAGGGAAATACACAACTGTATAAAGACAACCACCCATCCACTAGTTTTAATGACAAGCCCTGCTATTGGGACAAGAACACGAATGTTACTAGTGATGGTGTTGTTGATGCAAAGGTGGTCTTAATTGCCCCTAGACAAGAAAACACCCAAACCATGAATACACAACAACCATACATGTCATCATGAAACAATCAAACAATCAATGCTACAAACACTCAATGTGGACAACAGAGAACAAACAATGCTCCTAAGTGACAATTCACTCCCTTAGGGGAGCCTATGGAAGACGTGTTGAAGAGGTTGATATAGTCTAACCTTATCAAACTCCCAAATTTCTCAAACTATTAAGAGCCATAAATCAAACCTCGTAGCTATAAAGAAGATCACTTTTGTAAATTTCACTGGTACAAAAGTCATAGCACACAAAATTATTTTAGGCTCAAACATCTAATAGAGGATCTTATTGAACAAAGATACATTGAGGTTGGTCAAAAATTTGGGAATAAAAATCTAAAAATTTCCATGAACCCTATGCTTGATCATGGAAAAATAAAAGATTTGACTAAGGAATCAACTTCAAACAATACCCAAGATACCACATTGGGACATGCTTACGCTATTTATGAGGAATCAAATATGTATCAAGATACTATTTTAAAACAAAGTCTAAACCCATCAATAATGTTTAGCACTATTTTATATCATAATGACATCAAGTGGATAATAGATTGTGATATCTCTCCCACATATAACTCAATGATTGGACATGTTGAAGAATTTCCAAGTGGCCCAAAAATATCCCTTATTTCACCCATACCCACAAAATGTTGTGAAGAGTCTTTTACTGATGATATATCATCCACCCAACGATCATGTCAAGTGGAGGCTCTTGAGGATAACGGAAGTCATTCTAAATCAAGTCAAGATTAAGAACGTTTATCCCCAGAATTTCACAAAGAACTAAGGGACATCTTCCAAACCATTTTAAACCCCAAATATGTCCTCGATATCGCTCCTGAGATGTTTCTTTCAGATGTACATATAGATGTTCTTCATCCAAAAAATGAGTCTCCCACTCTTGATATTCCTACACAAGAGCAAGAAGTAGTCAAGATTATTGATTCTTATAGTGATTGTGCATCATCGACATCTTTTGAATTAGTACCAACATCTTTTGAAATAGTATCAACAAATAATGATGTCATAGAATTAAAGAAAATAGATCATGAGCAAGCAACAATCAATATTATTGATTATTATAGTGATTTTGCATCATCGACATCTTTTAAATCAACACCAACATCTTTTGAAGTAGTATCAACAGATAGTGTTGTCATGGAATCAAAGCAAATAGTTCATATTCCTAAAAAACAAGAACCCATAGCAATAAAATGTGTTCATGACAAGTCCTATTCAGTGGCTATGGATCAGAGGATACATTACTAGGGCAAATGATTAGGTATTGATAATACCTTCACAACGCTGGGGGCAATCTTGTCTACAACAAACATCAACATATGGGGCACAAAGGATCCTTATGATGAAAATGTTGTCAATGCTACAACTATTCGTATCATGAGTTGACATTCACCCATTATCTCATACGCAAATTGGGACCAACGTAAAA